>OY759218.1:53778205-54209614 GCA_963662175.1 Aradus depressus | reverse complement strand
ATATGTTACACAATATATTATTATAAAGACGTATAATATTGCGGTAACCTTTTTACGTTACATCAAGATTTTTCCCTAGATGCACAAAAATATAGATTTATCAATACTTTTTGACTCACTGTAAGTTAAATCTCTGTATATAGTACATAATTTTTATAGTATTTTTCAATGTTTTTTTTGGCATGTTTTACTTGAGAACCGACCATATATTTGTTTGATAAGGTGACAGAGAAAAGTGTGAGAGAAGCAGGAAAAGTAAGTGTAAAAGGGTGCGAACCATCTTCACAGCAGAACAGTTGGAGCGACTGGAGGCGGAGTTCGAGAGGCAGCAGTACATGGTCGGCCCAGAGAGACTGTACCTGGCGCATACGCTTCACCTCACCGAGGCACAGGTGAATATACCGAGTGTTCAAAAAGTTCGAAATAGCCTGAATATCTCCAGTTCTGCTCATGGTAAGAATTTGGGAGAGGAATGCAAGTGACCTGCCCTTTCTAACGATATCATAACATTGACCCAAGCCCTTCACCAGGAGCGCTCCATGCACACCAACTTTAAAATCTTGAAATAGGGGATTCATGTTGTACCTCACTTTAAAGGTATTTCAAGAAGAAGAAACTTATCCGAAGCATTTTTTGAAGTGAAACTTCTTTTAAATCGTTATGCCTCACGAAACCCGAGCTGTGATTTCGTTCGTGATGAACATGCAGCGGAAGTGACGTACAACGGGGTCAGCTGTTCATTATTATACCCTTTCTAATATTTATATTAATTAAAACTATTATTTCATTTTTAGAGAATTCTCTAACGTAAAAAGTAATAATAACGAAAATATGTAAATAGAATGCATAAAACATACTCTGATAATATAAAAAATTATGTTTCTTAGCTTCTCTGGGATGATATTAAATTGATTTTTTCCACAGGTGTCTCCTTTTTTTTTTGACAATATTTCGGGACACTTCTATGTTCCTTCTTTTAAACCCTTACCTAAACGTTCATAGCGACCAGAAGAGGAGACATGCAAATGTCACGAAATATTGTCAAAAAGAACACGCCTCTGAAAAAATCAACTTAATATAAAATTACTTTTTTAATGTTTATAAATTAATTCTTCTAATTTAATTATACCTTTTACCGATAAATAAAAAAATGAACCTAGTAAATTTAAGTCATAATCCTAGCAAACAAAAGAAGTTTCACTTCAACTGATTCTCTGAACTATCACACTAATTTGTTTTTTATATCTGTTATTGTTTCGATACGGCCTATCCCTATCAAAAATCATTATTCATTTACACTTGAATTGGAAAAAAGTTTAACTCTTCCTGTTTCTGAAAGCTCTTCAAAGAATCTTGAATGATGTTTTACATAGACATTTTCAGAAAACTTTGGGACTAGAGACATTTTTGGAATCATTTTCAGATGGAGGGACGGGGAATGATGAAGTGGATGAATACAATATTTGAAAGTTTATTCCAAGATCTTTTAGTAACAGAAATAGTTTATTTAGCGATCTCAGTAAGTAGTACGCATACCACTGATCTACTGGCGCCCTCACAGTTCGTAGTACTTCTACTAAAATAGTAAAAGATTTGTATAACACTGTAAAACTCTAGGCTACGTTGAATCTGACAAACAAAATCATTAGTCCAAAATATAATGAGGAAAAGGTTTTCAAATAAGTAATTTTTCACATGAACGAAACAAACGTCTAAAAAAAGGGGAAATTTTCAAGTTGTTTTACGCTGTAAGCTAACTTAGTTCAGAAAAGCGCCTGGAGTAAATTAGGTTTTTTCTACTTTTATGAATTGCTATTGTTATTATTAACAATATAATAGTATAGCCTTAACGAATATTGTTACTAGGAGGCTCTGCACTACAATAACGCATGTAATAAGAATTTGAGGCTCTTTTCAGATTAAGATGAAGTTAATTTAGTTTAATTTTCTAATCGGTTGAACAAGACGGAGTCAAGAAAATTAATTATTTTGCTACCTCAAGATAATGTAAAGCTTGTATACTTATATCATATTCAAAGAATAATTTAAATACCAATTCAATATATATATTTTATTTCAATATCATTTCTTAGAAATCATTTCAATAAAAATTTTTAAATAAAATCATCTTTTCAATTATAATCATTTCAATATGTATGTATTGAAATAAATTTAAATAAATGTGATGTGGCCTTAGGGGGACACATTACTTACAATATTACCTACAAACATTTATTTTATGTTTTTAGGGCGCTAAAACTTTGGTCATGCCTCAAGGTCAAATATGAGCGCTCACAAAGTTTCAATAAGTGAACTGAAGTGTACGTACACACATGTAGACGCACAGACAACATCGCGAAAATGTGTTCAGGGGATCTTCAAACGTGAAAAACCTTTGAAAACTCCATCTCGGATTTTCGCATGATTACAATAGGCTTCCTTATACCAAAATTATAAGAAAGTAAAAACAAAATCTTCTCAAAACAGAAAAGCTTTTGAAATATCATAAAATTAAAATATTAACTCTAGAGCCTCTTGGCTGAATGGAAGCGTCTTTTTTTTTAAGTGTGTTATTACCGGAACGGATTATACCATGATCATGTGAAACACGTATTCATTTGTAGCCAAATGAGAGCACTTCCGGAAGTGGTGTGGAAATTTGAGGAAACTTACCTTATTTAACAGATTACTGATGTGATGGAGAGTAACATTAATCACTATTATTTTTAAATATTTGTGAAGAGTATAATAGAAAATGAGGCATTAGGCTTAGCTTGAGGAATATATGAAGAGAAGAGGCTCACTTCACAGACGTTGATAGTAAACTGAGGAAGGATGATACTTAACTCCCAATTACATAAATAAATAAATCATTTGAAGTTAAGGAAGAATATCCTTGATTTGAGGCCAGTAGTTAGTTATTGTGACTCATGCCCGGGCTTTAACAACGATGTCATATCGCCTACTACCAGAGCGCTGTTTCATCGCTCTGGAGGATATGAGCCCGACTCTACCGTGGGTGTCGTAAATGTTGCCAACCCTTATTCGTAGGGTCGAGTAGCTGACATCGTACAGACTCGGAACCAACGCTTAAAATCCCATTCGAAGGACGGCGTGCTCAAGGTTTTTTCACCTCCCAGATAAGGGCCATCTTGAGCTCAGTAGGCCAGCACGTTACCTCTGGGCTACCGGCGCACTCTTGAAACCAGAATAATGTTCACTTGAAAGTGGTTTGAAACAAACAACAGATTGGCCTTCGGTGTCCCCAAAATATATTTATATATTTTTTTGTTAACGTTTCGCCATTATTAAAACTTCTGTGACAAAATAAACAATTTATAACCATTATATTTTATAAGATAGTCATTATTAAAATCTGATCTACTCAACACCATGTGACTAAAAAAATGTGTAATTGAGATATACGAGTATACCTTATATAAATTACTCAGTTGTTTGAGTGTTATTTACCAGGTCACATGGTGTTTAATAGATCAGGTGTTAATATTGACAACCATATATATTATAATGATTATAAATTGTTTATTTTGTCTCAAAGGTTCTAATAATGCCTGAATAATGGCGAAATGTTAACAAAAATAATATAAATGTATTTTGGGGAGACCGAATGCCAATCTGTTGTTTGTTTCGAACAACCTTCATCAAGTAAATAAATCATATTTGAACAAACTCGAAAAAAAAAAAAAATTGTTAGAGCTCGGAGAAACATGGAAATTTTTTTTACACGCTTGAAAAAAGACAAAACATTTGGGAATTCAATATCCAGTTTCTTCAGATCCTACTCACTACTCAACGATTACTACTTTCATATCGCAAATTAAAATGCCCATGTAATAGCTACATATCTACATGAAATATCTGAAAAACTGCCAATTTCGACAAAGCAAGATTAGTACAACTTCTAAGTTGAGGAACGCGGACATATTGTGGAAACTTGTAATAAATAAATAAAACAAACTTATTTTTTGAAATATTGTCTATTCCACTAAAGATATATATACATATATAACTACCGGTTTCGGCTTTATACCATCGTCAGGTCTAGTTATGAACTAAGTCAGTTTGCAGAGAGCGACCCTTCAAATACATCTCAGGTCAAAGGGTGCTATTAAAACTTGGGAGTCCCCCGGCTGTACCGTTAGCTAACTCATGAAATATTCCTTAACAAAACCTAGTTCTAAATTTACATGAAACAATATCTCTAGACTAATACGGGGAAAATAACAAATAAATAAGAACAAATACAAGTAAATAATAAAAATAGAAATAAAATTTATAATAATATTAAGATTTAGATAAATTGAAACATATATGTGGAACCAAATATTAATAACAGATAATACAAACATATATGTGGAAACAGAACTGGTTCAGGGTGTTAACAAAGGGGAATAGTTGAAATAAATTTGGTCATTCATGCAAATGTTCCTTTTGGTAGCTTTATTTATTTCTAATTGCTCTAAGCTATTAAATAGCCTGCTTTTTGAGCAATAGTGGAGATATTTGATGCCTGTAGAGGGGTCGAAAGTGTGGCTATTGTCAATTATGTGTGTCGCGAATGTAGAACGGTTTCCTCGGTTCTTTATTTCGGCCTTGTGTTCTTTAATTCTTTCCTTAAAACGACGTCCTGTCTGTCCAATGTATAATTGACTGCACGTCGCATACTCTAGACTATAAACTCCGCTTCTATTTTCAATATCTGTTCTGTCCCTACCTCTCTCTAGGCACTGGCTTATGGGATTGATAGTTTTAAACCCGATATTGAAACCTTCTTTTTTCAACTCTTTACCTATTTTTTCAGAAATTTTTCCGTGGTAAGTTAAGCTGACCCATTTATTATAAACTTTATTTGGTGTTTCTAATCTGGTCAGTTTGTTCCTAAAATTATGATTTTTGACCTTATTTTCAATTTTATTTATTGTTTTTTGTGGGTAGCTATTGTTTTTGGCTATTTCCTTAATAATCTTAAGTTCTCTATCTTTTGATTGTTGTGTCATTGGAATGGAGTAGGCTCTGTGGAACATGGAATAAAAGGCCGCGTATTTGTAACTGGAAGGACAGTTAGAAGATGGATGTATTACCGTGTCTGTTGTAGTCGGTTTTCTGTGAATGCTAAATTCGAATTTCTTGTTATTAATTTTGATCTCCAAGTCCAGAAAATTTATGGTTTTGACCTCCTATTTCCAACGTGAATTTTATTTTGTTGTGGACTTTGTTGACATGTTCAAAAAATAAGTTAATTTGTCTTTCTGTTCCGTTAAAAAGTATCAAAATATAGTCCACGTACCGCTTCCAAAACATGATATTACTGATAAATGGAGACTTCTCTAGAATTTCCCTCTCAATTCTATCCATGAATATATCAGCTAACAGGGGAGACAGGCTGGACCCCATCGCTAGCCCCTCTTTCTGTTTATATAATTCACTATTGAAGAGGAAATAATTTTGTTCTACGCACGGTTCTAAAAGGTTGCAAAGTTCTATTTTTTCAAAAATGGACCTATTTGAATTGTTTATTAGGCCCCTAACTAACTCTAGACATTCGGTTACGGGGACATTCGTAAAAAGGTTAGAGACGTCTAATGATATTAACTTGGCTCCGTGAGGTACCTTTACATCTCTAATCTTATTGACGAGATCTAATGAGTTGATAACGGTGAAAGGTGGCGAAAAATTGATAAAATGCCTTAATTTTCTATTGACGAATTTCGATAATTTATATGTAGGGGAATTTATGTAAGATACCACCGGTCTAATGGGGGCATTATTTTTGTGAATTTTGGGCAGACCAGATAATTTGGGGGGTGAAGGGTTCATCACTATTAGGTTCTGTTTCCACATACCTTTCGTGATTATCGTGGCTTCTGACACAGCTGCTCGAACTTGTTTTTGGAACAGAGATGTTGGGTCTTTTCTTATTTTCGAAAAATCATTCTCTTGTAGGAAACTGTCCACTTTATTGATGTAATCCACACGTTTAATTAGAACCGTCGTATTTCCTTTGTCCGCTTTCACCGTTAAGATGTCATTCTCTTTGAGTTTTTCACTAAGTTTCTTCAAGAGTTTCTGTTCCGTTCCATTCCTCTCCTCTCTGTCGCGGAAATTTTTAATTTTTCTCGCGCACAGTGACTTGGCTTCCATCTTGTTACCCTCACTGAGTATGGCATCCGCCTCGGCGGCCAAACATTCCAATTCTTTCTTGTTCGTTCTTCTCTTTAAAAAATGTTTCAAACCTTTTTCTAGTAAGGTGTTTTCTACTTTTGAAAGAACCATGCTGGTTAGATTCTCAATTCTCTTGTAGAATTTGAAGGTATCTTTCTCTGCTGGTTCTTCGCTTCTGTTTCCTTCTCGTTCTTTCATCTCTATTAACTTCTGTAGTTTTTTCTTCTGAACTTCAGTTTTCAGTAGATTAGTACGTTTACATGAGTTCCCCTTCTTAACTGAATTTTTTTTTTTTTTAATTTTCTTTTGCAATCTATATACATATACATATATATATATATATATATATATTGCAATCTATCTATATACAATATACCTACCTATACATAATAAGCAAATATGTGGTCAAAAAAGAATAAATATAACAACGTCATTTGATGGAAGAAGCCAGCCGGCGCTGACACTCCCTCGAAAGTTAATTATTATTATTCACTATCCTCAGAGAGAAGATCGCGAGGTCACCTCCTAGTTCAAGCGGCGGGGAGGATTGTCAGGATCGGAATGAGAGGAAAGGTCTTGTGCGAGAGGATTTGAATGGGAAGAAAGGTTTCTGTTGAATGATTGGAATCGGAATTTGATTAATTCATTGACAGTGAGAATATTGAGATCTGTGTAGTTGGTTGGTTTATTTGGAGCGAACAACTGCTTTGGTTATTATCGCCCTACCTTGTTATATTTCTTGTCCTTACTGAGCCAGCGCACTCTTTATACAAATGACGAAAACAGCCATGGTGGGATCCCACAGGGGGCTAGAGGGACCGGGGAAGGGCAAAGCATGGGACCCAGGGCACCCAACGATCAGGCAAGCCAGGCCAAGGGGCAAGCAACAGCACCGCCGGCCCACTCTCTCAAGTATATGTAAGCACTTGGCTTATTCGTGGAGATAGAGGGGCTTGATGAAGAGGGTGTGCATGTGAGGAAAGCCGTCCACACCCTCCAAGTTCGGGACTGTTCCAGCCCAGAGGCCCCGGCGGAGCTGCCCCAGAGCCCCCAATCCAGCCACCCACCCGAGAGCCCCACGCAGGACCCCCCCCCCCCCCTCCCCACGGGCCCCCAGGTGGTCCCCACATAGGCAAGGCCACTGTTTAGACCCTACTCAACTGACAGAGTAATGTATAGATAAAGTAGGCAAATGATCACAGACAAAAGAGTTCAAATTCATTGCGGTAGCCCCCGGTTTCTTTTAAGAAATTAATAACTCTATCCAGAGTGGTGGGGCTGTCCCCCAGCGCCTTCTCCAAGCTCCTTGGAATATCATTCTTCCTGAGAAGGTCTTCATAGAAGGTGCACTCCGTGAAGATATGGTAAACACTAAGAGGGAGGTGGCAAAGATCGCACCTGGGAGGCTGTTCTCTTGCAATCAGGTAGCTGTGGGTGACCCTCGTGTGCCCGATACTCAGCCGGTTGATGGCCACTTCCTCCTGTCTGCCGCTTCTAGTAGACGAACTCCTATATCTATATTGATTTCTTGGTTTCTTTGAGATTGTCCGGGTTCACCTCCTCCCACATTTGCTCCCAATCCCCCCCTTTTCTCTGTGTAGGACTTTATTGGTGACATAGAAAGGAGCGTTGACAATTCGTCGGAGGAGTTTGGACTGGAATGCTTGGATACGATTGATGATAGAGTGCTTAGCTGTATGCCAAAAGTCGAGTCCATTGGTCCCAATTGGACGTATAATGGTTTCGTAAATCATAAGTTTGTTGTTAGTAGTCAGTTTCGATTTTGGTCTAAGTAGTCGACGTAACAGTCCATATCTTCGATTCAGTTATTGTCGTTTAAGTCGTGTATGTGGGTTCCTGTCTAGGTAAAACCCGAGATAGCAAACTTGGTTTGAAGAGGGAATCAGGATGTTGTTAATGATGACGGGAGGACAGGATTGGCGGCTTAGGGTAAATGGAGGACTTAAACACATTTTTGCTCATTCAACTTAACTCTTCAGAGGTTGCACCACCTCTTTATTTCAGTGAGGTGCTCCTGAAGGATGAGTGAGGCTACAGCAGGATCAGGATTGCTGTGTCGTCAGCGTAAGTCGTCTGTAATGTCTGAGGATGGATAGAAATGTCGGCAGAATATGTATTGAAAAGGAGGGGACCTAGGATAGTACCCTGTGGTACACCGGCCAGAATAGGTGTGAGTTCTGACTACTCAGAGACTACCCGGACCTTGAAATGGCGATCTCTAAGGTAAGATTTCAGGATGAGGTAGTAGGTACGGGGAAGGAAGTGTTTCAGTTTGAAGAGCAGCCCCGGGTGCCAGACTCGATCAAAGAATTGCGCCACGTCGAGAAATTAATAAAAATAAAAACGAAACATGGAGCAGCATTCTATAACTAATCAAGAATTGAAAAAAGTAAAAAATTATCTTTCGCTTTTTTTTTCGTGGTTGGGGAACGAAGAGAAACAGAACAGGATAGTCTTGTTAATTACTATTCTTATCCTCTCTTATTTAGAGGGAATAAATATCTGCTCGGGGTGTCACAAGAACATTTTCACTCATGTAAAATTCGACTCCTTATTTCTTACCTCACACACATTCTCTGTCTGTTAACATAACCTGACACGGATAACCACAAAGACAAGTTATCTTACTGGGTGCAAGATGTTCGCATGCCACACATAATTAGAAGCCCAGGCTAGATTCCAACCCCCAACCTTCACCTCTCTAGGGATTGCGCTGCACCTAAAGAGTGAGGATAGGAGACATTCTATCCCTCCCCTCCCCTCTTCAATAAAAACAATTAGGTACATCAGTAGTCCATCCATTTCAACTCCCCCTCCCTTCAAATAGTTAGCCACTTCAAAAATACAATTTTTTATTTTTTTCAGTAGTGCTTGCAAAACGCGAGATACTAGCCTATCTTTGAACGGGAGTTATGATAGTTGTTCACCGAACTTAGTTTTTAAACAGAATATATTTGATTATAACAATAATAATTGAATTAACACTACTAAGACATGTGTACACTACCGCTATCCGTACAAGACTGCGCGCGATGGTCTGGAGGGGATATATATATGATCAGGGTACTTGTCGCGTCAGCAGTCTTCAGCAGAGGCAAAGTAGCCCTGTAAGTCCTCCTTCCTTAAGTCCGAAGCGTCTCGCAAGGAAGTCCTGAATAGGCGGCGTTTGTGGTTGAAGTTGAAGTCGCCGGAGCTGGTTGCTCCTTGAAGAGTCGTGCCTTAATTTCCAAAAGTCCAAAAAGTACAAGTACTAAGAAAGAAAGAAGTATTATAAACATATATATATATATATATATATATATATATATGGTGTGTGGTCTGTCGAAATTTCTTCCAATAGTTCGAGAGGTTCCATCTTGATGTTGAGGCTATGTATGGCATCAAATGTTAAGTTGGTGTCGTGGATTCTAAGTATGTTCATTAAAACAGGAACAGGTTCTGATTCGTGATACATATAAGGTCGACGAATCTGTGGTATGAATTCGTTCTCCTGTAATTGTAGGAGAGTAGTATTTTGTAGATTGAATGTTATATTTTTATGGTCTTGATTTATAATAATATTCTTATAATTAAACATCAAGGACTGGTTGACAATGGTGACATAAGTAATAAACGGTTTACTTTGAATGGTGTACCAGACGCAGTCTTCTAGAGGGTCATTATTGAGTAGTTGGTGTATACATTTGTTCTTGATAGATATCACATTGGTACAATAATAATGGTTATAGATTAGATTGCAAGTACCTGTGAATAATTCACTGTCTCTAAGGATGAGGGAAGGATTACTGACTGTTTTGGTTTGTTCGGCTCTCCAAACTGGGTAGGATAATCTATCTATATTAATAAAGCTGAAACGGGGTTTGTTTGTTTGTTTGTTTGTATGTATGTATGTTTGTTCCAGCATCACGCCCAAACCGCTGGACGGATTTTTATGAAACTGCCCATGTAGCATTCTTTTGAGCCCGATGGAATAATAGGCTATGTGGCGTCCCAAAATTTTGATCGGGAGGGGGGGTTGTGGGGGGGCCTAAGTATAAAAATAGTGCTAACTCATTAACTAATGGGCGAATTGTCATGAAATTTCACAGGTAGTCTTTTTAAAATCCAAACAGGAAAAAAAGGTGTGTGGCGTCCCAAAGTTTTGATCGGGAGGGGGGGTTGTAAGGGGGGCCTAAGTATATAAATAGTGCTAACACATTAACTAATGGTCGAATTGTCATGAAATTTCACACGTAGTCTTTTTAAAAGCCAAACAAGAAAAAAAGGTGTGTGCGGTCCCAAAGTTTTGAACGGGAGGGGGGGTTGTGGGGGGGCCTAAGTATAAATATAGAGCTAACTCATTAACTAATGGGCGAATCGTCATGAAATTTCACATGTAGTATTTTTAAAAGCCAAATAGGAAAAAAAGGTGTGTGGCGTCCCAAAGTTTTGATCGGGAGGGGGGGTTGTAAGGGGGGCCTAAGTATATAAATAGTGCTAACACATTAACTAATGGTCGAATTGTCATGAAATTTCACACGTAGTCTTTTTAAAAGCCAAACAGGAAAAAAAGGTGTGTGGCGTCCCAAAGTTTTGATCGGGAGGGGGGGTTGTAAGGGGGGCCTAAGTATATAAATAGTGCTAACACATTAACTAATGGTCGAATTGTCATGAAATTTCACACGTAGTCTTTTTAAAAGCCAAACAGGAAAAAAAGGTGTGTGGCGTCCCGAAGTTTTGAACGGGTGGCGGGGTTGAGGGGGGGGGGGGGGGGGGGGAATTAAGTATAAATATAGAGCTAGCTCATTAACGGTTGATCGTATTGTCATGAATCGGATTGTCATGAATTTCACATGTAGTAGTAGTAGTAACTATGTATTCGCTGTGGGGTTCACTGTTGCAAGACATTTACTAGCTGTGATGTCCAGCGTTCCTAATATCGTACTAGCTGTGGGGTCCGCTTTTGCAAGGCACTTACTAGCTGTAGTGCTCAGCCCCAGCGTTCCTAACTATGTACTGGCTGTGGGGTTCGCTGTTGCAAGGCACCTACAAGACATTTACTAGCTGTGATGCCCAGCGTTCCTAATTACGTACTAGCTGTGGGGTCTGCTGTTGCAAGGCGCTAGCAGTGTGGCCCAGCGTATTTAACTACGTAGGTACTAGCTGTGGGGTCCACCGTTGCAAAACTCATACTAGCTGTGATGCCCTGTGGTTCTAACTACATACTATCTGTGGGGTCCGCAGTTGCAAGGCACCTACTACCTGTAGGGCCCAGCGTTCCTAAAAACGTACTAGCTGTGGGGTCCGTCGTTGCAAAAGCATACTAGCTGTGATGCCCAGGGTTCCTAACTATGTAAAGCTGTGAAGTTCGCTGTTGCAAAGCACTTACTAACTGTAATGCCCAGCGTATTTAACTACATACTAGCTGTGGGGTCCGCTGTTGCAAGGCACTTAATAGCTGTGATGCCCAGCGTTCCTAACTTCGTACTAGCTGTGGGGTCCGCTGTTGCGAGGCACATACTAGCTGTGGTGACCAGCGTTCCTAACTACGTACTAGCTGTGGGGTCCGTTGTTGCAAGGCATTTACTAGCTGTAGTGCCCAGCGTTCCTAACTATGTACTAGCTGTGAAGTTCGCTGTTGCAAAGCACTTACTAACTGTAATGCCCAGCGTATTTAACTACATACTAGCTGTGGGGTCCGCTGTTGCAAGGCGCTAGCAGTGTGGCCCAGCGTATTTAACTACGTAGGTACTAGCTGTGGGGTCCACCGTTGCAAAACTCATACTAGCTGTGATGCCCTGTGGTTCTAACTACATACTATCTGTGGGGTCCGCAGTTGCAAGGCACCTACTACCTGTAGGGCCCAGCGTTCCTAAAAACGTACTAGCTGTGGGGTCCGTCGTTGCAAAAGCATACTAGCTGTGATGCCCAGGGTTCCTAATATCGTACTAGCTGTGGGGTCCGTTGTTGCAAGGCATTTACTAGCTGTAGTGCCCAGCGTTCCTAACTATGTACTAGCTGTGAAGTTCGCTGTTGCAAAGCACTTACTAACTGTAATGCCCAGCGTATTTAACTACGTACTAGCTGTGGGGTCCGCTGTTGCAAGGCACTTAATAGCTGTGATGCCCAGCGTTCCTAACTTCGTACTAGCTGTGGGGTCCGCTGTTGCGAGGCACATACTAGCTGTGGTGACCAGCGTTCCTAACTACGTACTAACTGTTGGGTCCGCCGTCGCAAGGCACATACTAGCTATGATGCCCAGCATTCCCAACTACGTACTAGCTGTGGTGCTCAGCGTTGCAAGCCACATACTAGCTGTGGTCACAAACGTTCTTAAGTACGCACTGACTATGACGTCCAGCGATGCTAAGTATTCACTAGGTGTGGCTTCCGCCGTTGAAAGGCGCATACTAGCTGTGGTGCCCAGGAGTCCTAAAAACTTACTAGCGTTACAGCTGAAGGACTATAAGCCTTATTCCGTATGAATAATTGAAAATTATAACATGAATGTACTGTCGAGGAACTGAATAGCGTTATAGAAGATATTGGGACAAAAATCAAAGTTCCCCGGGCAACGCCGGGTATTACTGCTAGTAGGAAATAAGTCTCAATAGGGGAAGATTTTAAGGGGATTTGCAGGAAGTAGTAAAGTGAGTCGGGTGAGACAGAACAATGCACTTTTCTCAAATGTTGTAGTATTTCTGGTTGGTCAGAAATTAAGTTGATGTGCGTATGAATACGTAAATCTTCCAATTCTTTAAAAGAAATAATACTGGAGTGTATCATATTTAATTTGCAAAATTCAAGAGATGTGGCTATATCACTTATTTTATTATATAATAACATTAAATATGAAAATATGTACGTATAGTGTTGTTGAAGTTCTATAGCATTATATGTAGCGTTGGAAAAGAAGTTTATAATTCGTCTGTTGGTGTTCTGTATTGTTTGTATGTCTTTGTTAAATTCGTTAATTAATTTTTTATACAGGGAGAGTTGTTTCTCTACGTTGTGTTCTAAGTGGTACGTATTACGTTCAAGTTGTTGAAGTGTAAGGTCATAAGTTGCTTTGTCGTTGGCGTCCATGTTTCCTGTGATCCAGCTGATCGCGGTCCCTAAACCATTGAAAAGTCCTCTTTTTTGTCTGTTTTTGAAAGTATAATATGATTTAATTTATCTAAAGTGTATTCATAATGGGATTTTAGTAAGTCAATCTGTTGTGGGTTTCTGATTCTAGGGGCCATAGCTTCTAATACTAAAGGGATTTTTAATAATTCGTTTTGGATTTGTCCTATATTGATGTGGTGTACGAATGTATAGTAATTTTTTATAATAAAGGAATCCTGAATTATAACATCTTGATAGTTGTTCACCGAACTTAGTTTTTAAAAAGAATATATTTGATTATAACAATAATAATTGAATTAACACTAAGACATGTGTACACTACCGCTATCCGTACAAGACTGCGCGCGATGGTCTGGAGGGGATATATATATATGATCAGGGTACTTGTCGCGTCAGCAGTCTTCAGCAGAGGCAAAGTAGCCCTGTAAGTCGGGGCTTATAAGGACGTCACATGTGAAATTTCATGAAAATTCGATCAGCCAACCCAAAACAATTTTATATAATAGAAAGATTATTAAAAATATAATAATGTTATTTATTGCCTGGTAGTTTTTTCGGCAATTTATGTAATGCCTAAGTAATTTTAGGCTGTTTGCATAACTTGATGTTTATCAAGCCTTCATAATAGATATTTATTTAGTTTTTGGCTTTATTTAATTTTCGGCAAAAAAGTGCCTCAAATGTAATTAGTTATACATACATATATAATATATACATTAGGGTGGTCCTTAAATATGCCATTTCGCGATTTTGAAACGTGCGCACCCTAGAAAGTTTCTTCAACCCGAAACAAAATTTTTGGGCCTAAAAAATTAAAAATACCATTAAAAAACCCGTGCCCCACAAGGGTTGAAATTTTAATGGAATTTAACATAGGACTCAACGACTATTGCTTTCGCGCATGCTTAACTCCATAGGTTTTCATTGGTATTCTTAAAACTTTAGTATTTAGAGGTTTTCGAGGTCACTGAATAAGATGCCGTTGTCAAAAAGTCGATTTTGACAGTTGACAGCTGTCAAAACGCTGTCAACAAGGCTCCAATTTTCAAAAAAGCCGTGTAAGAACGCTTTTTATATGTTTTCGCGGTCATTGAGCTCAAATTTCGGGTCGAAATTCAATTTCAACACATTACAGCTGTCAACGTTGATGTCAGCAAAAATTTATTTAGCAAATTATGATAAACTTTTTTAGTCAATAACTAATTATATACCTAAAATTTATAATATTAATATACTTTAACAAAAAATTAATTGAAATTTGTAAACTCAAAAAAAACATTCTTCATTTAAATTCCGATCAAAAAAAAAAATGTAAACTAAGATTTATTCTGAGTCTAGAATTTTATGGTTGTTTATGTGAAAAATGAAGTTTTAAATTTAGCGCCTTCATTAATTGAACTAAGTTGCGTTAATCGCTACTTGGCGCTAGTGTCGATCAAGTACTTGCACTAAGTTTACACTATGCGATCAGTTAACCTCCAAGTCATAAGTGTGTATCATACTGGTCGAGCATGGAGCTCCCAACTTTGCGACAAAATATTCATCTGATCGGTGATATTGACGTCCAAATTAGAGCAATAAACTACCAAGCAAACAACTACAAGTGTTGAAAGTTCTTTTATTTTCACACGCAGATTATGAAAGTTAGTTTAGAATCAAGTATTCATGCAGTCACATAAGAAGTTTTGGTATTTTGGAAAAAGGCGCAAATTCCAACGAACGATGATATTTCTTAGTTAATATTAACTTTTTTTTGTTCGATCGTTCTTATTCGAACAAAGGGATAATATTTCAACATGATTTGTTGTAATAAATATTATTTCTTTAAATTAAATTACAATGTGATATTTGCATTATGTGCCTTTAAAAACTACCCCAAGGCATGATTTAAATGAAATTATTTCAAAATTTCTCTTACAACTCTATTTAAAACTGGGATGTGTTGAAATTGAATTTCGACCCGAAATTTGAGCTCAGTGACCGCGAAAACATATAAAAAGCTGGCATATTTAACGGCCACCCTAATATACATACAATAATTTTTCAGTATTATTCAATAGTGTATATATATTATATATAGTATAGTGTATATATAGTGTATATATATTATATATAGTATAGTGTATATATAGTGTATATATATTATATATAGTATAGTGTATATATAGTGTATATATATTATATATAGTATAGTGTATATATAGTGTATATATATTATATATAGTATAGTGTATATATAGTGTATATATATTATATATAGTATAGTGTATATATAGTGTATATATATTATATATAGTATAGTGTATATATAGTGTATATATATTATATATAGTATAGTGTATATATAGTGTATATATATTATATATAGTATAGTGTATATATAGTGTATATATATTATATATAGTATAGTGTATATATAGTGTATATATATTATATATAGTATAGTGTATATATAGTGTATATATATTATATATAGTATAGTGTATATATAGTGTATATATATTATATATAGTATAGTGTATATATAGTGTATATATATTATATATAGTATAGTGTATATATAGTGTATATATATTATATATAGTATAGTGTATATATAGTGTATATATATTATATATAGTATAGTGTATATATAGTGTATATATATTATATATACACTAACTATTGAATAATACTGAAAAATTATTGTTAAATAAAAGTGCATTTATATTATCGCCGGTAGCTCAGTGGTATGCGTGCTTACTTACTGAGATCAAGATCGCGGGTTTGAAACCCGGCCGAGGCCCTTAGTTTATTTTATATAGGAGGTAAAATAAACTTAAGCAGGCCTGTATGATGTCAGGTACTCGTTAAAGACCCTACACTAGGTGAATAAAAATTTAGGGTAGACAAAATTTAGGATTCCCACAGTAGGGCTCATGTCCACCAAAGTGACGAAAGAGCGCTCTGGTAGTAGACATTATGACCTTGTAGTTAAAGCCCGGGCATTAGTCATAATAACTATTAACCTATAAATTAATAATTTTGTCGAATTGAATTATGAATAAGTTGTTTTTTAGACAATGTTGTCCTTTACTTAAACAATTGTAAAGCTATAAATTAATTAAATATAGTTTCCCAGACTCTAAATTTCCAGTGATTCATTTTAAAAACTTAATTTAAACCCAGCCGCTTAGTAATAAAGTCTGTTCATGAAAAAAATAAAAAAATATCAATTCACACGAACAAAATTTAGTGATTTGGTTTCAGGTAAAGGTTTGGTTCCAGAATAGGAGGATCAAATGGAGGAAACAACACTTGGAGGTGGAACAACAGAGACTAGCGGCGATGAAGAGGCGGCGGGAGCTGAGCGAAGCGAGCGGAGAGAGCGATGAGGAGCCAAACAACTCTGAAAACTATTCACCACCACCCTCCAATAATCAGTGTTCTAATCATTAACACAGAAATTGACTACTTTTTTTTATGTTTTTCAAAATGTAGATAGAAAACTGTGATCGAATATAATAATTTTGGAGGAAATAAGAACTTACAAACAAGTCTTCAATGGTCAACAATTCAAAAATACGTTTTTCTGGTAAAAATATTATAAATTTAACATTGTGTACATTTGACGCCGGAAAATCACTGTTTGGCAGTGTTGGGCATACCATAATGTGTTTTACTTGCCCAGCGAAGGGGAAGATATGTAATCAATCAAAAGTTCTTTGCTCAGTTCTCCCAGAGACTTTGAATCCTCATCTAAGTACCTTCTTTACACCGACAATTATTTGGGTTTTTGAGTTAAGGCCTCTCTCCACTGATCCTTCCTTTCGGCCGATTTCACCGAAAATCGACAGGTGTCGGCCACATTGGGTCCTGAATCCATATGTAAACTTTCTTGTCGATACGTTATTATCTAGCAAGTTATTACGATTTTTGAGTTCAACCCACCTCCTCTAGTCTCTAAAAATTGACAGATGTCATGCTTATGGGGTTTCGGACTCACATATAAAATTTAGTGTCGATCCATTCATTACATCTGGAGTTGTTTTAAGCGTTCGACCCCGGTGCAAACTGTGGTACACTAGCACTAGTGTACATGGAAAATGGATCCACTTTTTTTTTGTACTTCCCCAGTTATATCAATTAGGTATACGGGAAGTCATGTAATTGGTTACAAATTAGTTGAGTTTTCAGCGGAATTTCATGTTTTCCGACCCCCTGATGCCAAAAATTAAAAACAAATACATCTTATCTGTCTATGTATCTGTGAACATTGTAACTCCCGAAAGAATGAATATATCGACACAAAATGTTATATGTGAATCCAGAACCCTATAACAACGACACCTACAATCGGCGAAAGGTAACCAGAAAAAGTATAAATAAATTTTAAGAAAACAGTTATTCATCTATTTACTTATTCCATGATGGGACGTTAAATGATGGTGCCGAGCCTGTGCCATGTCAGGTACTTGTTAAAAACTCCTACTAGGTGAAGAAACCTAGGTAGACAAAATTTAGGACTCCCACTGTAGAGTCGGGCTCATGTCCACCAGAGTGACGAATGAGCGCTGTCAGTAGGCGATATGACCTTGTAGTTGAAGCCTGGGCATGAATCATAATACTAACTCCTTTTCCGATTTTTATATAATTCTGATGATGTACCTACTGCTGATGTATTTCATCATGACCCTTCGGTTTTTTTGTCTAGAAGATAAAAAAAATCTTGAGCATACCATCCTTCGAAGTGGACGTTAAATGGAGTTTGGCGATATGACCTCGTAGATAAAGTCCAGGCATGAGTCACTAACTCCTTATGTTGTTTTGTACATTAATAATCATACTTTAATAATAATTTTTATTATTGAGCAATACATCATGAAGTGTGAGATGTAGCTTTCTATAATTTATAACAACAGGATTTCTAAAGTAAAATATTATAAGGATTAGTTATGAATTTTTAGAATTTCAAAGACTTACTTGTTAACTTACAAGTTTAGTACGAATATATTTATCTCCGAAAATTGTTCTTAATGTCAACAATATTTTTTATAAAAATAGTGAGCTATTACTTGATCACGATGAATACATATAATTTTACTGTTGTCATACCTTTCGGTGGATACCGTCGTCACTGGCTGCTGGTCGAGTACTGTGGGCGAGCGCTTTCGATGTGAAGACATCATCTTCAAGCCACTGTTAATGTTGTACTAAGGTTAGTCGGTGTTTGTTGTCTTATATTTCAGGTAATTTGTTTATCTCTGTGGTCCGTCTCAGGTAGTCTGTTTGTCTATGAGTTTGTGTTTTACATTCTATGAATGTAACAGTTTATCTATTGGCCAATGGACTTCGGGATCATTGAGGGAGTCCGAGGATGCTCCCGGCCTGATGAAGGCTTCAATTATGGCAGCCGTCGTGTGGGTGATGATGGGCACGGGGTCACAATATTCACCGAAAGGTATGACAACAGTAATATATTTACTGCCGGAACTAACCCCTTAGATTACATACCAATATACTTTTACTTCCCGTTTTATATTACTTTCGTTTAGTAATTTTTCCCCGGACTTAGCTTATCTGTGTGATAACCGGCAGTTTATGCTGTAATTTTTCTCGACTTTTCTCATTACTTTCACGATATAAATGTTTTATCTGGTGCTAAATTTTATTCTTATGGATAAATTGAGGAAAAGTACCGTACAATATATACTTCAGGAGAACCTGTATTGCTTCACTAAAACAACCGAGGGGGCCAACATTTTATTCTTTCGGATACATGAGATGAATGTAAATGATATGTTCTAATCATTTCATGTATTCGAAGGAATAAAATGTTAATCCTCCGTCGGACTTTTTAGTGAAGCACTACCAGATCACCTGAAGTATTTATTCTAGAATACTATTCCTCAAGTATATAATTGTGAGCTAATACTTATCAATTGTATGTGAAAAGTCGAAATAAAACACATTTTAACCTTTAACTTACGATCTCACAGATAAACTGTGTCCGGGGCAAAATTTCTATGCATACTTTCGTTTACCACTAACCTAAAGTAATAAGTAAACAAATAATTAACGTGATTAAGTAAAAGTTCAAAAGTACCAAAATTGTTGCTAATTATTTGAAAATGGGTATATATATATATATATATATATATATATATATATATATATATATATTCTAAGTTGAGGAATGCGGACATATTGTGGAATTTGTAATACATAAATAAAACAAACTTATTTTTTGAAATATTGTCTATTCCACTAAAGATATTTATAAAAATAAAACTACCGGTTTCGGCTTTATACCATCGTCAGGTCTAGTTATGAACTAAGTCAGTTTGCAGAGAGCGACCCTTCAAATACATCTCAGGTGGAAGGGTGCTATTAAAACTTGGGAGTATTTGAAGGCTCGCTCTCTGCAAACTAACTTAGTTCAAAACTAGACCTGACGATGGTGTAAGGCCGAAACCGGTAGTTTTATTTTTATAAATATCTTTAGTGGAATAGACAATATTTCAAAAAATAAGTTTGTTTTATTTATACATATATTTAACATACCGATTTATGAAAATAAAATTTAAACTATTATGGAGGTAAAATATTGAAAAATCCTTGGATACTTATGAATCCGTTATCAGTACAATCTATCAAAATTACATGAAAATAAAAAAAATTGAAATTTGGTATTTTTGCGAGAAATGAATGTGCATTGTATTACGTAAAACAGTAGGTTATAAGGCAATATGAGTTCAATAGTACGCCTGCTCGTCTAACATAAATTACAGGTAATTTTCTTCAGCTACAATATGTCTAGTTACGTAATCGGTCGAAAATTCGCCTTTAAGATTTCACCAGGATTTCCCGACTTTCGTTAGAATGAATACATCGGCTACGAATTTTATGCATGGATCCAAAAGTCGATGGGAAATACGGTTATCAATTTTCAGTCAAAGCAAAGGAGTAGGAGAGTGGTTACTTAGTATCACCTAATTATAGCTGGTTTGGTCGCAAAACAATTTTGAAAATTTCATTTTGGCCATTTTTCGTTATTTTTTTTCTCGGCGTGTATTTTATCGAATGTTTTTTTACCCATATTTCAGAAAAAATATTTTTGCGTTGATTTGAGCAGTGAAATTATTAAAAAATTTGAAAAAAACAACTTTTTTCTGTTTTAATAGAACATGGTCGGGAAAATTTGTTTCATGAAAACTAATTTAAAATTCGTGAGTACAGATTTTGGTACAAATCAAAAATTATCGATTTTTGGACCCCAACTTTTCATGAGACCAGTTTTGAACTGCCAACTATAAACGCTTATAACTTCAAATCTAATCAACCTATTTTGATTTTCGATTGACAATTTTTAAAAAAGCCTTTAATTCCTCTTTCCAACGAAGTATCATATGTCTTATGTTGAACTGTGCTTAGGTACTATAAAAAACGTGGCAAAGAAAGTAAAAATTTATGTTCATCTTCAAACTTATTTTTGGAGTAGATAGCATTGATCTAATATTATGTTTTCTACATCGAATGCTCTCGACGAGTTCTTTCAAACGACGTATCATTCATTAAAATCGGTTGGGCAGACTTTGTGCAATACATGATTAAATGAGTTTTCAAAAAATTTCCCGAATTTTTTGAATTCCCCATTCAAAAATCAAGATATAAGAGTTTTTTGGTATGAGAAACATGCATCTGGTCTTCATTTTGGCGGAAAAAAATTTCTCGATATACTTTAGTTCATAAAATCACATAAAATCGTTGAAATATGTCCCGAATAATAATGTTACCTTAGAAATTACTTCAAATTCAAAGTTTTCACTCTAATGTCTTAATTTTTCAAATTGCAATCTTCAATTGTGTTTTTCATGATTTTATATGTATATTGTACTATTTGAAAAATTAAGATTTTAGAGAGTGAAAACGATACCAAAATGACACGAATTTTGAATCAGTTTTCAGGAAACAAATTTTCCCGATCATGTTCTATTAGAAAAAAATAGTTTTTTCAAATTTTTTAACCATTTCACTGCTCAAATCAACGCGAAAATCTACTGAAATCTGGGTAAAAAACAATGACATAGACAACTCTTCATTCGGTAAAACACACGCCGAAAAAAAAAAAAAACGAAAAATGGCCAAAAGAAATTTTCAAAAATTGTTTGCTACCAAACCAAGGTACATTGGAAGGAACACTGTGACGTGTCTTCTTATTTTTGACCTAGAACATGCAAAAAAAGTTTGATCAAAATTCGTGACCCCGACACCGTATCCTCTCCTTGTAAGTTTATGATACTCATACACGACAGATTCGATACTCAACTGATAATATGTCACTCTTGGGGGGAGCTTCCAAACAAGAAGAGCGACATAAGTGCTCTCTGGCGGGCGGGATTTGAAGCTAAGTTGGTACACTTTTGATATTTGATAGAGGACGTTTTCCCAATTCTTACCATGGTGATAACTCTAAAATACAGATTTTTGACTTGTATCACTTTAGAAATACATGTGCGATATATGTATCTCTGAGATCTGTTTACCTAATTTTCCAACTAATACACAATTATTGATAATGATGTAAGTTAATGAAATGAAAAAATATCTATATTGTTTCTAGATTCAAGGCATTCATTAAAGAAATAAATATAAAAAGTCTTCGGTGAATCACCGGCAATGTCCTTCCCCAGAACGAATTATTCAATTAAGACTTGGCTCCCCCTCCAAAACCAGTCGACCGTTTGCGCTAATAGTAAACAGTTGATTTAGATAGGGGCTCCTAAATCCTCAAACTACATTTTGTGTAGATAAATTCATCAAATCAACAGTTATTAGGGTATTTGAATAGAGCCCCCATCCCTGAAGCCCCCCTTCCTTTCAGCCGATATCGCTGAAATTTGACAGGTTACGTCCTCATTGGGTTTTGACTTCAAATATGAAGTTTCATGCTGACACATTCATTATATCGGCAGTTATTGGGGTTTTTGAGTAGAGCCCCTTCCCTTCCGCCGATTCTGCTGAAAATTAATAAGTGTCGACCATAAAGGATTTTAGATTCACATATGAAATTGTGTCGATGTATTCATTACAAAGGCAATTATTAGAGTTTCTATGTTAAGCCTTCCCCCTAATACTCCCTTCTCTAGGTCGATTTAGCTGAGAAAACAATAGGTGTCGTCGTAGAGGGTTCTGAGTTCGTATATAAAATTTCGTGTCGATATATTCATTACACCCTGCTCACAAACACACAGCATTTTTGTTTTCATATTTGGAATCTAGAGGTCGGTTGGAAAACATGAAATCCCCTTGAAGACTCCGCATCGAAATTTTGACCGATTACATAACTTCCCCTATACTTTGTACAACTGAGGAAGTAAAAAATTGAGCAATAATTCCGTTGAAAATGTTATATTGAGAAAGAAGGTTCAAAGTATTATATTGAATAAATAAAAATAAAAAAATTAACAATAAGCATTTAGTTGAGAATATTATATTGAGAAAGAAAGTATAAAGTGTATTGAGAAAGAAAAGTCAAGCTCGTGAAAAAAATTAAATAGGGCGCGCCTGCCGGAGGTTAAAAGTAATGTGTATAGATCACACATCTTAAAGAAAACTGAATATTTCTAGTACCGATAACGAACTGAAAACAAGATACAATCCGAATATGTGTTGAGTGGCAATGTCACATTTAAAGTTTTATAAAGAAAAAAACGTACGTTTATTAAAAATATTTTCTATTTCACAAAATGGATATAATAAAATAAATTAAAAATAAAATGTATATATAAAATATATGGGAGTACTTTCGGTATCTTCAATATTTGTTAAGTCGTTGCTGAAGATGGTAGCAATACCGAAAGTACTCCCATATATTTTACATACTATATTTTGTGAAATAGACAATATGTTTTAAAAAAACATAGGCTTTTCTTTATAATTTTCATTAAGAGTTTTACAATGTCTCTGCAAAAATGTTAAGTATCATATAAAGTTTTTTTACAGTTATGCCATTATTGAACTGGTAGTGCGATAATTGTACATAGACAATAAGAAATGCTTGATAGGGAGTTTTTATGTGTAATTGTTTAAGAATTTGTATATAATCAATGTACATTCTAGCACATATTGACGCCTCCCCAGTTGGACGTCGTAAGCGACATTCTGTACAATTTGAAATATTTGTTCTGATTGTTTTTTTCATTCTAGACACAAAACACAAAATTATTTTTCGATTTCTTAATTGCATCTATTAAAAATTTGAAAATAAGAATGAAAATATTTATTGATTTCTGAAAAATTAGAGTTTTGACGTTTATAACGTTTCTCCAGGAAGGTGTTGATATGTAGTTAGTTATATTCATAAAGTAATCCAATGAGCCGAAATGGCGGTATGAATCTCCAATCCCTTGCGATAGTTTATTCTGAAGGGACCTTGTAAACTAAGTTACAACGTAACATTCAGCATCAGAAGATTAGACTGTGGGTGTTATAGATGTCATTTTACTGACATATTTGATGATAAAGCTACTTATACACCAAATAGAAGCAAGGTATCCCCATCTAGGATAATTTTGAACCGCCATAAAGGATCCCCTGGGAAACATACGACAAACGAGGGTTACAGACTGCTAGTCGCCGAGAGAAATGTCTATTAATGTACGTGTGTAATGTACACCTAGACACATACGTGGACTCAAGCAGAAATAAACATAAAAATTCTGTATATATTATAAAGAATACAAATATATATAAAGTCTATACATTTGTACATAAAATATGTAAGTTAAATTATTATAAATAAATACACACACACACAAATATATATATATATATATATATATATATATATATATATATATATATATATATATAATTATAAATGTATCATTTAAATATGTGACGTATACATTGTGTCCCGAAATAAACGTATCACCCTCACATTTCGGTTTGTTCTCAATGAAATACGTTTGCTAAAGCCTCATTTTAAAGGTTTTCGAATGACCTATCTCTCATGACATGAAGAATGAGAATCTTGTGAAAATGTGTATAGGTTAAAAAAACATAAATGTGCTTTTTCTCGTTTATTATGAATGATAAGGCGGCACTACTGTGCGAGTAGGTGCATCACCTAAAATTCAGCTGGACGGAATATCTCCAATGCTATTAATCGCAGAAAACTCTTTCTAATCTCAATATCATTTCTACTACTTTTTGAATGAATTTATATGAAAACTGTTTAAATCGCACATAGTTTAATAGATACTAATTTTTTTCTTATTGAATGAAACTGTTTTAATGAGTAATTTTTTCTTATTAATCCCCAAATTACATTTACTTCTATCATAATTTATTTTTGTAAAAACAAAAATAATAGTTTTTTTTCCTTCAACAAAAATTATTCTTGAAGTAACTAGTTGCACGTTTCTCCAAACGGGAAATTCTCTTAATCCGCAAAACCATGTGATACATCAACAAAAGGTTTTCACGAAAATAAATAAAAATATCTAGAATTCAATTATGCAATAGAAAAATTAATCTTCCCATTGGTAAAAACAAAACATGCGTAGCGTCTAGGTTTTGAGATGTTTTTGAATTCCTCATAAAAAATTAAGGTCGCTGTTCAACCTAAAATATTATTAATTATTCCGTTGAATAAAACAATTACATTTTTATTTGATAAATTTATTGAAAAATCCCTGCGTTAAAATACCATCACAAAAATTATTGAATCACACTCATAAATATAATATATATTTTATAGTTAACAAATATTTGTACCAAGACTGTTACATGAAGTACGGCTTTCAAATACGTACGAATATTATTTATAATTAAAATTTAAAAACAATATTGTCTCAGTTCTTAATATTTATAAAAGAATTTATAATTATTAGAAGAAATTTATAAGAATTAAGAATTATTATTAATAAGAATTATTGAAGAAATTTATAAAAAAGTAATTTACCAAACAAATTAACGCTAAGTGGGGATCAGTGAATTCCCTCATGAGGAGGTGAATTTTAAATATCATGTCAAACATTGAAAAAAATTGAACGCTTAATAGTTTTTAAGATATTAATTTTTCAAAAAAAAAATAAATAAATAAATAAGCAAAAAAAATCTCGAAAATAAGCAATATTTTTCAATAACTATCAAAAACTTATGACTACAACAATATGATAATCAAATATTTAGTAATGGAACACATTCATTTTTTTTTTTTTCATGATGGTCAAAATTCTTCTGAAACTGAATAATCATTTTTGTTGAAGTATGAAGCAGCATTTTTCAAAATAAATCTACAAAGAAAAAATGATATAATGACAGATTAGAAAACTGTATTAAATGATTAAAATTAAATAAAAATTCTCTCATAGATCCATGGATCAATGACCTCGCGAATATACGAACTAAAATTGTAGGTATATATTTCATGATTGGAAGTAGTGAATTCATAACTCAAAGCTTCAATAGATAAATCAATTATTTTTTCGATGTATAATTGTAAATAGGTACAACTCCTCCGTCTCAGAATAGGGGTCAGTCCTCTATTAACCCTATTTTAACATTTACTTTAGAGAAGAGCTACGAAGAGACGAAGGGTACAAAAGAGTGAAGTCCTAGTGCCCTAACGGAAAAACCGAACTGTGAAAACGTATAATAAGTTCAAAAAATAATAATAGGAATGTGAAACAAAATCTTAATAATACAAGGTAAAAAGAAGAAACTCACATAAACTAAAGAAATGGTATTCATACTAGTAAATATTACGTACAAGAAATAATAGCAATATGAAATAACTATCAAAGAGAGAACAAAATGAAATTAAAAAAAGTGTACAAATGTATTATTCAAAAAATATATACAATATATTATATAGAGGATGTGTAACAAATGAAAAATATATAAAATTAATTTAATTACTGAGCGCATATTCCTTTTATTTTACTAACACATTAAAATCTTGAATGAAAATAAAAACAAGACTCCCCCTCTCTCTTCCAAAATATAAGTTCTTAGTTAGTTCTCTCACTTCAAAAACTCACCCCTGTTAACGCCACTAAGTTAAAATAATTTATTATTGTATTTTTATAATAAAGAGTATGTACACATTTTTATTTTCTTCTTGTACTTCGATATTATGTCGTATAGTCCTCATTTCTTATATATACTATGTATTCTACTATAAACCTCATTGTTACCATTATATTTTCTTTATTTTATTATATTATTGACAATGAAATATTTGTAAATGTTATATTATGGCTGGACTTCCCTTGGGGGCACGGAGAAAAAGCCTTAAGTAATCACAGGTAACCTGAGGATTGTATAAATGTGACAACCCAGCAAACTTAAACGTCACTTTTGAACTTTATCCTGACGATGGCGTACGCCGAAACCGGTAAACTTTATGTAAATACTTTTGTGAAGTTAGACAATATAATAGTTAAACAAGTTCTTAGTTTTTATTTATTTTATTAGCTTTCCACTATATCAACACAGATCGCAGAAATGTATTCGATATTGAATATATTCAGGTCAAGTAATATATAGCTCGAAATGGTAGCTTGAGGACAACCAGCCGTGCCTTCCAATCCCAACGAGACAGTGACTTCAATCGTATCCAAATCTACTGAGATACTTACTTTAAGAAGTCATTTAAATGCGAAGTAAGAATTTGCACAGTTTTCTCATCAATTCGCGTATACGCTAATGCACTTCCAAGTCTTACTGTGAAAAAAAAAAAAAATTATTATAACTTAATTTAAAAGATATATGGCATAAAAATGCAAAAAATTTAGTCTTAGTTAAAAGATGGTGGCTGAGGTATGTGAGGGTCCTTCTAAGTTGAGGAACGCGGACATATTGTGGAAACTTGTAATAAATGAATAAAACAAACTTATTTTTGAAATATTGTAATCTCAGGTAACCTGTAATCTCAGGAATGAAAATAAAAACAAGACTCCCCCTCTCTCTTCCAAAATATAAGTTCTTAGTTAGTTCTCTCACTTCAAAAACTCACCCCTGTTAACGCCACTAAGTTAAAATAATTTATTATCGTATTTTTATAATAAAGAGTATGTACACATTTTTATTTTCTTAAAGTATGTACACATTTTTATTTTCATTCAAGATATAATAATTAATATATATATATATATATAACTACCGGTTTCGGCTTTATACCATCGTCAGGTCTAGTTATGAACTAAGTCAGTTTGCAGAGAGCGACCCTTCTAATACATCTCGGGTGAAAGGGTGCTATTAAAACTTGGGAGTCCCCCGGCTGTATCGTTAGCTAACTCATGAAATATTTCCTAACAAAACCTAGTTCTAAATTTACATAAAACAATATTACTAGACTAATCGTGGCAAAACAACAAATAAATAAGTACAAATACAAATAAATAATAAAAATAGAAATAAAATTAATAATAATATTAAGATTTAGATAACATTAAATATATATGTGGAACCAAATATTAATAACAGATAATACAAACATATATGTGGAAACAGAACTGGATCAGGTGTTAACAAAGGGGAATAGTTGAAATAAATTTGGTCATTCATACAAATGTTCCTTTTGTTAGCTTTATTTATTTCTAATTGTTCTAAGCTATTAAGTAGCCTGCTTTTTGAGCAATAATGGAGATATTTGATGCCTGTAGAGGGGTCGAAAGTGTGGCTATTGTCAATTATGTGGGTCGCGAATGTAGAACGATTTCCTCGGTTCTTTATTTAGAACACACGGCCGAAATAATAGCACCCTTTCACCCGAGATGTATTAGAAGGGTCGCTCTCTGCAAACTGACTTAGTTCATAACTAGACCTGACGATGGTATAAAG
Organism: Aradus depressus; assembly: GCA_963662175.1. Classification (NCBI taxonomy): domain Eukaryota; kingdom Metazoa; phylum Arthropoda; class Insecta; order Hemiptera; family Aradidae; genus Aradus; species Aradus depressus. Next base: position 54,181,471 of record OY759218.1, on the reverse strand, counting down.
CCGAAACCGGTAGTTATATATATATATATATATATATCTTTAGTGGAATAGACAATATTTCAAAAATAAGTTTAGTTAATAAGATAGAGCCGTCCGTAACAAGTAACTCTGCAGCATTTATTTTGAATTCCTTTAAATAATCGCATATCAAATTGCAAATTCGTCAATGGCAATATAAGTAACTAAAGCGCAACATGTGACAGATTGATTCCCAATATCGCATAAAATCATGGATACTTGAGTCATTTTCACTGTGCCCTTCCGGAACAAAATTTAAACGTTTGTTTAAGCCATGTTAAAAAAAAATATCTAGCTATACTTTTCAAGGAAAATAATAGAATTATTATCAAGCAAGTAACTTATCATTAGATCACGTATTTTTAAACATGAAAAAATTCAAAATGTCTCGTCTGTAACAATGGGCGAGTTGTAAGACTGGTTAGTACACTATTCATTGCTCTACCTCAAGGACCACTTTAACCATTTAACCAGATGCTCTACTAATATTAATAATAATAAGGTTTGTACCAAAAAGCCTGAGTAAATGTACTGCACCATAGAGCTCACTAGCTGGAATACCGGAATGTTTTTGTGCAATCTGAAATTTTATACATGTTATTAAGAATTGTTCTACAATCTTTTTCGGGCAATTAAATCTTGGATTTTTATAAGGTCAAAGGGGTGCAATCATGGCCATTACTATATACAACGAATAAATAACATGATGAGAAAAAAAAGGGGGTATTGTTGTGAAAAATGAAAGAGGATGCAGTGGACTGTATTCGATTAAAACCAGAATATGTCTTTTTAAACGAAACATTAAAATTATGAAAAGGTCATAAATAAATATCTGGAACGCTAAACTTTTGATGTAAAGATCCCTATGAACCAAAGGGAGGAAAGAAGGGTAAAGAAAAGGGTATGGGGACGAAGATGCACTAGGTTTTCCAGGTATCAACGAACAACACTAGTAATGTTAAGATATAAATGACAGAGAAAATTTGGTTTAAAACACTTGAACGACGAAAAAGAAGCTCACTCCAAAGAAGAAAAGAAAAGACAACAAAAGGTGGAGATGGGAGGTCGGCTAAGAGCAACGTTCCGCCAGTAAGGGCTATACCACAGCCTATATGGTAACTAAAATCTAACAGAAAATATATATTTCAACAGGCTTGTTGGGAAGCCTTAGCAAGTAAAATACACTTATAATAATCAATTAATTATTTAACAGAATATTTACTGCACTCTATCGATATTGAATGTATTAAAGCACTCAACATCAGGGTCATTATGTAAATGTTATTTTCAAATATACAGAACTGATGCAAAACGTAGTTGCAAAGAAAAAAATCATAAAAGTATGAATACGTTTAAAAAAATAAAGAAATGTTATCGATTCATTCCTGTCCATCAACATTTTCACCCATTGCAGTATCAGTTTGTTTGGTTTAATGTTCGTGTATACTCCCAACAGGAGAAAGGCCAAGCTCTACAGGTTGCTGCCCTTTTCTAAACTACACTCCGCCACGGCAGTTAATGAGTTGTCCGATGCCGCTTATTTTTTTCTTTAATTTGTGAAAACCTACCAATTTTAGAGCTAGTTACGGGCAGCAACATGTAGAGAATATGTCACCTCTGCTCTAATTGGGAGTACACAAAAACATTTAAACAAACAAACAAACAAACAAACCAGCTACATCAAACGAAAAAATTTAAAAAATGGCATACTTACTTCATGGTATTGTTCTCGTTCAACTTTGTATAGAAGTTGTGGCCCAAGCATGGCGTTAAGATATTCTCTTATACCTTCCGCAATTTCGCATCTCGCTTCTTCCCTTCAAAAATTGTTATTTGTTTTTTCGTTTTCACAAATTTATTTATTTTTTTGTAAAGGAAGAATACAAATCAAGAAACGAAAGCTAATTTTATCGTCGTAACTGGTCCCCCTTTAAACCCTTACTGTACTTAAGCTATTTAACTAAAGATAAACATGTATAATTACAATAATACATATAGTTTTGAGTTGATAAGTTCATTCCATCGGGAGTTATTACAGTTTTGCCCTTCCATTTTGCCTGAAAATGAATAGGTGTCTTCCTTATGGGCTACTGAATCAGGTATAAATTTTCGAGTCGGTATATTCACTCTTACGTGCCTTGTTGTGTCTACAGAAACATACTAAGATTCTTTGTATGTTTCTGTATTTTCGTTTATTTTGTTTGTATTTTCGACATTTTTGGAAACATTTCGATGAAAACTTAATGTTAAAATATATTACCAATTACACAAACTTCTCCTCTACTATGTAGGTACAGCTCGGGAAATAAAAACATTAAATCCCTTTTTCATGAAAGTACTAATAATAATAATCATACTAATATTTAAGCTTAAATACAGGTAAGCAACTAGGGAAATAAGTGAAGGGGGGCTGCAAATGAGGGGCATAAAGGCATTTTTTACATCCCAAGCTATAGGGAAAGTTATGTAATCGGCCAAAGTAACATGATAACACCCGACAAACAAATTATATATGTATGTATATTAGGGTGGCCCTTATTTTTCTATTGAGTCTATTGAGAAATCAGTAAGGTGCTGCAAAAAAAATTTTCCAACCAACTCTAGTACTTAGTTCCCGAAACTGGCTCTAGCCTTATTTGATGACAATGTTTCAACAGGAGTCAAGGCAAATATGGCTCAAGTTATGCTGGAAGCAGACTAAGGTGAAGAAGAGGAAGAAAAAAAATGAACTGAAGAGGTACATTCTGCACCAGAAAGATTCTTCTTCCTTTACAAACATCGAATTTTCGTATTTTGTAACACCTGGTACAAAATCTTTCTTCACGAGATATTCTATCAGCACCGATTTCCTTTATAAAGATCCTTCAACATGGACTGATGATCCTGGTTACAAAAGTGGAATTGAAAAACTTGCGAAGACTTGACGTTGCAAAAAGTGGTGTCAAACTCATTCAGGATTACAATAGCATTCTCACAAAAGATGAAACTGAGAAACAATTTGTTTTACAGACAGTTGCCGGAGACCGTACAAAATACCCAACTGCTACTAAATCCTTTCTTAGAAAAAAATAATGTTAAATGTTCCTAACTTCACATTATGATTTGATTCTATAGAAAGTATTGTTGTAAATAAAAATGCGTTTCTCTTATAGCAGTTGTGAGCATCATTACAAAAAACAAACATTTTTTCAATTTTTCATGTTATTTCAGAAAGTTATCGAAATAACTTTTGGCAAGTTTCATTCAGACTTTTTTTAAACATTTGCTGGGGTTGCCTGGATGTGTCCATCCACAGCCCACATAAATTTCTCTATGAAGAAATAAGAAAATGGTCGAGATAGGGAAGAGTCCACCTTTTGAACGGAATTTATCGTTGCGTATACTATGATCCAACTTCAAGGCGTTTGAGGATCGCCTAGAAGTTGTCCGATTGAGCTGAACTTTTGCACAGCCCGTTTTTTGGTTGATTGGAACAGGGTTAGGGGGTGGGAGCAGCACAATTTTAACTTTCGAAAAATTACCTACAGCTAAGGGCCACCCTAATGTAAAATTGACTTTCAGTTAAACTGACCAAATGGATGAGGGTATTAGGGAGGGGGTTTCAACTTTTAAAATCAAGAAAAACATATAAATTTCAGTGTACAATACTTGGAATAATTGATTATGTGAATAAGGTAAGAAGATATTGTATTGGTTAGGGCTTCCAGAAAATTTTCATCTTACTCAAATAGTAAAATGCCGATAGTAATTTATCTATAGTGTTGCCCTATTGATAGCGTCCGACTATCGGACATCCCCAGGTCATCCAACTTGGGATAATAAGGAGATGGAAGATCTTGGAGAGGTAATGTTAACTATCTTTTAATTGAAGCCCCCCTAATACGTAAGTGTATTCTAAACTTACTTCTGGTTCTTAGAAAAAACTTTCTGATTCTTGAACTCATCAATAATTGTAGACGCAGTTACAGAAGCAGGCATTTTAAGGAGCTAAAAGGAAAAAAAATTAAAGTTTGATAAATTTATTCGAACAAAAATCTTTGAAGTAGAGGTTAATTTAGAGCTAGAAAATGATAGTAGTAACCTCTAGGTTCTCTAGAAAGCTTGTCTTTTCTGCCTTAATTGAGAGTACACAAACAAACATTTAAAAAAAAACAGTAATTTATATCTTTTACAAAAGCCTTACCCGATTTTCATTATTTACATAATTCCAGTCGTCAACCAAAACAGGTTTGAGTTCATCAGGCAGTTTAACCTTTATTTCAACTTTCGAAAGGAAGTATTCCTCCTATAAATCACATTCAACTTAATTACATTAAATACTTGAAAATAAATTATATACTAATAAATAATAATATTAATGATATATTAATAAATAATAATAATGTTATTATTATTGGTGGACACTAAGGTCATTTATGACCATAGAGAAGAGAGTATAAGGGAGTATTGTGAAGCTTGGCGAGTTGTGGTGAACAGTGTCAAAGTTTTAGTAAAAAATTTGAGAAGTACTAGTAGAGTAACATGTATGATGTATTTTGCTAGTTGAAGGAGTGGATTGGGTGCTTAGGGCTGGACTGAAGTAAATTTTAAATGATCAAATTGGCTCCATAGAAAAAATTAACTTTTTGATCCCAATCAACTAGTAATAGCCACATTACTAATAAATGCAATCTCCTGGGCTGCAGGAAGGTCAGAAACAAATTAAGTCGCACGGTGCTAGGGCCCGCGTTCCCCATCTGGTAAGATCACTTGTTGGCCGCAGTGGGGCCTCATGTATTATTTAAAACCACAAAATAAAGGATATAAGAAGGGCACGAGTTTCGAGGGAACAAGAATTTACTGGCATAAAGGAAGAGCTGGTTACAGACATCAGAAAAAAATAAGGTTCTCACCAAACTCACCAGCGTATAAACTATTTTTTTTTTTAATTAGAATTCATGTTATATTAAAAACAAATAAATGTCTCTGTCCAGCATTCCCCTACTATAACGACTAGATCTGAAATAAATGACAGAATGCATACTAACCGTTTCTACGGATTGATCTAATTTTGATCTCTTCCGTTTTGGAATATCACTAGCTGACTCTTGAGATGAAGAATTGTTAGAAGCACTGCTTTTTGCGGAAAATTTTTCAACAGTAGGCGTAGAGCTTCTGCTGTCGCTAGCTTCTTTTTCTTTTAACGGGTCAAATTCTTTACCGGAAAAACTTCTTTTCTTAGTTTTTTTACCTTTTTTGTAGCCACTGTTTCTAAAATTCAAAAATTATGGATAAGGTCCAATAAATTTCTTGGCAGAAATAGCATATAAAATTAACAATAACTTCTATAAAAAAAAGTATTTACATTCATCCAAGTCTCGACCTTGGCTTTGACCAGTGAGCACGCCATTTTTTGGTTCTAAAGTGTATTTTTATTTTCTCTCTTTTTAAATGTAAAAGTACATAAAATGTTCTAAAACGTGGATAAAGTGTTTTTTTTTCTTTGTTTCGCCAATGTGCAAGGACAAAATAGTAAGTGAACTTTCACAAATAATTCCGTATAATTTTTATATTACGTCGAGTGAGTCTAATCACGTCGTGTCACAACTGGCGCGGCTCAATTGGAGAGTCACTACAGAGAAGTTACGGGTAATCCTTCACTAGCCCCTCTGGCTCAGTGGTAGACTCTCCGTCTCTTAACCCGGAGATACCTGGTTCAAGGCTCCCCCCCTTCCCATTTTATTTTTATTTTATTATTTTTTTTTTTATTTATTTTATTTTTTTATCCTATTTATTCAGTATTAATTCCTTACAATGGGGAAAAATAAAAAATAAACGAGCAATATCAGCTCCGAACTCCCCTGAGAAGGCACCAAAGCGTCCTGCCAGGACTAGTTCCACCACCAGCCTGTCTCAACCGACTCCCGATTTCACCTCTATTAACCCTTTTGCAACTTTAACACCGGAAGAACCTACTACATCACACATCTCTAATATGGAAGATAACACTCAGAAGACGGATGACCCTAAACCGCCTCCGATATTCATAAAAAATATTTCAAATTATGCTGAATTTGTGAGACGTTTGGAGACGATTGCAGGAATCAACTCATTCCTCTGCAAATCGAAACCAGATCACACTATAGTATCCTGTCAATCAATTAATGCATACAGGACTATAGTAAGGTATCTTACTGAACAAAATTGTCAGTTTCATTCATATCAGGTTCAAACCGACAAACAAAGTTGTCATCAGGAACCTCCACCACACAACTCCCACAGAAATAATTAAGGACCAGTTGGAGGAGCTGGGACATTCTGTCAGGAGTATCACTAATGTGATTCAACGGAAAAATGACCCGATTTCTGGTACCGTGGTGAAATATCCTCTTCCTCTCTTCTTCGTGGACTTAGAGCCACAAACCAACAATAAGGATATATTTCTCCTAAAAACACTATATTACTATATTACACCAGAATAGTGATTGAGGAGCCCCACAAAAAAACAACGATTGCACAATGCCACCGATGTCAAGCGTATGGACATACGAAGACTTATTGTCACTGCCTTCCAAGATGTGTTAAATGTGCTGGAGATCATTTAACACTTGAATGTAAAAAAGCACCAAGCAACCCTCCTAAATGTGCCCTCTGCTTGGAAGCACGTCCTGCAAGTTACAGAGGCTATCTGGTCCACAAGAAGCTTCAAGATGCAAGAAGACCAACTCCTGTGGGGACAAGACAGGGGACTTTAGCCCGACCAGCCCCAGCTCGAGCTCCAGCAGTAGTGCAGGGCCCATTGGCTCCTCCTCCGGCCCACACTTCATTGGCAGGCGGACATCTTTCCTCGTATGCGGCCACCCTCAGGATTACGGACCCCAGTGTTGTCAGTGAGTTTCCGAGGCCACTTCCGCCTCGGCCTTCAGCTCATATTCCTCCTCCCCCATCCTCCTCAGACCTTACATCCCTCCTCAACACTTTCCTCACAGACATGAAGAACCTCATCTCTCCTCTCATCGCCCTGCTGACCCAGGTGGTGAGCGAACTCCTATCCAATCGTCCACGATGACCTCCTTAACCCAACATTCCCTCACCATCTTTCTATGGAATTCGGATGGTTTAAACCGACATAAAGACGAACTTGACATACTACTGCACGACAAACGTATAGATATAGCACTCTTGACAGAAACACATTTTACTGACAGATCATACTTTAATATAAAAGACTATGTAACGTATAGGACAGACCACCCGGACAATACAGCCCACGGTGGCACCGTGTCTTCTGGCCATCTTGATTCACAAATCCTTGTCTCATTTCCTTATCCCTGGCACTTGTACCGACTACCTCCAATCCACAATTGTTGCCGTTAATACCCAACACTTCCAGTTTTCCATAGCAGCTGTATACTGTCCTCCTAACAAGCACATATCACAGCTCCAGTTCCAATCCTTCTTCCATTCCCTTGGCTCTCGATTCATTTCTGGTGGCGACTATAACGCAAAACATCCCCTATGGGGAAGCCGCGTGACTAACCCACGTGGCCTCACTCTCCTTAGATCTCTCAGTTCTATTAATCCTCAGTTCCTCTCCCCTCCAGAGCCGACGTACTGGCCTACATCACTTACAAAACGTCCTGATCTGCTGGATTTCTTCATCTCCTCCCAATCATCTGCTCTTCACCCCCAAACATTCAATCTTTGTCATCCTTCCTCAGACCATAGTCCAGTTCTTTTAGTCTTGGATACACATCCTATTCTTGTGAATCCACGACCTAAATTAATATCCGGCCAGGTTGATTGGAAGTGCTTCCAGAGATGCTTGGATGAATCCCTAGATCTTAAAATTCAATTAAAAATTTCAGACGTCTTGGACAATGCAGTAGAGCATTTGACTACATCAATACAACAAGCCATCTGGAACTCAACTTTACAGACAAAGAAAGGAACGTGTACCATTGACCAAATACGTACCTCTTCATATTAGACAATTAATAACAGAGAAAAGACGAGCCAGAGCATTGTGGCAAAGAACGAGATACCCGACAGACAAAACAAACTACAACAGACTTACCAGAAAGCTGAAGGCAGAACTAGCCCAACTGAGGAACTCGAGATACCAAGACTATACATACTCATTGACAACAGACAATAAGTCTCTCTGGACAGCAACCCGTCAAATCCTATCCTATAAAAATACTTCCCATCCTCTTCGTCATGATTCTGGCGAATGGGCCAAATCTGACGAGGAGAAATGCAACCTGTTTGCTTCCCACCTGTCTAATATATTTATCCCTCATCCCAATATCCTCGATCCATCTCATGTATCCCAGACTGAGGCTCAGTTCAATATTCCTCTCCCTCTCTCTCCTCCACTTAAAGCCTTTCATCCTTCTGATGTTTCGTTTGTGATTCGCAAACTTCCTTTGGGTAAGGCTCCGGGTTACGACTTAATTACGTCCTCAGTCCTCCGACATCCTCCCAAAAAAGCTATCATTTTCCTTACCTATCTGTACAATTGTGTACTTAGGACATCCTACTTTCCTGCTCTTTGGAAATTTTCAATAATAAAAATGATTCCCAAACCTCATAAACCTTCTCAACTTCCCTCTTCCTACCGTCCTATTAGCCTCCTACCGGTCCTAGGTAAAATTCTAGAGAAACTTCTTTTGAAGCGCATTTATCCTTTTTTTGATTCCCTTAATATCATCCCAGATCACCAATTCGGCTTCCGTTCCCAACATTCCACAATCCAGCAATGTCACCGTGTTGTAGATGCCATAGCCTCCTGTCTTGAGAACAAGGAGTACTGCTCCAGTGCCTTTCTCGATGTTGAACAAGCGTTCGACAGGGTTTGGCATTCGGGGCTGCTCTGGAAACTCAAAAATATCCTTCCTCAAACCTAATACCTTATTTTAAAGTCCTACCTTACAGATCGCTACTACTGTGTTCATCATGGTAGTGCGCAATCCTCCTTCCTTCCTCAGCTAGCTGGTGTTTCTCAAGGGAGTATCCTAGGACCCATCCTCTACTATACAGTATACACGGCCGATATTCCTTCCCATCCTAATACCTTGATATGCACTTTTGCGGATGACACCGCCATTCTTTCCTCAGACAGTGATCCTCAAAAAGCTTCCGATTCCCTTCAGGAACATCTTTCATCCCTTGAGACATGGTTCCGCAGGTGGAGGATCAAGGTCAATGATAAGAAATGTACACACATCACCTTCACCTTGCGACGTGCAAGCTGTCCTCCTGTCACTCTTTATAACTCACCCCTTCCCGTTGCGAATCGGGTTCGCTACCTTGGGTTATTTATTGACAGACGCCTGACATGAAATCCTCATACTAGACTTAAAAGACAAGAACTTAATCGACGATACAAACTCTTATTACGACTTTTAGACAACAGATCGAAACTTACATTAAGTAATAAAAGACTCATTTACAACCAATTATTGAAGCCAATTTGGGCGAATGGAGCTGAACTCTGGGGCTCAACTAAACCTTCGAATTTTTATAGAATCCAAACCTTACAATCCCGTATCCTTCGTAAAATCACAAACGCTCCATTCTACGTCTCTAATGCTAACCTTCACAATGACCTGCAGATTCCCTTTGTAAGGGATGTAATTAAATCCCGCTACAGAAAATTCCACTCTACCCTTTCCTTTCACCCTAATCCTTTAGTCCGCAGACTTGCCACAAGAACCCTTCCTAATGTTCATGTTCGGAGACTGAGGCGGCAATGGCCTCGAGACCTACTAGTGGATTGAAGTCACACTGAAGTCACACGTTATCTACAAACGTTTCATGTTTCTTTATCATTTAACTATTTTTATTTTTTATTTTTTAATGTATATTTTAATTTCTCTTATCCGTATTAACAAGACAATGGAGTGTCATTATTGAATGATTTCTCCTTCAAATTCCAAGACATTTATTTATTATGTATCACATTTACTTATTATATATTGTATATATGTAGTTGTAAAAAAAAAAAAAAAAAAAAAAAAAAAAAAAAAAAAAAAAAAAAAAAAAAAAAAAAAAAAAAAAAAAAAAAAAAAAAAACATTCATCCAAAGCTCTGTGAATCCTACTGTTCTAAAGAGTCTATAGAAAAGCAACTGATCAAAAGAAATTTAGTAAGGCATCATAGGATCCGGATTTACTGAACTTGGATCAGGAATGATGAAGGATACAACGGTATTTTATGTACCTGACCTGACTGGAATAGGGAGAGAGACCTGATTCAGGAGGGCTCCGGAAGCTGACCGAATCAACCTGAGAGGTCTCTCTCCATACTTTAGTCCAGCTAAGTGAAGAGGATATGGCGCCGGGTACACACAGAAACATTGAACTCAATTTTTTTTTCTGACAAGTTCAGTCAAGATGGCTCCTGTAATGCCTCATCCTGCATGCTCCACAAACGAGATATATATCTGAATGTACCTAATACATACCATTAAGGTAACAAATCACTCACTATTACTTTAAACACAAATCCTGGGCTAGCTATGGATTGCTAAGAGTGCCAAATAATATAGTACAATATCAACCATATAGAACAAAGGGAAGTTAAAATAACCTTACATAGATTACCACTTAGATGGTTATAAAGTGGACCATCTGTCTATTTTTTAATAATCACTGATATACAGATTAATAACCAAACACGCCTTCGAACAGGGAAACGATGTATAAATTATGGAATGATTCCTCAGGAGGTTTTCAAAAAAAAGAAATTTTTATTGAACTAACTTACAAAACTTATATTCTCTAAGTATAGTAAGGGGTCTACACACTCCAGAAGCCAGGGATGGACTGCTGGTCTATCGGGACAAAGCTAGGCAGGAAAAAATAAGGAAAGATAAAGGAACAATGAGAGTTCTGAGGATAGGTGTTGAGAGGGGGCAAGAATGTGATGAGGTGTACAGGAATAGGTAACATAACATATATACGAAGTATATATAACGAAGGAAACAACCTGACATGGATAAGGACCAAGAAAGTTCCAAAATACAACCCTTTTCTCATTTCTTAATTGTCATTCATATGACAACAATTTCGACCATATAGGACAAAAGGAAAGTAACATGAGAACAACAGGGGCGAAAACCCCTATTTGTCATACTAAGTAAATTGAAGTGCGTATGAGTTAATTGTGGAACTTCCCCTATACATACGGTTCTGCTTTTTGCGCTCGATGGAGCTCCTTCTGCCTTTGTAGATTTGCTTCATTATATTTCAGAACTCTTGTTTCAGGCACCCATTCATCCCAACTAAAAAAAATAAATAAAATATTTTGTTCATCTTAATTTCTTCTTTAATTCGTTGCTACTACCATTATATAACTAATTATGCGAAAACAGACAAGTTTTTTTTTTTTTTTTTTTTTTTTTTTCGAGGGCTGATTTTGTCACCGCGGCCAGAGTAAGCCTATTGTGTGCCTTAGAGATCCACTTATGAACATTTTCGGAAGTCCTTTAAATAAAGTTTCTTGCACAATTCAGATAATGTTTGTGAAAATTGTTTATACAGAAACTGTCAGGTAATGTCTCGGTGTTTTAAACCATCTGTTTAAGATTAGATATATACCATGCTTCAATGATAAAAATAAACATACATTTATTTATTTACAGTGGAACCAAGATTATCCCAGATCGGATTATCCAAGGTTACTGGGTTAACCGATGTTCCGACATTCGGTAATAGTTTTACGCTCCAAGAGGATCTTGACACAGCGGACTGGCAAGCTATCTTTGATCTGGCTTCAATTGACGAGAAGGTGAATACTTTCAATCAGATCCTCCTGAAGCTGCTCGACAAGCACGCTCCACTGAAGACTAGGCAGTTCAGACGACCCCCGGCCCCGTGGATAACCCCAGAGATCAGGGGAATCATGAAGGAACGGGACTCAGTCCGAAGGAGGTTCTACCGATCCAAGTTGGATGTCGACTACTCCTCCTTCAAACCCCTGAGGAATTGTGGCCAGTCGCCGATCAGGTTCCTACTGAATCTAATAGCGGAGGCGCCTAACGCCAAGTCAAGATGGGCAGCTCTTCGGAAGCTCTCGTTAGGTTCCTTCCAAAACCTTCCTTCTTCTTCAACTTTCTCTCCCGATACTCTTAATTCCTTTTTTGTCTCCCGACCTGATTTTCCACTAGCGTCTCCAGCTAAGGTTACATCTCCCCAGCCCTTCGATTCAAATAACTTTTTCTTTTCATATATTTACCCTGACACCCTCCTAAAGATCATCCTTAATAGTAGCTCTAATGCCCTTGGCCCTGACGACATCCCGCTCCTCTCCCTTAAAACTAGCTTACCAGTCATACTCCCAGTCCTCTTACATGTTTATAATTTCTCCCTTCAAAACTCCGTCTTCCCATCCTCCTGGAAAGAAGCATTTGTACTTCCTCTCAACAAAGTCCCTAATCCTGAAGCTCCTATAGACTTTCGCCCTACCTGCCTTCTGTGTTCCAGATCCAAACGTTTAGAGCGGATAGTTCATTCCCAATTCTCAGATTTCCTCCTTACCAACAAACTCCTCGACCCTTTCCAATCTGGTTTCCGACCAGGTTATAGGACGCAGATTTATTTATCCTTTCATCCCTCCAGTTTCCCTACCGCGTACTCGCAAATATCTGATGACATCAATTCCATATCCTCCTGGGCCAAACAGAACAAACTCCTCCTTAATCCTCACAAGACCCAAGCGATTATATTAGGCAACAAAAAACTTCTCAATAACTTACTTGACCCCCCTCTCTTGACTCTGGACAACACTAACATTAACTACTCTAGCAGAGTCAAAAACCTGGGTATCATCCTAGACCAATCCCCTTCCTGGAAAAACCACATATCCTATATTTCCCGTAAATCCTTCCAATCCCTTGCACAAATCAAACGTTCCCCGTCACTCTCTAACACAAAGTTCCCGGAGACTCCTCGTATCCTCCCTTGCCTTCCCCCATTATTATGCTCTGTCGATTTTATTAATCTATTTTTTTTTTCTTGTTTATATATTCTTTTTTTTTTTTACATATTCTCTTTTATTTATATAAGATATTTTTATTGTTGTTTTCTTCATAATTAAGCTGTCAATTTTATGTTATTTCATGTTAATCTGTTGTATATTGATACATTATCAATTTCTAGTTTTCTCCAATGTAGCACTAATTTATTTATTTCATAAGGATAGCTTAACAATCAAACTTCAAAAATGTATTTAAACATTTGCAAATATGTATTTTTTGGTCACCTTTTGTTCCATCCAGAGTAGTGAATATGATATTGATTGATTTTTTCTTTCTCGCTGTAACGAGATTGAAGACACTTCGCTTCGTATATAAGAGGCCCATGAAAACACAGAACTTTTTCACCTAAAGCAAGAGGCAAAAAATAAATAAAAACAATTAAATAAACAAATGGTGCGTGGGTTCGCCGCCATTTTTTGAGTAGATAAGTGTATGTATAAGCATGACCTTTAGAGGGCATTACACTGTAAAAAAGTGGTCGGTGAATCACTGGCTATATACTTCCTCAGTACGAATTAAACAATTACGTTTCGTTCTCCCTCGAAAGTCAATCGACCGTTTGGTTAAAATTCCACTTTCATAGTCGCTTCCTAATCCGTATACTAACTTTTGTGTCGATATTTTCATTACATCAGTAGTTATTAGGGGGTATTTGAGTCGAGCTCCTCTCCACTTTGACTTATTCTGCTGAAAATTAATAAGTGTCGTCCTAATAGAACTGTGATTGTACTTATGAAATTTCGTGTCAATACATTCATTAAAACAGCAGTTATTAGAGTTTTCCTGTTTAGTCTCCCCCTAATCCCTCCCTTCTCATTGATCGATTTGGCTGAAACTAAATAGGTGTCGTCATTCGAGGGTTTTAGATAAATATATACAATTTCATTTCGATACATACATTTTATCGGGAGGAATCGTGTTCACAGACATTTTTTCCCCCCTTTTTGTAATCAGGAGATCGGAGAACATGAAATTCTGTTAAAAACTCCGCATCGAATTTTTGACCGATTACATAAATTCCGCTATACTTCGTTTGGCTGGGGAAGTAATACTCGAGATTATCAACAAATAAGATCTTTTCCGGTAAGGCCATCTGCAACAGACCACAGTACCACTATAAAGATTATTATTATTCAGAACAAATGCAAGAATGCTATACAACTCTTAATGGTCAGTTGTTGTTCAGACGTTGTTTTGATCGGACGTATTTGCAGCTCCCGGGGATTAACAGCCTTCGGACTCAGATAAGTCAACCTTACGTCTTTCTATAACTTTTATTTAACCTTCTTTTCTTTTTCTTTCCCTTTTCTCTTTTCATTATTCTTTTTTCTTTTCCCTTCCCAGTTTGAATTATTATTTATTAAATTTTGAATTGATTGGACCCGAACATGTCCACGACGAGTGGGGGCCCTGGACCCCCACTACAAAATGACGAATTAATTTCTCCCAAATTAACCTTACCTAATGAAGAAAATATAAATTCAAATTTAGACCCGATGCAAACTGATGAATTAACGAGTTTAGCTCGGCAAAACGTTAGGCTTATTAGTAATAGCATGAATTTAGAAGCTCTGCATACTGATGGTATACAGAATAATATTACTGGATCGCACCCCCAAACTCTTAAACGACCTAATTCGGATGAACTGCAAAGTAAATCTAAAATACACATAACAAATGAAACTCCAAATGAAAAAGAAAACAAAACTATCGAATTTAGGAATCGGCTGGCTCAAAATCGTTTCAGCCCCAATGATCACGGCCCGTACTATGTTTTCGTTGAAGGTTTGGAAAATAACGTGGGTAAATATCATTCTATGACATTCGGAAAAATGCTCTTTGAGAACCCTAAGTTAAATTATGAAAATATCCTAAACATATCGGTAACTGGCAGAAACAGGGTAAAAATAGAAACTAAAAGTTATAGTGTAGCCAACTATATAGTTGAACAAGAGATGCTAAAAAACAAAAAACTGTTCGCATACATCCCGGAGTTTCTAACGAGACGGATAGGAGTTATTCGTAATGTGGACCCATCTCTTCCCGAGAATGAAATACTGACAGAAATGCGATCCTCAGTGACACCAGTATATATCCGACGACTGACACGTACTGAGCAGACAGACAATAAGAGAAAAATATTTACATTAGACACATGTTTTGTGACATTTGCTGGGCAGGTCCTGCCCCAGTATGTAACTATTTACGGAGCTCGGTGTCCGGTCAGACCGTACATCCCGCCTGTAAGACAGTGCCTGAACTGTCTGCGATTCTTCCATATGGCAGCCCAGTGCCGGAGCAATCCCAGGTGTCACCACTGTGGTGACAACCATCAGAAGAAGGACTGTCCCAACCTAGACCACCCTCCCGTTTGCGCCAGCTGCGGAGGTAAACACACTTTTGATGACAAAAAGTGTCCCATTTTTCTGGCTAAAGCGGATGAGAACAAGAAGAAATTTTCTAATGTCTCTTACGCAGACATAACTAACAATAAATTTCAAGTATTAAATATTATAGGTAACAATAGTAATAGCGGAGGGCCACCTAGCGAGAATGACACCAACTTCTCTTCTCTGGTAGAGCCGCCAGGAAATCGATCCTCTTTCAAAACAAAAATCAAACCTCTTAGATTTACACCATACAGACCTTCTAAAATGAGTCCAACCCCCACTCCCACCCTGACGGATCCCATTCAACCAATCACATCCAACCCTCATCGAACCACCCAAACTGACAAATAGATATCCACTCTGACTAACCTAATCCAGACACTGAAGTCAGATCCTAGAATGTCCCTTGAAAAAATAATTGATAACATAGGACATACATTGTACAATTTAGTCAATGAAAATCAGAGTACAGTTGACCGCCTCAAAGGTAAATATGAAATTAATAAAGATAACTTTAGTGGAAGATCTGCTTCCAACTAATTTCCCAAGACCCCTATTCCTTAATTTATATTTATGATTTCTTCTTAGTTTTATTATCAAACCTACTTTTTTATGAATAAACCAAATATTCATGCGAATATCGCTCACAACCATTTACATACAAGTTCGTTGCGAAACCTTACAGTTTTGCAATGGAATATGAGGTCATTCTGCGCTAATAAGCTCTCCCTTATACTAGTATTAACTAGAGAGAACCTATCTATCGGAGACCTGGACCTTACCAGACCAAACTTATAAAATCCCACATTTTAATTTCATACGTGACGACAGAGTCGACGGTTACGGCGGCTCTGGGATATTGATACATGACAGCTTGACATATGCTGAACTACATTTTAATAACCCTCTATCCGATATCCTTCAAATCACAGGCATTAGCTTGAAGACTAAAAATAACCCTATAGCATTAATATCCCTATACCTAAAACCTAATCATAAATTCAATATTGTACAATGGAGAGATTTATTCCTTCAGTTTCCCAAGTCAACTGTAATAGGTGGAGACATGAACGTCCATCACACTGCTTTTGGTTCCTCTTATGTCGACCCGGCAGGTAGAGCTCTGTTGGATGCTTTAGACCAACATAAATTCTGCTTTCTCAATGATGGTTCCCCTACACGGATCCCTAGTCCTGCAAGTAAACCCTCAGCTCCAGATCTCACTCTAGTGTCTTCCGATTTGGCCTATCAATGTACTTGGGAAGTTCTAAATGAACACCTTGGCTCGGATCACTTGGGTATTCTCATAACCCTGCAGTTCGAAACCCATTCTCCACCGGTAGCTGGACACTTTAAGACAGGATGGAACACGGCACAAGCCGATTGGGGCCTCTATAAGACCATAGTAAATGATATGATTGTAGCTTCTCCTCCTCAAAACTACGGACAGCTTCAGGAGATTATTAACCATGCCGCATCAAGAGCAATCCCATCCGCAAAACCCAGACCGCTTCCTCATTCTAAGGCCAACTCCTATAGACGCGTTCCGAAAGCTTGGTGGGACGAGGACTGTAAAAGGGCTTGGGAACACAAACAATAAGCCTTCCATAATTATAAAGCTCAACCTTCTCGGGAAAATTATATTGAAGTCAAAAAACAAACAGCTTTATGTAGACGAATCCTCAAGCTCAAGAAGAAAGCAAGCTGGACCTCCTTCTGCGACTCACTAAATAAAGAAACACCTTTAAAAATCATTTGGGAAAGAATTAGAAAACTGAAGTCGGGCTTAATGCAGACCTCGCAGAAATCTAATAATGGAGAATGGATTGAAGATTTTATGGATAACCTGGCTCCACCGTATGTTCCTGAAGAAACCTCCACAACTGACATAGCCATTGATGACAACGAGTTAAACCTACCCTTCACCCTTCAAGAGCTAGAGATGGCAATGAAAGCTAGCACTAACGTTACTCCAGGGTACGATAATATACAATACATCATGTTGAAGAATCTACCAAAAACTGCTCATGAGGCCTTATTAAAGATTTACAATCAGGTGTGGCTGCACGGAGAATGGATTCATGGGTGGTCGGTCCAGGTTGTACGCCCCATTCCAAAACCAGGTCAGCCTCCCGATCAGCCGACTTCCTATCGCCCTGTGGCTCTTTCTTCTTGTGTCGTAAAGACGTTTGAACGAATGATTAAATTGCGACTTGAATGGTGGCTGGAAAATCACGACAAACTGCCTCACTATCAACATGGCTTTCGGAGAGGACATAGCACTCTGGATAACCTCACATCCCTTGTCTCTGACATCAATACTGGCTTCTCTGGAAATGCTCATACTATGCCAGTTTTTTTAGACTTAGTTAACGCTTTCAATTGTGTAAACATAAACATACTAAAGGTATGCATGTTAAATATGGGAGTCCCTGCAAGAATAATTCAAACTTCCATCAACTTAATTTAAAAAAAGAACAATTATTATCAAATACAATAATTCTTGTTTTGGACCTAGAGATATATATGTTGGGCTTCCGCAGGGTGCGGTCCTTAGCCCTATATTATTTAATATCTACACGGCATCACTACAAAATATCTTCACTCCCAAAGTACAGGTACTACAGTTCGCCGATGATTTGGCCATATACATAAGCCACCAGTCGCTAGAAGAAGCCAGTAGAAGCATGACGAATTATATGAACTTATTGGAGAAATGGAATGATAGCCTGGGTTTTACCGTATCAGAGCTAAAAAGCACTGCCATGATTTTCTCGAGAAGCAGAACTGTTAACATTAGAGAATCAATCCAACTTGGCCCATACAACTTAAAAATTGTTCAGGACTGCAAGTTCTTAGGTCTTCACTTGGACACGAAGTTACTTTGGAAAAGACACATCCAAAATGTGACGGATATTTGCGAACAGGCCCTTAATATAATTAAATGCGTTAACACGTGCAAATACGGGTTCCATCCCTGCATGGCTTTGCAACTATATAGGGCACTGATCTTGTCACGAATAGATTATGGATGCCTCGTCTATGGTGATGCTGCCAAAACTCACCTGATCAAACTTGATAAGATGCAGTATAAAGCAATACGAATCTCTTTGGGAGCCATGATCTCCACACCCACCAATATTTTGAATGTAGAGGCAAAAGAAATGCCTCTACACTTCCGCAGGGAACTATTGGCCGGAAGATTTTTGGCAAACAGAATACATAATGTTGACCACCCTGTTCTGAATAAGCTATCACAACTAGCCTCTTGTACAATCTCCGACAGGTTTTGGAAAAATAAAAAAACACCTCTGATAATTCGGAAGTACACCATCCTGTCATATCTCACCTTGAGCTCTGCTAAATTCATCAATTATTGGAAAAGAAGTGTGAAATTCAAAGTGCCACCAACGAACTTTGATAAAATTATCACAAAGCCCGAAGACGCTGAGCAGATTCCGGATCCGCCACATTATACGCTGGACGCTGTCACAACAGGCAGAACCGAAGAGGCTTTTACTTTATATACCGATGGATCCAAGACCAATCAGGGGGTTGGAGCAGCCTTCCTAGCACCAACAGCCAATTTGCAGCTCAAATTTAAACTACCATACGTAGCATCGATTTTCTCGGCGGAAAACCTTGCTATTCGCGAAGCTCTTAGATATGCCTTACAGGTGGAAGAGAAGAACATTGTGCTTTTCTCTGACAGTCAGAGTGTTCTGCAGGCATTGAAGGACTTGAGAAGACAGCGTAACCCACTGTTATTGGATATAGCAGAGCTACTAAGGGAAATGGAGCTTATGGGGAAATCTATACTTCTTATCTGGATAAAAAGCCACAACAGCAATAGACATAATGACGAAGTGGACAAACTAGCCAAAGAGGGCATAACAACAGGAACGCCTTACAACATTCTTACTCCATCTGATATCAACGCCCATATGAAAAACGTTTTGTACAAGAAATGGCAAATGGAATACGATTCTCTGAAAGGTGTCAAGGGGACCTACTACAGCAGCATCCAGCCACAGATCCCAACCAGAACATGGTTCCACAACATCAATAGACACAGATCATACTTCACATCCCTCATCCGTCTTAGATTTAATCACAACAGACTACCGGCACATCTTCACAAAATCACAATTATCCAATCACCGTACTGTTCTTGCGACAGCACTATCATCGGAGACGCGGACCACACCTTGCTGGCCTGCCCCAACACAGCACCCGGCAGAGACACCCTCTTTCACAACTTGGTCAACTCTGGTATACCCCTCCCCACTAACGTTCAACAGCTAGTGAGACTAACAAAAAACACGCAAGTTTTTGATGCATTATACGGCTACTTAATGTCTCATCGAGTAAGCATATAATTAACATTATTACTCTTTTTTTTTTTTCAGTAAATCTTTCCCTCCTTAGAGAGTTATATTGCTCAACACTGTTTAGGTAAGACTAGATAATTCACGAATAAGGTTATAACCCAGGGTTGTTGGGATGAGACGGGGGTGGGGCTTGGGGTTGCTGGGCTCGGGGTTGCTGGTCTGGCTGGGGACACGCGGGCGGCGCCGTCGGGGCTCTGGTCTTAGACCCAGGAGCTCCGAAGGTCTGGACGGCCAGCACCACATGCAGACCTTCCTTCAGGAGTCTCCCAAACCACCCACTACTCAGCTTTGAGCCTCTATGGGCTGTATCTATGGGTGAAGTGGTCCGGCGGTGTCTCCTGCAGTCCTCGGCCGGGCTGGGGCCCGGTTCTTGCTTCTTCTGGCCCCATGCCTCGTTCTTCCCTCGGTTTCTAAAACTTACAGTAGGGTTGGCCAATATGCTCGGACATAAGGCCAAAAGAAGGAGAAAAAAAAAAAAAAAAACTCTTAATGGTGAGATCTGAACTCACTTCTCCGTAATGTTGTTAGTCGCACACTTATCTGTGATATTCGATACGTAACATGTAAAGTTTATGACTGTTTCATTACTCGTACTTGTTTATTAGAACAGAATTTTGTTTATTAGAACAGAATTTTGTTTATTTGTGGAAAATTAAATCAACTCTTGATTACTTACTTTTCCTAATAGTAATTTCCAAGGTTGCATTGTTTTCAAATTAAGCTATGATTTCAATCAGATAATAATAATTGATGAAAAAAAGTCTATACGTGCAAGAGTAAAATAATATCTATTTACCTTCACAGAACTTGTACTTTGGAGGTACTTTGAAGTCCTGAGCCTCTTTCGCTCCAGTTTTCACAACAGTAGTCATTTAGACTATCTATTATAGGAATCTTACACTGTAAGGAAGGGGAGTAATTACAAAAACATATATACCTAAAACAAGAAATAGCTAAAAGTTCGTGTTAATCTCAACATAAATAAGAAATAAACGACTCGTTCCAAACAATCAGGGCCAGAGGTGTGGCGTTCATGAACGAACTAGTTCTATTGAAAACATTCGTTTGTTTGTTTCAGTATCACGGCTGGCTGATTGCATTTGATCAGTGCAAGCAATTTAACGGCTCATTTTTCGAGGTTAATGTGTAGAACCAAAAATACAGTAAAACATATTTTCTACGTTCTTGGCAGTCTTCATGCATATTAGTGTATCTAGATACATAAAGAGAAAGGAGGTGGGGGGGCAGCAGCAATTATTTTGACGTAACATCAGTAAAAAGTTGACCCAACTCCCCTTTTTAAAAAAAAAAAATTTTTTTCCACCAATGCCACTAGACTGACTTCTCTGAGGATGAACAGTAGACTGACTTCTTTGAGGATGAACAGTATGTTTTGGTTCGTCCTAATTAAAATAGCAGTAGAGAAAATGTGGGATAAAAGTTGGCCCAACTCCACCGATGCCGCTTATTTTGAGAAATACACTTTTTTCCAGCAATGTCAGTAGACTGACTTCGGTCTTATGCGACGATAGGCTGACATAAGTAAAGTTTCTATAGTGGTTTGGATATCACAGGAAGCAGGCTTATAGGCCGATATGACGAGGCCTGATCTTGGGTTCTCCCTGACTTGATAATCATCCTTACTCTTCCAGACAAGGAGATGATATGATTCTGTCGCGCGGATCAACTCCACCCTAGACCTGTCGTACAGCGGGCAATCGAGGACCACATGTTCTGCAGTCTCGATGCCGCCATACGAACAGTTCGGGCTATCCTTCTTCTTGAAGAAGAGTTTGGAGTTGAAGTCGCCGTGACCTGAAAGTACCTGAGATGTGTTTCTTAAACTTCCCTGGGATGTTCCACTGTTGGTTGATACCGGCATTTCTTGACACTTACCTTCTTCTGGTCACTATGAACGAAGATTCATAGTGACCAGAAGAAAGGACGTGTAAGTGTCCCGAAATATTGTTCAAAAAATAAGAGGACACCTCTGGAAGAAATGCCGGTATCAACCAACAGTACCTGAGATGTCCATTGATCGGGCTGTACCCAAGTGGAGCGCAGGCGGACTCGGACGTCAGGAATATACGCAAATGTCGTTCGGCCATGGGAGGAGCGACCATCGCTGTTGCCACCTGTTCATTATCCAGTCTTGGACAATATCCTTGCAACGCTCTGGTCTGTTCTGTCCACGTAGCTGGCCCTCCAGGGCGAGGCGCAAGGGCTCATCTGTATCTGCTCTCAGGGGCAAATTGCGTCTACAGAAGTACGAGGCGACCGCCCCATTCACGATCAAGTCTATGGGCGGAGCTCCCGCCGCCTGCAGTAGTCTCGTCCTCTGCTGCTTAGTGGGGCGAAACCACCATCTTGCAGCAGCGTACCGAGGTACAGCCTCGAATACCCCTTTGTAGATTGTTCTATACGCTGAGTACTCGAGGCCCCATGTTGGGCGAGCTAGGCATCTCAAATCTTACTTGAGTGACCGCAACATCATCGTACGTCAGGGATCAGTCCTATCTGGTCTGACACACATAATGGCTGGGGTCCCTCAAGGGATATCCTCGGACCTATCCTGTATACACTGTACACAGCTGATATCCCAACCCACCCTAGAACCATTCTCACAACCTACGCTGACACTGCCATCCTTGCTCCAGATCCTGATCCCAATAACGCGTTCCTAAGCCTGCAAGAGCATCTAGATGAGATCTCCAGATGGTGTGAGATATGGAGAATTAAGATCAACGATGGTAAATGTGTTCAAGTTGTTCTGTTGCAACCTGTTCACTTCTACCTATTGTAAATTTTGTACAGATTGTAGAATAAATAAAAAAAATAAAGTTTTAAATTGTTTTTTATTTTTTATTTCTGTTTAAATTATATTATATCAACATCTTATTATTATAAATATTTATTTTTTGGTTCAAAAAAAATCCATAATTAGTCACTTGCAACTGTTTCTGTGGCAAAATATTCGTTTTGTGAAAACTCAGTTATGGCTAATAATAAATTACAAATTAACATGTAAACAAAATAACACCCTTTACTTGGGCAAAAGATATGAAAGAAAATAAAGGTGGACAAATACTTTTGACCGGTAGTGTATATATGTAATATATATATACATTTTTTTTCTCATATTATTTTTCTTCTTTAGCTCAGCAGTTATAGAATTTTATGTCACTGACAAATATACATACTTTAAAATGTATTCGCTTTTTTACCTTTTTGCTTATTTTCCTTAAAACAGTGCAAAATAGTAAAAAATATTATTATTGATTATTATTATATTTCGATCTATGAATGATTCGTTAAGTTCTTGATATTTCAATGATCTTCAAATAACAAATTATAATTTCAACCCTGACAAACCAGAATATATGTATGTATTGTATGCAGTTTTTTGTTTTTCCCATAAACAAAGAAATAGCTGAAATGAAAAGTAGAGCTGATACAGCAATTTAAATTCCATATCTGAATTCAGTAGAAAAAAATCCATAATTAGTCACTTGCTACTGTTTCTGTGGCAAAATATTCGTTTTGTGAAAACTCAGTTATGGCTAATAATAAATTACAAATTAACATGTAAACAAAATAACACCCTTTACTTGGGCAAAAGATGTGAAAGAAAGCACTCTATTATTTTATACAAGAACCTCAGTGGAAAAAAAAATTGTACAATATGGTACAATCGGCTTATGTAAAAAGTAATAATGAAGTTTGAATCAAATAAATAATATGTACACTTTTGTTTACACAAGGTGGTTAATTATTTTACTTTACATTTGCTATGTACATAAAGAATTGATAAAAATGTCATTATTAAATATAAACCTATATGCATATAATGCTATGGGATAATCTTCATTATTGAGTCATAGTATAATTTTACAAAATTGTCACAAACTTTCAAACAGGCGATGTTCACTCAAGTAGACTTATGAACTTTTGAAAATGTAAATTACAATTTCCAATTTATTTAAACTCATCTGCTCTCTTCTACAATATGAACGTTGATTTAATAATCCGAGGACAATGTCATTAGAATAACTCATTTCAACTAATCCTTGAATAAGAATCTAGATCTACAACACTCCATTTTTCAGATGAAAATTAGTCCATACTGTGGAATAAAGCACATCTGATGGTATATTCTGTTTAAATTTTATTTTATAATAAAAACATTTACAATTGTGTCTTTCTTTTTAATTTCTTGGGTACATACAATCTTACGTACCCTATAACTAACTACTTGTGATGAAAGGTGAGACGTATAGAAAATAAGGTATATGCATAACACAAAACAACTAAAAAAGAAGGAATAATGAATGTTAAATAAAAAAAATTAATAAACAGATAAATAAAATATATTTTAAAAAATACTTATTTTTGACCACCCCTATAGCTGGGGCGTGCTTAAATATTAGTTGACACACAAGAATTTATTGTTTTTCTTAAGCGGATGGAAATGTTCTTAACCAACTTTCATGCCTGCAAGGAAGTTTTCTTTTTACAATACTGAATGTTGTGAGGGGGAGGATTCAAAAGACAGAAAATGGGGAGCCCTCAAAGTACCCCGATCCACTAATTAATTAATTTAAATTGTTAAATTTCTCATTTGATGTAAGTTTGATATTTAAACTATTATTTCATAAGTGAGTGGATAGAAGACTATAATAATACAGAATAGAACGGAAAATACATAAATAGGTAGTTAACAATTGAAAACACAAACCAAGATAAAAAAAGAAGCGACAAAAAATAAAAAGTAAAAAGCAAACTAAAAAATCACAATATTCATCCTAAATTATTAACAATTTTGTTAAAAAAAAAAAAAAAAAAAAAAAACAGAAAACTTTTCAACACTGATAAAATAAGGCTATGTACAAGTAACCTTCACGAGTTATTATATACAAACCAATATGACGATTTTTTATTTCTAATAGTAAAAAAAGTCTGATTGCATATCGGTAATGAGGTAGATTTCTTATTGAAGCGTATCGGAAAGGCTCGGAATTAATTAAAGACCAGACCACTTTCGATAACAGATACCTAACATGACCGTCAAATTAAATCTTAAGTAATGGAAATTTAGTTTGGAGTCATAAATCGGAGAAATTTGGATTATTATATTGTAAATTATATGTAACTATTGGTAAGAGGTAAATGCTATGTATATTTAAACGTACATGTGCACATCGACTGGAGGGTCATATTATTGGTGACAGTAAGGGGGAATATTATAGATTGGTTTGGTCGTTCATGTTTGTCCCAGTTTGTCCTGTATAGACTAGAGGTGGTAATACAAAAATAAAGTTGGCCGCGGTAGAGTGACTCGTGTCATTCTTCCTTGTGTTCCGTGACAAAGTGGTTGGTTCACCGAGAGTTTATAAGACGATCTTACAGGGTGACATCTTACCCATCCGGATCAGTTCGGGAACAAGCCCCAACTGTGCCAACAGCTACAGGACAACCAGTTCCAGAAAAAAACTAGTCTATACAGGACAAACTGGGAGACAATTGAAACATAGAATCAAAGAACATACATCAGAAATAGATACTAACTAAGACACAACACACAACATTCGCCCAACACATCAATCAACACAAACATACATTTGATACAAACACAGGCATAAAATACCTTCATTTCTATGAAAAAAGCCCATTATTCAACTCATTAGAATAATTAGAAATAAACAGAACTTTAAAAGAAGGAAATTGTATGAACGATCAAACCAATCTAAAATATTCCCCCTTACTCACCAATAATATAACCCTCCAGTCGAAGTGCACATGTACGTTTAAATATACATAGCATTTACCTCTTACCAATAGTAACATATAATTTACAATATAATAACTTTAATAAGTTTGTAATTAGAACCAATTATTTTGATTTTTTACTATGTTATATTATTCGCCGGTTCATTGTTATTGCATAGGAAACATTATATAGTCTATAATATTACCTAGATCTTAGAAGGGGTTCATACATTTGAAAAATTGTGATCTTCTTTTCATAAAATAGCTCAGTTTGACAGTTTAGCATAGATAGGAATGTCTGACGTCATGGGGAACACCAGGAGGGAGGGTGAGGGGTTCCACCAAGAGGCTGACATTCTGAAATATTTTAGTTAGTCTTATCTCTTATGCTTTTGGCTGAGGATGGTAGAAATACCGAAAGTACTCCCATGTATATATAGTTAGTGAAATTAGACAATACCACAAATAAACGAGTTTTATTTCATTCAACTTCATTTGAATTACTTCACAATATCTCTGCAATGATGTCAGTTTTCATTTCAAAAATATTATCTCCTTAACAGCCATTTTGGGCTGAATTTTGTTTATTCTGCGTCTATTTTTACAATTATGAGCATCAATTTTCAGCGTGTATCTCATTTTTTTCTGAAACTGTAGCTGTTGGCAAAGTTGGGGCCTGTTCCCGAACTAATCCGGATGGGTAAGATGTCATACCCTGTAAGATCGTATTATAAACTCTCGGTGAACCAACCACTTCGTCACGGAACACAAGGAAAAATGGCACGAGTCACTCGTGCCACCATTTATTTTTATATTACCACCTGAAATTTAAAACAAAAATAAAAACGGGATATTTATAAATAAATGCATACGTATACATATACAAACATGATGTTACAAGACAATTAGAAGCAGAAAGCAAAACTAAGTTCTTTTACCAGAGAAAAAGTTTTAAAATGAATAAATATAATAATTGAAACACTAGTTGCAGTAACTGTAATATTACAAAAATATATTCAAAGAAATAACCTCAGTTCATAATTATATCATCAACGTTAGCAAAGGCACATGATCCAAGTCCTGACCGAGACATAAGTTGAATTAATTCCTTTGCATGAGCTACAGCCACTTCAAGGGGCGGTCTTCGAGCCATATTACTGGAATCTGAAAAATATTGAACCTTAGAGCATAAAATATGAAATCAAAGGTGCCGACAATTAGTGATATATATTTTATTGTTTTTAAAAGGGGGCCTTTTTTTCTAATAATTATTTTCATTTCAAGATATAAGTATTTAAATGTTTTCTTCATCATCAACTAATGTCTGAAACTTCACCTCTCAGATGTATATTATTTTATGTGTAAAAGTTGTACTTACATTGAGTACAAAAAGTAGAAATTATCAAATTATTTTGCGAAATCGATTCGAAGATACGCACTTATCGGCTTGGGTGGGTTTCAATTCAAATAAACAAAACAAACCCTAAATAAATTCTTAAAAACGTTTTTTTACCTAATATTGCTGAGTTTAATTGAGCACAAACTGTTTCTCTTTGTATAGGGTCTAACTGCCAACCGACAGGGCTACTCCATGGATTTGAATAGGCCAATAAACTAAAAGCATCCTGGAAATGAAAGTATCAAAGTCAAAGATTTTAATCCTCAATCGGAGTAAACAAGACATCAATAAACAGATGGAGGCCTGTCGTGTAAATAAAAACTGAGTATTTGGCCAACATTTCGGAAACTATTTATTTCCTTCTTCAGGGCCTTATAATGACTTGAGTGGATGTGTGTGGTGAAGGTGTTATGTGTTTGTGTCTAATAAAGAGCTGTGAGCATTGATGGCTCTATACTAGACACAAACTTTAACACTCTTCACCACACACATCCACTCAAGTCATTATAAGGCCCTGAAGAAGGAAATAGATAGTTTCCGAAACGTTGGCCAAATATTGAGTTTTTATACATTTATTTACACGACAGAACCTCGAATTCCTTCTATATTGAAAAGATACTTTACTGACTCCACGAACCTACTAGTATAATTCATACCTGTAGCATTTTTTTGTTCATTTCATGAGTTCCATTTTCAGAAAATAATTGTTGACTGTAGATATATAATTCCCGTCCAAAATCTAACATTCTTTCTATAGCCGGCCGACTTCCACCACAAAGTTTTTTCATTCCGCATCCTAAATAATTAAAATAAATATTATTAATTATGCTAATCATCTAGTCAGTCCAGATGTATTTTTAAATACTACCTAAATCGTTCATCTTGATTTCATCGGCTACATATCCATTCTGTAAACCATTGCAGAGATGTTTTTCAGAAATATGATTGTTCACGTCGTCTTTCAATTTGGAAACTCCGTTCATTTCAACAAAATTCCTAAAAATAAAAAAATAAAAACATTAAGTTAAAAGTTAATCAAACGAAAATTAAATAAGTTTATAAAAACTATTCTCGTAAATACCGTACAGTGTATAATTACATTCACATCAAGCAAAAGGGTGAATGTGATAGTACTTTTTTATAAAATACCTAATACAAATTATTATATTAATAAGTCAGCTTCACACAATAAATGAACACGTTTATTTCAATACACCCAAGTTTACATTTTCCGTTTTTCCCCTTACCTGAAGAATAACATACAACTAATTATTTACAAAACTATCAATAATACAAACATATTTATAAATTAATTCCTTTGCTATGCGTTTACTTTAAACATTGCTTTGAACTATTTCCCAAAGCACCTTATTGTACATTCTTTGGAGGGCTTTAACAACGCTGTTTTGATTGGTCCTATCTTAAATTTGAAGACATTTTGGAAGGTAGAAATTTCATGAGGAACATTTGAGAGGACCAATTTTTTGGTAGGCTTAACCGTTTTCAGATAAAACAAGCATATGTATAAAAAATGAGTTTCCAATTGTCATTTTAAATCGTTTTCGTCATGCAAATTGGGCGGCTTACAAAGACGTTTATGTGGCATAGACACTTATGCATAGAGTTAACATATTTGCTCATTATATAAAATGTATAAAGATTGTAAATAAATTAAAAAAAAAAAAAAATTAATAAAAATGTGCCTTTCTGTTTTCTCTTCGGTTCGCCCCCACTAGTGTGGACCCCTTGGACCCCCATTACGCTCAACAACTGGCTGACCTTTTTCATCACACACGCCCTTCGGCCCCCGTTTGGCATACCACGGGACCCCCGATTTACGTGAACCCAGCCCTGAATACGACGGGATGTCAAAACGTTCACCATACAACTCCAGCATCGCACGGTGGTGGTGTCTCGAGATCGCCTCAAACCGGCCCACATGTCTTTCGAGGTCGATCCCGTACCTGTGCCGTCAACGCTTACCTTCATTCCTTCTACGGATCCGCCTCCACCTTCACCTTACACACCCCCATCTCCTACCTCCGACCTTCCGCTCAGTCCTGCGTCTATCGCCTCTCCTTCCACTCCTACTCATTCCCCCCTTCCGGCCCCCATTCTCGTCTCTCCTCAACGTCCTGCACAACCTCGCCCGCCTACTCGTCGGGTTGTGTTTCAGCTGCCCGTCAGCAGTTCTGGTAGAACTCTTCGGGTACCCGCCCGTTACCGGTAACTGCTCCACTGGCGTTACACTGAGGGAAGGGTGATGTGGCCGTCTGCTGCTGCCACCTGGAGTCGTTGCTATAGAGGAGGAAGAAAAATCATACGGTTTTCTAATGTATTAAAAAAGATAGTTGAATAAAAATATTTATTTGTGGAATTTAACCTAACTGTATTTATATATATATATATATATAAAATATCTCGGGTTGTTAGAAGTAAGACGTACTAAAATACAATCGTTTTTGAGTCTGTCTGTGTGACCTTTTGTCTGTCTGTGTGAGAGACATCCTCGCGAAATGGTAACTCGATCACGAATTTTAGCACGATTTAAATAATTCCTTATACTAAGGTATGGTATAAAAGTAAAAAAAGGACTAACCTATAGGGTTTGGTGGATTGAATGACAGACGTGTGGACAATATGTCTGTTACTGTATTCGATATCACTCCCGTTGACCATTTCGATAAACTGCCGACACTTGAGCATGAACATCAAATTGGGTCTGTTCTCTAGAAGGCCAGGGTACAATCGCATCGTTAAATCAATAGCTTCTCCCATTCTGCCAGCCAATACCAGCTTCAGAATTTCTAAAAAGAAAAGTCAATAAATAAATTTATCAAATTTAATAATTCGTCCCGCCCGTTTCCAGAAAAAATAAACATTTATCATATGAATGAAGATAATAAACTTATTTTATCATTATTGCAAATTTCATATTTTTGAAATGTAGACCTTATTTTCATCGCTGTCTTGTAACTTTTGACCAATATAATGAAAATATTGACAAGTAGTTGTGCATGCATTCTCTTCTATTAGAATATGCTTCTCATAAAACAAAAAACAAAGTTATGAGCGAAGAGGTCATGACTGACCATTGAATTTCCCTTTCATGTATTTTAATTCTATGTTATAATACTGGCAACATCTGAGTTATTCATTTTTAGGTATGAGAGAATATTCGTATATCTGAGGTTTCAAAAAATTAATTAGATCGACTAATATATAAAAATGAGAAAGAGATATTTGTGTCTGTCTGCTCGCTATACGATTCTACTCCGTCGGTCTTATGGATACGAAATTTGGCATAAATGTGTCTTATATGCAAACAGGTTTACTCCGTCTTCTGGGAGGAGGTAGCCTATTTATCCTGTAATATTTATCTTTTATTTTGTAATTATCTAAAGGCATTAAATAAAAAAAAAAAAAAGGTCTTAGTGCAGGTTTGGTTTCAATATTTTGACCGGAAGGGGTGTGGGGGGGATGAATTTTATATAAAACATCCATATAATATAAGGCCAGTTCAAACATAAACCATATGTAAAATTATTGCTAGCTCTTTAAAGGTTGATTGAATTTTCATGGTATGTCATATCGTCATTGTTATGTCAAAATGTCGTATGTCACATTTCCACATAACTCCACATAATTTCCACATTCCATAACTCTGGAAAACAAAGTAAAATCAGCTAAAAAAACTTATTTTGATTGTAGTCATAATGTCTTATAATGTACATAGTTGAAGTTTGTTGTTGATATCGTCTTGCAGTAAAGAAAAAACAGTTTTTGTCTCTCCTGAAAAGTAGTGTTTTAGACATACAACATTTTGACATAACAGTGATGATATGTAGCATCCTCATAACCAACATAGATCACAAGGCATCTCAAAATTTGGAACATCATGAAAAATGGTTTGGGGGAGCATAAAATGAGTGCTGGCTCATCAGCAGTTGAACAAATTACACAAATAGCACCCTTATAAACCCTGTTCAAACATAGGCCATATGGCATCTCCCTCTTTTAGTTTTTGGCAATCAACATCAGACATATTCTTTATCGGCTGATATTAAACTTCCTTGTCGGAAAAATAATAAAATATGTTAGAGCATTTATAAACATGAATGTAATCATGTTTTTTTGATGTTCAACATTGATAGAACTATATATAAAAAAATATATAATAAATAAAAATGTAATATTACTCTGTCGATTTTTAATAGAAGCTATCTCTTCACTAAACTCTTGACCAGTGCTAGCGGCGAAAGCTTCAGCGGTGGCACAATAACCATGGTGCACCAAGTATGAGGAGACCAACCTACAAAATGTTACTTATTATAATAGAGACCACAAGTTAAACGTCCTGATAGATGGGGGGAAAGAAAGAGGTGTGGGAGACCCACTTGCTGATCCCGCTCCACGATACACTGTTGGAAGGTGATTATACGGGCTCATACACTTTTACAGTTATGTTGCAAGCTGGATAGAAACTAAATAAAATACCATTCATTCATTATTAATCAATAGAAATTAGGAACTTTTAAAAGTGGTTTATCACATCTTTTAAATCATTTCAAACTATCTATTGGATTACAAGAAGGTTTTAAGCTACAAGTGACTAAGTCGGCAGGTGTCAAAGAGGGGTGGACAGTCGGAGTTGTAGGAAGGGAAAGGAGGTTCTGTCACAACTTTCAACTTGTCCTACTACTATAGTTGACTTAAACAAAGATTAAACAGAAAGTAAATTATTTGGTTAAAAAACAAATAAATGAATTACAGGCAAAATGTGGTTTGATTGAAGGGATACTCGTGTGAAGATGAGGTCGGAAAACATTTTTTAAAACCCAACTTCGAGTTTGTCATGATTACATAACCTTCACTATAGGAAAGTAAAACACAAATAAAAATCTAACCCAATTACATTTAAAAAATACAATCTATATCCAAAAAAATATAATAAGATCGATACCCATGAAGTATTGTCTGATGTTCACCATAACTGTCTGGGATTGGGAAACTCTCGATAGTATATTTTGTTTTAGCCTTCAGTTCCTTCATCATATCCTCAATATCAAACAGAAAGGAAGTCTGTCCGAAGTTAGCATCAACAACCTCACCAGGAGTTTGCAGTCCTACTGTTGGGTACAAATTACTCTAAAAAAAATACAATTAAATTAAACGTCTCTAACACTAAAATTAAATAATTATAAGACAAAATCCGAACATACAGGTAAATCTGTGAAAGCTATCCCAAGATTGTGTCCATTTTTTGTATAAAAGCATGTGTTATCAATTAGATTAACTCCGCATCCAATGATATCGCCAGTGGTGAAGGTAGGCCCATAGGGAAGGCCCGTTCCTGAAGAACAGAACGAATGTCCATCGTCCCCATGATATCCGTACGAATGTTTGTCCCAACCTAAACACACAAAAATGAAACCTACAATAATCTAAACAAAATACCTATTTTTCTTAAAGAATTGAATAAATTATATATTTACTTAAAATTCACACTTGAAACTGAAAATAATAATAAAATACGATTTCGTGACAAAATGATAATCAAAAATAATGACATAATGATAATCAAAAATGGTAATAGTAGTTATCGAATTTTAAATCAGCACATCATCCGATATATCAAAAACACTATTATCATTAATAAAGGTTTAAAATTTATTATTATTAAAAGCTACTAATTAGAGATGTCCAAAATATATTTTCATGAATGCCACTACCTCCTCTTCCATCGGTGGCAAGAACTTTTGATATGGAGATATCACAAGTTCATTTTATTTTAAATATGACGTAACAAAATAGCGTTACTCACGACTATATATGCTTTATAATAAACCAAACTTTTAAATGGGATGATCATGAAGTTTTTTTACTTAAATCGGTCTGGTATAACTAAAATTAGTTATATAGATATATACTAAACGCACCTATCAATTTCAATATGACCACTTTGAACCGGAGCTCCGCGGAGGGAGTTCTGTTCAATTAATGTTTTAGTGTTATATTATAGCACTTCGGCATTTCCCTTTACATTGAGATATTTTGTTATTTAGATTTACTCTAGTCCTTTCAGGAATGATGAAACGTAATTATAATGGATGAGATGAGTGAACTCACCTGGGAGACGGTTCATGTTGACATTCTGTGCAGACAGGCCGATCCCCATGTAGCCATCCCGCCCTTTGCTCACTATCTTTACTTCAAAGTAATAGAGGCCGCATGCGGCTGGGATCGGGTGAGTTGCTCGAACACTGGCAGCGTCTTTGTGTGTTTTTCCATGACCTAAAAGAAAAAAAGTTACGTGCTATTATCAAAACGCTGAAAGAGTGTAAGTTTTTAAATCACATTAATTTTTAAAAAATTGGCGTCTGGGAAGGCGCGATACAAAATGAACTTACTGCAGAAAAGTATATCCCCTTAAAAAAAAAAAAACTTTGTGTTGAGTGAATCGCAGAATAAGTCTTACTCAATACGTGGGAAAGGAATGTGTTGAGGAAGATATACGGCCCTACTCCAGAGGGGTCTAGATGGAGGATACGGACCAATAGGGAGTTGAGGGACCTGTACAAGAGCCCGGGCCTGGTGGCCTTAGTGAAGCAGGGGCGGCTGCGATGGCTGGGGCATTTACAGAGGATGGAGCGAGACAGATTGCTGAGGAGGATACTGGAGGGACTCCCGGGAGGACAAAGAAGAAGAGGTAGACCCCGCTTACGTTGGCTGGAGGCTGGAGGACAACCTCAGAACGATGGGTGTGAGAATATGGAGACGGGAGGCCGAGGATAGAGAAGAATGGCGGAAGATCGTTGCGGAGGCCCAGGTTCTACAAGGACCGTAGCGCCAGGGAAAGTAAAGAAAGTAAGAATCGCAGAATCCCCCTTTCTCTTTACACCTTTAGTGTTCGCATGTAGTGAATTTTTTTTTTTAATTAAAAAATAATTCTAATTACAATCTTGATATATCACGCCAATTCGTATAAAAACAAGTTATGTGAAATAAGTTTCATATCACGAATTATTCATACCTTTTTTTATTTTACTATTTTTTGTTGTTGTTTGATGTTTTAAGGTGTTTGACTTCTTGGTCATTACACCTTATTTTTTGTTGTATAACAAATGATAACTCTGAGGTAGACTAACACTAAAATACTGACTATGTTTTCTGGAGGGAAAGGGGAATCTTGCGATGAACCCTTCAACACTGAAAGTGTTTTTTGGGGGGATTTTGTCATACTACTGAAGCTGTGGGTTTTGATAATGCCATGCATCTCTGACAAAATTCGAACTATCACATTTTTCCTAAATTAATATTTCAAAATCTGTTCGTCCTACGCGTATACTTTTTGTTTTGTGAATGAACAATAACACTTTTTTTTAATTTTAGAAAAAATTAAAAATAATAAATAAGTTAGTTAGATATTACGCAACAGCTAGGCATTTGACATCAATCAAAAACAAACAGGTATTAACTTCCAAACACACATTATTAACGGCTCCATGAATGTTTTCAATAGTTTGATGTACTTCTTAAATATATAAACATTGAAGGCAGGAATTTTTCAAATAATTATACAATAATTCAAAGGTATATCAAATGGAGTATTGAATTTTGAATGCGGAGAACACAATCAAATTGAATAATTTAACAGCTCTTGTCAACGTATGAATGAAATAAATTGTGTGAAATCAATTTCATAGCATTGTAGCAGACATACGCAATATGTGCACAGCTCTTTTTTCAATATAAACTAGCACAAACTAATTTCAAATGTTTATTCCATATTCAACACTTCATTAAAATATTTTTAAAATACCTTAAATTAAAAAGAAATCAAAGTTAAGTAAGATGGAAGTTTTACATGATAAATAAACAAAGATAAAGTTAATGTTTAGCCTTAAAGATATATTTCTGGGGTAATTTTGATAATTCTGTTTTTGTAGTGAATATCAATGTTAGATTATGTGAAGCCCAAAATAGATCAATATAGATAATATCCGAACTAATTCTTATCAGTACTTAATATGGAACACATAGGTCCGCGCATTCAAATTAACGAAATTGCGAAGAATTATACAAATACTTCTCTACAAATGTCATAAGTATTTAAAATTTTACTTATTAAATAGAATACTGCTAGCACGCACCTAATTCGACATTAGTACAAATATTTGATTTAACAAAAAATTAAATGTAGTAAATAAACAAGTTTTTCAATAATATGGAATGAATTTCACTACTTGGAGAATAATTTCAAATCAATACAAATATACAAAAAGAAACTTGGTTCACTACATGTATTAAGGACTTCAACAGTCATAAGAAGAAAAAAAACTAAATTTATAAACACTTCCTTACCTTTGTAATGAACTCTCAGATTCCCATTTGACAAGCCAATATAATTAAATTTGTCCTTTGGGCTCCAGGATCGAGGCAAAGGAGTTTCTTCCTCATTAACCATAGGATATAATCGTCTGAGACGATCAGAAATTTCATCTTTCATTTCTAATAGCAGGTCATCAATTTCAAGCAGAGAGGAGGCCATTCCACTGACAAGATGAAATGCGTAATGCAACACCAGGTGGTGCTGAACATTACAACCGAAATAAAATTAATTTATAGAACAACGTTTCTAATAATGAAGTTATTTTTATTAGTTTACGTCATTAAATTTTCTATGCAAAAAGGAACATTCCTATTCAGCTAGACAATATTTCCACCAAAATCTGTACAAAAAGAGGCCAGCATGCTAATGAACTGTACTTCACATTTATGTGAAAGATTAAAAAATTAGAAAACGGTTATTATTTTGGAGGGGAAAAAAAAGTAGTCCCAATATTACTCTAACATTACTCTTTTACTACAAAATCTATTTAGTTGAAAAAATACGAGCCTAGGGGAGAGAAAATAATTTGTCAACACTGTTCACTTAATTCTTGACAACATGAGGTGCGTCAAGTTAGTCCCCCCCACTTTAGCTTTCCTGATATAAAAATAAGAGCCCCCGGCGCATACGTAAAGTGGGAGGCCCTTGAGTAATTTTTTTTTATTCGAAACGAATAAAGGTATGGAATTGATTGAATAAATAATTTTTCGTAATAAAATAAATTTATTTAGAATAGAACGTGTTCTCAGAGAATACTGGTGATACATAAAAAAAAAAATCTATTTTCACTTAGCTCCACTTCATTTCACACTAAAACAGTAAATGTTTAAAATATAAAAATATCTTCGTAAATTTTATGTACTACTTATATAAAATCCTTTAAATAGTAAAATTCGCGAGAGAAATATATTCTTTTCACATATTTTCCTCTAGATCTAACTGGAATTTTAACTTATTCTCTTTCACAAAATTCACTGACGTCTGTCTTAAGGCGCGTACACACTAGGCGAACGCATGCGACCGAATGGATGCGGCCGAATCTGTGCGGTGTTCGTTAAAAAAATTGCTTGCTGTCCACATTACAACGAATGAATGCGTTTGTAGTTGTTCTTTAGCGTTCGCCGGTTCATGTGATGGTGACACAAGTTTTTATATCAAACTTCATTACCGCACTAATTTCGTCCCAGGCATAATTTTTCTTTATTTTATTTTTATAGTTATCATGGATGGGGTTCCACAAACATTCATGTTGTCTGTACAAGTCTATTAATTTTAAGGAATCAGAGATGCACCACTCCATGTTCAACACAATACAACAGTGAATAAGAACGAACGTGTATATATTTACCTTTTTTGGCCCAAAACAGTTTTAACTCTTTTGAATTTTTCTGAAAAATGATACGACCACTCGAAAATTATTGAAAGTGGGGGAGGGAAAATGTAAAAGGTTTAGAAAAAATCTGAAAAATGTATCATCAAAATACATGATTTTTTTTTATTTGCAACTTTCCTCTAAAGTGCGTTTTGTACGAAATTTTCCGGAAGAACATGAAAACCACTCCTTTTTTTGAAATTGTAGAGCTTGCAATTTTTTTGTAACTTGCTAATTTTCCGAGTTACAGACAGCTTTTCACAATAAAAAAATGTACTAAATAAAAAGAGAGTAAAAACATCTTATTTTGGGCCAAGAAAGGTAAATATTTCATTTTTGACCGGATTCTACAAGTTACGAGTATTTAGGTATTATAATATATAATAATTAGGTTATAAGTGACCTAATACTACAACCCCTGATGAAAGGGGTGTTTTCTACCCCTTCCGATCATTTGCTACTCTAATCTTTTTTTTATAAATACTATTTACGTCATTACAAACACATTGCAAAAGGTTTAATCAAAGTTCATTCATTAGCACGGAATTCGGAGGTGAAACCCCCCATTGACTGGATTACCATGGCTTCCACCAGTGAAAATTAAGACACGCTCAGCCGCAACACCAGTAAAAGAAACAAAACAAAAAACTGCCGATCAAAAATCTCCATATGAAAAAGAATTGGTAAAGAAACTAGAAGGACATAAGATGGAACAAAAAATCGTAAAAATAATTCAAAAACTAAAGAAGCTAGCGCTCCGAAATGGGGGTCAAAATTAGAGTTTTTTCACGCAATTGCTTCAAAACTTGCTCTTGACATTTCCGATCAATTCCTAACGTCGGTAACTGCTGAATCACTAGGGCTATTTTTCAATTTTTGACGAATGAATGCTTGGAGTATTTGGCCAGAATGACCGAGAGTTGTGCTCAGCACGGGGAATCTATTCAAGTTGACTGGAAAGATATTTCCCAATTCTTTGGCCTTCTGTTATTGAGTGGCTACCATGGAGTGTCGGCTGAGATCCACATTGGTCAACAGCAGAAGACATTGAAGTTTCAATTGTACCTACAATTATGTCGCGCAATCTATTCAAAGAGCTAAAAAGAAATTTTCATGTGATTGACAACACAACATTGAAAAAAGCTGAAAAATGTATATTTATTTTTCCTTATTTCATCACAATATTTTAAAGGAATATAAACACTTTTAATAAATTTAATTTCTACAATAACATTTTTTTAAGCAGTTTAAAATTTATTTGTGATGATCCCGTAAGTGACCATTGTTCCCAATTGGGAAAATCAAAAAAAAGTTAGAAGAAAACAAATTTGTGAATATCTTATCATTTTAGCATCTTAATTAAAAATTAAAAGGCTTAATTATGCAAAAAAAACAATAAAAAGTTTAATGGGATCAGGGTTTGGTCTGTAACGGGTTAACTACTACCCGAGCGCTCTTTCGCCACTAGCCCAACTCTGCTATGGGGCTCTGCTATCCTAAATTTTGCCTAACCTAAATTGTTATTCACCTAGGGTAGCGGTTCTTTAAGGAGTACCTGACATCGTACAGGCTCGGGACCATCGCTTGACGTCCCATCCAAAGGACGGCGTGCATAAGTTTATTTTACCTTCCAGATATCTAATTGATAATATCTAGTTGATGTCAATGTAGGAACATTACTGTATTAGAGCGTTTTTTTTTAGAACATATATAAAATCGTTGCTTCAAAGTTCAGCTGTACTCTATACTTCTATCTCAATTATTTCATTCAAAACAGATCTAATCTGTAGACATTCATAATATCTAGTTATGTATGAACATTATTGTATTAGAATAAAATACTTATTTCTGAGTGTTTTTTTTTTTTTTTTAGATAATATTCGGATTCGGTGCCGCATATACCTACCACCAAAACTCTATAGTTCTAACTCAATTATTTTAGCTTGACGTTATCAAAAAATATTTTTCTGTTCAAGTAGCCTTTCATCAAATCTAGTTGAAGTTAATGTAGGAACATTATTGTGTTACAGTGTTTTTTAGAATATACGAGAATACGGCATTCCTGTCGAAAGGTCCAGCTATACGCTATAAGCTAGAACAAATCAGAAAATATTTTCATATCTATTTAAGTTTACGTTAAACATATCTGTGTGAGTTGGTTATTCAGACTCAAGCCCGGGCTTTAACTACGAGGTCATATCGCCTAAGACCAGATCACTCTTTCGATGCTCTGGTCATTGGCGTAGCTAGCATTATTCTCTGGGTTTAATTAAACTTAATAATTAACAATCAGGCATCATACACAAAATACTAGTATGTTATAACAAAATAGCCAACACAAATTTAAATCAACAATTAAAATTTTCATCAGTCTAGTCATGCAGTCTTATACAATAAGTAGAAGTAGTAGTAGTACCTGTTAAGGCCGAAAAGTGAAATAAACTTTATAAAGACTATGGGGTATATATGGAGGGGGTGACGCCATGTGTAAAGTGCATGTACTTTGTATAGTGGCCACTAGAGGTCACGGTGGCCATTGTTGTTCAGTTAACCTGACGAGTCAAGTGCAGTCTGGCTGTCTGTAGAGAGGTGCCCTCAGCCCTTTGCTGCCAACTCACCACCACCTCGACCAGTGCCTGCCCTCAGCCCTTGCTGCAGGTATTGGTCAAGAAGCCCCACAAGACGGACCCTCAACCCAGACGCATTGTGACGAGGCAGCTCCTTGGCGTCTCCACGCGACCGCTCACCTACCCCGCACATTTTAGTATCATTTGTTTTATCATTTCTTATATTTGATTCGTTTCGTTTTGTTTCCATTAATTTAGTATTTTTTTTTCATTATTATAATTTTTTCGTTAACCTGTATACAGTCCACTCATTTTGTTTTTTTTCAATTACCTTCTATCAATTATATTATTTAGTTGCTTTAGGTATTAACATATGGTACCTCCAGGCCGGATGGCAATTGGCTTATTGGTAATAATTAATATTAGCATAGTGATTTGGCCGGCCGTGTTTAATATAATACTAATTAATTTATAACCCGTCTTAAATCACCTTGTTTTCTTCCTTGTTCTTTTGTTGTCCTCTAATTGATTTTTTTAACCACTTTTTCTCTAGATAATATATATTTTTTTTGATCATGGCGCCGAAATTAAAAACAGGTAACGAATCTGTTTTACCGGAACTTATTGACGAATTAGAGGACATGAATAGTGATATTATGCAGACTAAAAAATTAGGACAAGCAGTCGCCACCGACAAATCTCAATTAAAAATATTTAAAGCTCGCCTTTCTAGAATTGATTCCACTTTTGAGAAATTTAATTCAATATGTTCTGATGCAAAGTGAATTGCAAATTCTTTGAGCAAAAGTGAGGAATTACAATTAATATCGCAATTACGGAATGTGACCAGAGAGTATTATTATGAGGCGTTATCGTTTGATATTGAGCCAGGTGATACGTCTTTGGGTCAGTCTATCAGTTCGGGGCTTGGGAGGACCCAGGGTCCTAGATGCAAGTTACCCGTCTTTCAAGGGGACTGACTTAGCCACCTGGGCTTCATTTAGAGACACTTATATCTCCTTAATCCACTGCAATAATGAAATATCAGATGTAGAAAAGTTTCACTATCTTAAAACATCGTTAAAGGGGGTAGCTTTACAAACTATCTCATCCATCCCTATAACATCTCAATATTATTCTCAGGCGTGGCAAACAGTCATGCAGAACAAACGACTGCAGGCTACCCACTTTCTTACAAATATCTTCAACTTTAAGTCTTCATTCAAATCCAATTTATCGTATTTAGAACAATTCTCAAATGTTGTTTTGGAAAGCGCATAAGCGTTTCAAGCGTTGAAACTTGAAGACGAGTCAGGTTTTATCATTTTAACGTACGTCCTGAAATTATTAGATCAAAAAACTAGGGAAAAATTTGAAACTGAACATAATAAAATCGATTTACCCACTTTGCAAAATGTAATCGATTTTGTCCATCGACAAAGTATATCTCTTCAGTCGGAGAATCTAACGTCGGGCGCGCCCTCTGCTTTCGCTCCTCCTTATAAGTCCAATAATAGTCCTAAACAAATTTTCATGTCGGCTGATGTCTCTGAGGGGTTCCAGTTCACTCCTTGTTCTTTGTGCAATGAAAAACATCGTTTGTACAGATGTAATACATTTTTGTCCATGAGCCCATCTGAAAGATTTGCTCAAGTAAAACGTTTAAGGCTTTGTTTTAATTGTCTTCCCCCACCATAACAGATCTGTGTTCATCGTCTGGGTGTCGGGAATGTAACAATCCACATCACTCTTTGCTTCACTTTCTTACAAAGGACACCTCTGTCACTAGAGATAAACCTGTTCCTCAAATAATCCCGCCGGCTAAACAAGATCCCTCAGCTAAAGGCGCTATTTTATCCTCATCGGTGCGGGGCGAACCTTGTGTCCTTTTAGGTACCGCTGAGGCTAGAATCAAAGATTCGAATGGATATTTTCAAAGAATTCGAATGGTAATAGATAGTGGGGCTCAACGGTCTTTTATAACTTCGGCATGTGCCAAGAGACTTGGCCTAAAACAATATGTAAACTCGCAAATGTTGTGTGGATTCGCCGATAGCCCGATCCGAGGTGGGAAATTTCAGGTGGATTGTTTATTGGCCCCAAAAATCTCTTTTCAGCCCCAACTTGAAACCAAAGCTATAGTTATCCCTCAAATTACTTCAAAAATGCCCATGTCTCCTAAACCTCGAGAGGTTCTGCATTACTTTGAAAATTATTTCCTTGCGGATTCATCTTTTGGGGACCCGGCTTCTATTGATTTTCTGCTAGGAGCCGATTTGTTCAGTGAGATTTTCGTAGGAGAATCCTTATCTACTCCTGTCGGTTATCCCAATGCTCTCAAAACGATCTTTGGTTGGGTTGTGGTAGGCCCTATGGATAACCCCTTCACTACCACCGGTAAGGCGGCCACGCTAATGGTAGTTAACCAAACCCCCACTCTAGGCGCTATTTTAGAAAATTTTCTGGAAGTTAAGAATTTTTCAGGAGTGCAGGTCGCCAATCCGGACGAAGTTCAATGTGTGGAACATTACGTCCACACCCATAGTCGTGATCAAACGGATCGCTATGACGTGCGTTTACCTTTTAAAAATTTAGATAACATAACTTTGGGAAATTCTCATCATACCGCACTACATCGATTTCAAAATTTAGAATACCGTCTAAACAAGAATCCTGATCTTAAACTTGAGTATTCACAAGTATTCAAAAATTATCTTGAGCTTAATTTCATGTCCCCTGCGACCAGCTCAGGTAAATATTTCCTTCCACGCCATTGTGTTATAAAGGATAGCACATCAACTAGGTTACGTATGATATTTGATTCTTCCGCGCCTACTATATCTGGGTCTTTAAAGGATAAACTTCACGTAGGCCCAAAATTACAATCAGACATTGGCGATGTCATTCTCCATTTTAGAAAGTATCCCATCACTCTGACTGCCGAAA
Source organism: Aradus depressus (assembly GCA_963662175.1). Taxonomy (NCBI): domain Eukaryota; kingdom Metazoa; phylum Arthropoda; class Insecta; order Hemiptera; family Aradidae; genus Aradus; species Aradus depressus. The sequence continues at coordinate 54,139,209 of OY759218.1, read as the reverse complement.
TTTGTCAGATGTATTTGCAAATTGTGGTTCACCCAGAGGACAGTTCGTATCAACCTGCATTATACCGTTTTGAGTCCACTAAATTGGTGCAAGAGTTTGAACTCAGTCGAGTAATTTTATCCCCATTTATTGACATAGTGGGTATCCTCAGGGTGGGCGGTCGCCATCCTATTTTGATGCCCTCCAAGGCACATTTTGTAAATTTATTAGTAGATCTTTACCACCAATCTTATCTTCATACCGGCCCGCAGCTGTTACATTCTTTGTTGCAACGGCAATATTGTATCATGTCGGGGCGTCATGTTATACGTTTCCGAATTCATATATGCATTAAGTGTTGGAAACTTCATGCTACGACCGTCACAGTCTTCATGGGAAATCTTCCTGCTTCCAGGTTTGAGCCGGCAAGAGTATTTATTATTGTGGGGGTAAATTTGGCAGGCCCTTTTTTAATTAAATCATCCACACTTCGAGAGGCCAGCATAGTTAAAGCTTATCTTTCCTTGTTTGTGTACTTGAGCACCAAGGCGGTGCATCTTGAGCTTGTGTCCCAAGTTTCCACCGAAGCGTTTTTGTCGTGTTTGGATAGATTTGTCGGCCGCCGAGGACTGCCATCCCAAATCTTTTCAGACAATGGTAGCAATTTTGTGGGCGCAGATCGACGAGATGTGTATAAATGGTTACATGAAAGTAGAACCCAAAATGCTATTAGCAGTCATTTGAACTCGAAAGGCGTTCAATGGGAATTTATACCTCCGGCAGCCCCACATTTCGCAGGAATATGGGAGGCCGGGGTAAAGGCGTGTAAGGTCATCTTGTCAGAGTTTTAAAACAACGGGTACTGACATTTGAGGAGCTTAATACAGTCATCATTAGGATTGAAGCCGTACTTAATTCTAGACCGTTGCATCCATTATCATCTTCTCCGACAGAATATGACACCTTGACTCCTGGACATTTTTTAGTAGGGGGCCCACTGGTTGCTCTACCCGAACAGGACTTAACTGACGTGCAGACTAACCGCTTGTCGCGGTGGCAGTTATTGAGAAGGAGCGTCCAGGATGTTTGGAATAGGTGGCGACACGAGTATCTAAATTGTCTTCAACAACGTGTTAAGTGGCATGCTAAAAGTAGAAATTTAGATATTAATGATTTGGTTTTATTACGGGAACCACATTGTCCGCCGCTTGTTTGGCCTACCGGGCGGGTAACGCATACATACCCTGGAAAGGACGGGATCGTCAGGGTTGTTAAGGTAAAAACACCCAAAGGTGAATACGTCCGGCCAATCACTCAACTAGTGCTACTGCCTATTACCTCTGATTAATGTATTTAAGTTTTGCATTGTATAGCTTCTTAGAATATTAAAAATTTTTGTAAATTTTGGTGGGCGGTTTGTTAAGGCCTAAAAGTGAAATGAACTTTATAAAGACTATGGGGTATATGTGGAGGAGGTGACGCCATATGTAAAGTGCATGTACTTAATATAGTGGCCACTAGAGATCACAGTGGCCATTGTTGTTCAGTTAACCTGACGAGTCAAGTGCAGTCTGGCTGTCTGTAGAGAGGTGCCCTCAGCCCTTTGCTGCACAACTCACCACCACCTCGACCAGTGCCTGCCCTCAGCCCTTGCTGCAGGTATTGGTCAAGAAGCCCCAGAAGACGGACCCTCAACCCAGACGCATTGTGACTAGGCAGCTCCTTGGCGTCTCCACGCGACCGCTCACCTACCCCGGACATTTTAGTATCATTTGTTTTATCATTTCTTATATTTGATTCGTTTCGTTTTGTTTCCATTAATTTAGTATTTTTTTTTCATTATTATAATTTTTTCGTTAACCTATATACAGTCCACTCATTTTGTTTTTTTTCAATTACCTTCTATCAATTATATTATTTAGTTGCTTTAGGTATTAACAGTACCTAAGATACCTCAATTAAATAAGCCTTATTTTTCTTTTTTTTCAGCAAATCGGTCCAACACTTTTTCAGCTGCAATTTATTTTTTGGTATTTCATTCTTGTTCAGCTGATAGCACTAAATGTACCTACTCTAAAAACAATTATTTTCGTTTTTTACGACTTTCATTGAATATATTCCAAAATATGCAGTTAGTCTTAACAGTCTTTTTATTTTTGGTAAACATTGCATCGCCATGCGGAGTTTTTGGGAGAGATTTTAAAATTGCCGTGCGTTTTGTTGTGAAGCGCACGACGATGCCTTCGGTAAATTCTCATTGGCAGCATTCGTTGGAGTTCAAACTTTAGGAAAGCTTAATTTGAATCAGAATAACGTTTGACTAGGGATTGAAGCTTTCTATATCCTTCTAATGTCGTGACTGTAATGTTTGTCTGTGGTGGAAATTGTCGATATATATTATGATTTTTTAAAATTAGGTACATTAGATCGCACTTGTCTGGGGGGGCACCGAGTATTCTAGGGGAAGGGCCTGCCCACCTCCCCCCTGGCTACGCCATCTGCTCTGGTGCACATGAGCCTGACTCTACAGTGGGAGTCATAAATGTTGTCTACACAGGTTTATTTAAAGTAAGAAAGGGCCTCAGAGGGGGCTCAACTCAAAAATCCCAATAACTGCCGATGTAACTGTTCATAAGTTCATATTTGAATTCAAAACCCTATAAGGAGGTTATCTATAAATTTTCCGCGTAAAGGATAGGAGGGGAGGGGGGGATCAAAAAAGAGGGCGAGTCTCGAAAACCCTAATAACAATATTTATTCAGAAGCCGCTATGTAAGTCAAATATTAAGTTTTAGCTCAAACGGTCGATCGGCTTTGGGGGAAGAGGGAAAATGTAATTGATCAATTCGTGCTGGGGAAATACACTGCCTGTTATTATTATTCATATTATTTATTATTATTCATCACTATTGTATAAGAAAACATAAGATTAAGTTAAAAAAAAAAAAAAAAGGTATATATTTCGAAAAAGTAATAGGAAATATATTTATTTTAAAGGCAGTGACCTATTTTGGTGTAAGGGTACTTTGGTTTCTAGACTTTTCAGTGGGAGAGGCCTTTAGGTTGGTTGCTGTTTCTTTCAAATTCATTTTTCACACGATGGCTCTCTTATCGTCCCGGATAAGTTGTACACTTCTAAAATACTTCCCGTCAACCACACCGCAGGTATTTGAAGAAATTAATTATTTTATTATGTTTTACGTTCTTTCATTAAACAAGAATTTCGAATGCAGTTTAAAAAAAAAGATAGCATTGCTAGGATGTGGCACCTACCACCAAGTACCTGGTGAAGTTTATAATTAGGCTTAGGATATATTTTCTTCAAAAAAATTAAATTTTAGCATTTAAGAAATAACAACTATAACGTTGAATTTTTTCATTATTACTAACTCTTGGTACTGTTTTTTTCAGAGTAAATACTTGGTTTCTTATAATTTTAAGCGTTATAGCTTTGTGAGAACAACTTTTTTTTCTCTTAAAGTTTTGGTCAGTTTTCTTAAATGAAGGCTTCAAGGCATTGGGGAAAGTAATGTATTAAACGGCATTTAATGAGTTTCTCTTCATAGTAATATTTGAAAAGTATTTCTCATCTTTTCTGAGCTGCCATTTCGCTCTATTTATTGTTTTAACAGGATTCAGTGGATTCAAGATTAAATTTAAACATTAAACGTACAAATCTTCCTCGATGTGAAATTTATATCAGTTTAAAATTAAATAGGAATAAATGTGGTCCTTTGTTTGAAGCTGATTTCATGTTTGTTTGGTGTAATTTTTAAGAGAAAATGGTTGTCAATAAAAACAGTTTTTTTAAAAAATCGTTCACATATTCATTATGCATTTTGTCATACATTAAAAGTAATAACGTTTCTGTGGATATTAAAGTGAAACGTATGAAGACTGTTAAGAAATAGACCGATAGTCTTCTCATACTTATTAATGGTTTCCAAAACTTTTAAATCAAAAATACTGCCTAAAGATCGTAGTAATAAGTAGAATATGATACTATGTGTACAGCTAGGATGGAGGATACATTCTATCTAATAATCTGAAATATACACCGGTTCCCAAATTAAGAACAAAAAAAGTAACAAATAAATACCCCATAAATTGAGAATTATAAAAAAAATTGGGTTATTCCCTCGATAAAAACTTTGTTTTTCATATTTTGCTATTGAAAAGTTATCTATTAGAATTATTTCGCAGAGATAAGAATTATTTCGTTTAATTTATTAAAAAAGGAATGAAGGAAAATTATACTTCTTTTCGTGAAGAAAACATTAAGTATAGCTATTTTCACTGGAATTATTATTTCATCGGAACATGTGATCTGACCTACTTTTAATCTGAAATTACCATGAACCTCAGTTCTATTATGTGTTTCGTTATACATTTTCTTATGATGAATTTAAAACAATTAAATGTTGTATCGCCGCATTTTTTTAGAATTTGAAAGTTTTTTCTAAATCAAAAAGTGATTCTCATCAAACGTACTGGTTATTCGGCATCAAAATCTCAATAAGATTATCCTTGGAGTTCAAGATTCTTCAAATGATTTTGCGGAGATTTTCCCGAATAACATTTTTATGAATCTTTACTTTTTTCACCTTATTCAATTTTTTGTGAAATAATTTCAATTTTTTTTTGTGTGTAATTGAACATATTTTTGAAATGTGTAGACTTCATCTCAATCAACACAGAATGGAAAACTGTAGAGACTTCTCAACAATCTTTGAAGGAAATTTTTTTGACAGCCCGTTTATTTATGTTTTCAAATGTGAATATTCTATGTTTTTCTTTTATTTCGTATAAATGCTGTTTCAGATTGCAAATTTGTCATGGATAGCTTCCCATGTTTCAAACAGAAATATGCACGTTTCTTGCAGTCAGAGAGCAGCCGAGATATCATCTATTCTCGAAGAGCGTATTCTGGGATCCACACCTAAGGTTCGAAATTGCTATTTTGAATTTTCTTATCTTAACATTTTCATTCGTATAATAAAAGAAAGAAAAGAAAAATAAATAACATGAAATTTAAGATTTCCTCAAATTCTAAATAATAGAATAGGACATGTCTGAAAGACGAAGGGGAAGTAGCAGCCCGGGGCACCCCATGAACGTGCCAACCAGGCCAGGGGACAAGCAACGACGCAACCGGGCATTTCTCTTTACACATTGGGCTAAGGCTCCTGTGTAGATAGGCCTGTTAGGGAGGGTGTGCTTGTATGCGGCACTGACCACACCCTCCAAGCCCGAGACTATATCAGTCCAGAGATCCCGGCGGAGCCGATGTATGGTTTATTACTGATTATTTTATTCATAATAATTTTTTTTTAGATCGATTTAGAAGAGACTGGAAGAGTATTGAGCATTGGTGATGGTATTGCTCGAGTTTATGGATTGAAAAATATTCAAGCTGATGAGATGGTGGAGTTCTCATCTGGCCTCAAGGTTTTTTATCGTTTTTGCTAAAGCATTTTACTTGACTTATATTTTTTTTTCTTAAATACTAAATTACATTGTCCTTTTAGGGTATGGCCTTGAATTTGGAAAGGGATAACGTTGGCGTGGTGGTTTTTGGTAACGACAAACTGATTAAAGAAGGCGATGTAGTCAAACGAACTGGAGCTATTGTGGACGTTCCCATTGGTGAAGATCTGTTGGGACGTGTTGTCGATGCTCTGGGAACCCCCATCGATGGAAAAGGCCCCCTACAAACCAAGAAAAGGTTCATCATAGAAGTTTCATTTCAAAAATAACATTTATTGTGCTCGCACATACTAAGATCTGTTTAAAGGTTAAATTGTTGCATCTTTTAATATAAATTCTGAATTTAAGGAAACAAGTTAGGTTCGTTAAGCCAGAGCGACCCGCTCTGTAGATATTGTCGCTGCACTATGTGCAATACTGTCTGAAGGAATGTTTCGCTGCACTTTATGTGCAACACCCTGTCTGAAGGAATGTTTTATTTCGTTTTTCCGTAGTTAGAATATAAAAAGATAACATTTATGTGTTCTGATTGTAGGGCTCGTGTTGGGATCAAGGCCCCAGGCATAATCCCTAGAATCTCAGTCAGAGAGCCTATGCAAACAGGAATTAAGGCTGTCGATTCTCTGGTACCCATTGGTCGAGGCCAGCGAGAACTGATCATTGGAGACAGACAAACGGGGTAATGAAATTTTAATATAAGCATTATATCATAAGCATTCATACAGAAATATGAATGCTTATGATATATGATATTTTTTTTTTCTTATTACGCATCGGCTGCTGTGGCCAGTAGCGTTTCCAGAATAGGATTAGCGGTAACGATGGAAAGGTATGGTGAAAAGTGACGGACTCTCTCCAGAGATAGCGTCGAGTCTAGGAAGGAGAGGTCCTCTTGGATGGTAAGTGAAGGTGGAGGATTGGACAACCAGCCAGCCTAGCACCAAGTCTAGGGGTGTTGCCACAAAGGATAGCAAGCCTCTCTAGGGGGCCAGAGCGCTTCCCATCGCACCGCCTGTCCTTCAGTAAACCATCGCTCAATGAATTTCAACAATTATATCTAAATATGCATGAATATATGTATCTCTTTCAGAAATTCAATTAAGTTCCGGAATCTAGGTGTTCTCTCGCTAAATATATCTTGGAGGGTTGCAGGCATGCTGTTATTTTCCCGATACTTGGCCAGCTTCTGACAATCTTCAATGACATGTCTCACCGTCAGCAACTCCCTACAGAGGACACACCTTGGAGGTCTGTTCCCCACCAGGAGGTGCCCATGAGTCACTCGTATGGCCAATGGCCACTCTTCTTAACACAATTTTTTCTCGTCGGGAGAGTTCAACGGAAAAGTTTATCGGTCTTAGGTTTGGCTTTAGATGTTTCAGTTGTGTGTCTTGCTCTGACCATTCATTTCCCCAACGTTCTAGGGCAGCCATCTTCATTTGCTTCATCAGATCATCAGGCCGAATACCTAATGTCTCTGTACACGCTTCAGCCGCAGCCGCTTTAGCTGCTCTGTCAGCTTCTTCGTTCCCATCTACACCAAGGTGCCCTGGAACCCATAAGAAGACTACCTTTTTCCCATTCACTTGTAAGTTTTGCATTTGTGTCCTGATTTTCTGCACTAATGGATCTTCGATAAACAGATTGCTGAGGGCCTGCAGAGAGCTCAGTGAGTCCGAGCATATAAGTGCCTTGGACTCCACTTCTAGTGCCCAGTGGTCTAGTGCTTTCGAGATAGCTGTGAGCTCAGCCGTATAGACACTTGCGGCGGAAGGTAAGGTCCAGGTTTTGCAGACGCCTTCTGAGCACCAAGCACATCCCACACCTCCATCAATTTTAGAACCGTCTGTGTAGATCTGTCTATAATCAATGTAAAGATCCAATATTTCACCTAGTAACTGTTTGAATATTGTCGGCGGTGTTTCCGCTTTGGCTTGTCTCGACAAGGTCATGTTTATCTGCGGTTTAGGTAATTTCCACGTGGGCGTTTGAGATAACTTCCAAGCGATGGTTTCTTCAAACCTGAGACCCATATAATCTCTCAGCTCCATTGCTCTTACAGCAAGCGGGCGTGTTCTGGTCGGTAACCACCTGTACTCTCTCTCTGCTGGCTGACATAACTGACCGTGTAGAAAATGGTCTACCTTTGACGACATGGACGCTGCGTATGTTAGACTCAGTTGTTCACGGCGGTACTTCAGTGGCATCAACCCTGCTTCTCTGTACAAGCTACGCACAGGACTCGTTCTGAACGCTCCTGTCGCCAAACGTAGGCCAAAGTTTAGAACAGTGTCTAGTTTTTTCAGCCGAGTAGGCCGCGCCGAGCCGTAAATTATGGAGCCATAGTCAATTCTGGTCCGAACTAAAGAGCAAATAATTTTTAAGAGGGTTTCTTGGTCAGCACCCCAGTTAAAATTCGATAAGACTTTCACTATGTTCAATGTATTTTTGGCATTTGTGCAGGTTTTTTCTATATGGTTCTGCCATGTGAGTTTAGGGTCAAGTTCTAAGCCCAAGAAGCGCACAACATCCTTGTATGGGATAGGGATGTCTTTCAGATATAACGTAGGCACTTCATGTTCCTTCCTCAAGCGACAGAAGTGCATGCAGGATGTTTTCCTGGAGGAAAAACTGAATCCAGTCATCTCCGCGTTGTACAAGATGTTGTCAATGTTACTCTGCAACGAAGCTCCTATTCGTACCATGTCCATACCAGTCTCTATTATGGCTAGGTCATCGACAAACAACATTTGCCGAACATTTGGGGATAGTCCATCTGTTATGTTGTTTATTGCAACTAGAAATAGGGTGCAACTTAGGACAGATCCTTGTGGTAGACCGTTCTCTTGCACATGTAGTTTAGATATTGTATCTTGAATTCTTACTCTGAACCATCGATTTTGTAGGAAACTGTTGATGAAGAGCGGAAGACTTCTTCTTAGTCCCCATTTGTGGAGTTTTTGTATGATACCGAATCTCCAGGTAGTATCATATGCTCTTTCTAGGTCAAAGAATATTGCGATGGCATGTTCTCTATTCAGGAAGCACTTTTGGATGATGTCCTCAAGATATACAAGATGGTCTATTGTGGTATATCTTTTACGAAATCCAGCCTGATACGGGTTTAGAAGATGGCATTTTTCAAGGAACCAGACCAAACGATAATTAACCATCCCCTCTAGGACTTTGCTAAGACAACATGTCAACGAAATAGGACGGTAACTATTTGGTTCACTTGGGTCTTTTCCTTCTTTGGGTATTGGTATAATTACCGACTCTCTCCACGCATCGGGGTAGGTACCAGTTGTCCAGATGTTGTTGTATAGTTCGAGGAGCTTAATTTTCATAGGGTTTGAGAGATGCTGCAACATTGAGTACGGGATGTCGTCTTTGCCGGGTGATGATTCCTTTACTCTGTATAATGCATGTTCCAATTCCAACATAATGAAAGAGTAATTATAGACCAGAATCTCATTGGTAGAGAAATCAAGTTTGTAAGACTTCGCAGTTCTTGTGCTGTTTAAATCTATCAGAATATGTGTCATTAGATGAAACTTTGCGATAAAATTCAGCTAGAAGTTCAGCAACGTCGGCAGGCTCTGTGTAGACGCGCCCTCCTGAAATAAGTACCGGGTTCTGGAATGGTTTGTGTCGACCACTGATTGCTCTAATTTTATTCCAGACCTCTTTTGGTGTGCTGTGAACATTAAGAGAGGAAATATAATATTGGCATGACTTCGTTTTTGCCTCTCTTTTTATTCTACGTTCTACAGCTCTCATTTTCTTAAAATGTATTAGGTTATCAAGGGTAGGGTTTCTTTTGAATTTGTTGAAGGCATTCTTCTTTGCTCTGTTGCTTGCCGAACATTTTGCTGTCCACCATGGCACAGGGCTTCTGGGTATTTTCCCTCCTTTTTTCGGAACAGACAGCGCGGCAGCCTGTGTTATAACTGTTGTTATTGATTCCACGTCATTCTCTATAGCTCCAGACAGTGGAGTGGACTTAAGTGAATCAGCATACAAGTTCCAATTGGCCTTTTTTATATTCCACTTTGGACGGACTTCAACCGCGACTCTTCTGGTGCCCAACATTTTAATTAAAATAGGAAAATGATCACTGTGATGCAGATCTGTCGTGACATGCCAGTCTAGACTTGGGGCCAAGGATGATGATGCAAAGCTAAGGTCGATAGCGCTGAAGGCATCGGATCTAGCGATAAAGTGAGTTTTGCTGCCGCTATTCAACAGTATCCACTTCTTGTTATTGACAATCTCCTCCAGTAGTGTACCTTTGGGGTTGGTTGTTTCAGAACCCCACCAGGTGTTGTGACAATTAAAATCACCTGTGACAATCACCGGAGTTGGCAGTTGATTTAACAGATCGTCTAGTTGCTTTTCAGTCCACGACATATCTGGAAGATATACGTTACAGATGGTTACATTCATAGGCACTTTGATTTGGACGGCAACTGCCTGGATATTACTGTTTAAGTTAACTGGGGTGGCAGGGATGTTGCTTTTGAGAAGTAACGGGACGCCCCCGTGACCTTTCCCTCCTAAGCCTGGGTCGACTTCTTTGCTAAAACACGTGAATCCTTTCAGTCTGAACGAGTGATCTGTTCTAAGATGTGTTTCCTGAATTAAAACACAAAATGGGTCGTGACTTCCAACTAGATACTTCAGTTCGTCAAGATTGTTGAACAAATCTCTTATGTTCCATTGCAATATACATTCGGATTTATTTTTTGGGGTTGACATAATTATGACTTAGGATTTTCGTTTTCCTGTCGTCTTGCTCTGTTTTCTACCTTTCTTCTTAACTTTCCCTTTTACCACCTTTTCTTTTTTATCGGGTGGGTTCTTGTCTTTCTCTTCGATTGTACTGTCCGTGTGCTGTGCGGATAGGCTCCAGTCTATCTCAGTTGGTTGAGTTAGGTTAGGAGAGTTGGATTTACTATCCAGACTCCTTTGAGGCAGATCAGGATCAAGCAAAGCAGGGGTGGCTCTGTCATCTGCCGTGCTGTTCCTTTGCCTCATAAGAGCTTGAGGAATTTGGTTTTTGTCCCGGATACCCAATGAAATAGTCTCCTCCTTCAGAGGGATTGGTTCTCCTCCCAGAGGGAGGTTGGTACGATCACTAGGCCTGGGAAGCATAGCGATCGGTAAGGGTTGGGTTGTTTCTATTTCTTTCACTTGGCTATTTTTCATACCTTGAAAGATTCCGAAAGAAAACAATTCAGTTTGCGTAGCTGATTCACAGCACACCTTTCTACTTGGCTTATTTGCTTTTGCTGCATATGAGACTGCTGCGGTAACGTAAGCGTCGCTATTAACGATACTTCTAGCTTCTATAAAAGAGAGGCTTTGCGTTGTTTTCATCTTTTGTATCTCTTTCTCAACGAGAAAAATAGGGCATTTAGGCCAACGAGAATTATGATGCTCTCCATTGCAGTTGACGCAGTGAGGAGGAAGGTCACATTCTGAACCTTTATGCACGGCCCTACCACATATGCAAAGTGCGATCTTGCTTCTACATCTCCTCAGCGTGTGCCCAAACCGATGGCAGTTAAAACATCTCATAGGAGCGGGGATGTACGGCCGCACCCTGAGTTTGTAGAAAGCAGCATTTATACATTCAGGCGCCTTTGGAGAATCGAATGTCAATACAATGGAGTCTGTAGGACTTGTTCTCCCACTCTCCTGTCGCGTAATGCGTCTCGCTTCTAAGACTCCCTGATTCGCTAGTTCCGATGTAATTTCTTCCTCAGAACACATGCTCAAATCCTTACATGTAATGACACCCCGAGAGGTATTGAGTCTTTTGTTGGGAATAACATCGACAGGAAATCCTCCCAGCTCTTTCATGGTTTGAAGCTGTTCTGCTTGTTTCGGACTGGAAGCTTCAATCGTCTCAGTTAATTTTTTGCACAAGAAAAATGGGGAGACATTTATGAAAGTTTCTCCTTCTTCCTTTCTATTATTATTATTATTACTATGAAATGGCTGGTAAAGCTCTTCATATTGTTGTTACTAACACTAGTTATCTTATACATTTTCTTGGATCTCTTTCTTGGAGGAGATGAGGTCAAATACGGCTCTGTCGTATATGTTGTCCTCATTCTCTTCACTGTATCTGCAGAATCATTACCCGATAGGTTAATTTGCAGAGTGTTCTGGGCAGTCGTTTGTCCTTCTTCAATGCTTGATGCGTGTACCGTATTCCGGGGACTCCCGCATTCCTGCCCGCCGGAAGGAGGCTGGCGTTCAATTACGTCAGGTGCAGCTCCACCACCTGACGCATCCGAGGCTAAAGATATTGTTTCTTTATCCATATTTGTTTTAAATGGCAGTTTTTAGAGTCTGCAGCCAAGACAAGTAGTTATTCCAGCCGCTGTGGACAAGCCGCTCACTCTGAGACAGACGCTTACCTGCCGCGGCGCTCTTCCGGCTATAATAGTCGTTGGCACTTCCACGGCCCCCTTTAAGGCAGGGACTACCTAATTACCGATGGGAACCAAACACATATTGTATTGAAAGTATAAAGAATTCTCCTATCGAGGCTCGGTACCCGTGGGTTCGCCATACCCAAGCAGCTGAAATAGCTGCCCCCTGCGGGGACAGAAATATGTTATTTTAAATTATAATTATTCTTGGGCCGTGCGCTCAACTCAGATTTTTCAAAACAATTTTGTATGTAGATATCTATGAATTGTCCTCCAGTTAATTTTTTTAATATTTTTTGTCCGAAATTGGCTGAGGGGAAATCGTTGATATTTTTGATTTTCACATTATTTCGGCTTTTGCACTTTCTGAGTTTAGAAACGTCCTTCTGTTTCGCTTATCTTTCAACCAATTGGGCTTATAATGTTACAATAAGAAAAGTAGTATGAGGAATTAATAAACATTCAAATTTATTGTTCTTCAATTTCTTTTATACATGAAATTATAGGTTTGTGATAGCTAAAATAAAATATATACAACGTGTGATTGTAGTGTCTCTAAATACCGTGAGAATACAGCGTCCACGGTAGTTTCCGAATTTGTTATTGAACTGCTGCGATTCGTATTCATTTGTAGAAAGTTTGTCATTAAAAAAATTTCATACAAATAAAAATAAGCTGTTCGGTATCTCCGGAAATGGGTAGAAACATTATATTATTTTTTGTGACAAGATGACAACAAATATATTATTTATTGATTGATATTTTCAGCAGTTATTACTAATATTATATATTAATAACAATATTATATAATATCATATAATTATATATTGAAATATTACATATATTATTTTTAAGATTTACACTGCTATAGGTTAGGTTAGGTTTTATGACTCATGCCCGGGCTTTAACTACGAGGTCATATCGCCTACTACCAGAGCGCTCTTTCGTCACTCTGGTGGACATGAGCCCGACTCTACTGTGGGAGTCCTAAATTTTGCCCACCCTAAATTTTTATTCATCTAGGGTAGGGGTCTTTAACGAGTACCTGACATCGTACAGGCTCGGGACCATCGCTTAACGTCCCATCCGAAGGACGGCGTGCTTAAGTTTATTTTACCTCCCAGATAAAATAAACTAAGGGCCTCGGTCGGGCTACGAACCCACTACCTTGAGCTCAGAAGTCAAGCACGCATACCACTGAGCTACCGGCGCCCTCTACACTGCTATATTATTTTCTTTTACCACAAATTTATTTATTGTGACAAATTAAAGCCATCGAAGCATCATAACCTAAAAGTTTCTTACCGAAAGATCATTTTATTGTTCGTTTATATTTTAGTTAAATTCACTACAACGGTAAATATGATCAATAATGTAAAAATACAATGTTATATCTAATCACTGTTATATGTATACATCTATGTTATATCTAATCATTCCATGAACGTTAAATGTTCAAAAACAGCTGACATCACAGATAAAGAAGTGTGTGCGCGCTGCGCGCGCAACTTTCCGACACACACACACTCATGCATGCATATCAACGGGACTTACGGTCTGAAATAGCCCCTACCGTGAGCTAAGATGTTTACATATCAAAAAACCAACCAATTGGTACTTATAGGCCTGTAAACATAAAAAAGATTGAAAAAGTCTTTGGTTGTGAGAGCACGGTTCGCGCTTTCAATTTCACGAACAACAAAAATTGTTACAGAAAAACAGCTTTGGCCATCGATACCATCATTAATCAGAAACGTTTCAATGATGCTGAAGAGGAGAAGAAGAAATTATACTGCATTTACGTTGCTATTGGTCAGAAAAGGTCAACTGTGGCCCAGATCTTGAAACGACTCACTGATACTGGTAAAGTTGTACTATTTTATTGTTAATTTTATTTTATAAATGGTTTGATTTGGTTATACCCTCGGGCGTAGTGATTAAACTTAGGAAGGATACATTTCTAATTTCAGCTTTGTACAAAAGAGTTACACTTCTAATATTTTTATTATATCGATACAGTAGTAGTTCAGAAGTGGGACAGCTCAAAAAACTCATTTTTGAGTTATTTTCTTGTACAAGTGTTCACCCTCATTCATATTCTCAACTCTGATGCAAATCTCAACTGAAAATGCAAAATTGAGGCTTAAAACGTTCATAACCTGTCATAGAATTTTCATTTTTTCTCAAATGTTTAGTTTCAGAAACAGGATAATTTGAAGTGTCAGTACTGATCTATGAATTTGATGTTGTTTCATAAATGTAGTTGCATTCCAATAATATGAAACGAAAACTAGAAGTTCTCAAGCTACTTTTTAAGAAGCGAATAAAACTTTCAAATGCGTTTTCTCAAAAATCAATAATTCTGATATCCCACTTCTGAACTACTGTACCGATGTATATGTATTTTTTTTTTTTCATTACTTATTATTATAGCGGTAAATTACCATGAGTAAATCTAATGTCACATGTAGATAGACAAAATAGATATGGTGTTTTCAGAGGCTAATTAGTGTTAGGGCAAGAAAGTAGCAGGGAAATATACCGTTGAAAACTATGAAATTTTCAGTGTATTAATAGAAGTTTATTATCTTCATGTGCATCGATGAATGTGTTATTTTATATTAAATAGAGTTTATTACTAAGACCGATTTGATCTCCCCCGCCATCTTGCTCCGCCTGACGAGACAATATATCACCACACCAATCTCAACATTCCTTTCGTCACCGACGTAGCTATATCCAGGTTCAAAAAGGTTTTCCTTCATAATCCTCTAGTTGGTGCTCTTTATTCTGCCACGCTTCCTCGACACCTTGAGCGCCACTTGCCTCGAGACCTTAGTAGCAGCAGGGACAGTGAAGAATTATAAATGAACGCAATACAGTGAATAGGGAGTGTATAAAAATAGTCTAACCATTGTGTGGTTTCTCCCCTTTTGAAATTATGGCATAGCTATTGCTTATGTTGTTAGCTGCACAGTTACTTGTATATTATTCATACAGTTGTGAAAATTTAAAATATGATAAATTGTTGTTTGTTTTTAGGTGCCATGAAGTATACGATCATTGTGTCAGCTACCGCTTCAGACGCGGCCCCTCTTCAGTATTTAGCCCCTTACTCTGGATGCGCTATGGGTGAATTCTTCCGAGATAATGGAAAACATGCCCTCATTATCTACGACGATTTGTCCAAACAAGCCGTTGCTTATCGTCAGGTCAGTTGTATTGAAAAAAAGTCTATTTGTGTAATATTTTAATAGCTTTATTTAAAAAAAGTTTAATTGAATTCCCTGTGCAAAATTGTAGTAGTTGAAAGTTAATGTTTTTTTGTTTTCAGATGTCTCTGTTGCTGAGAAGGCCCCCAGGTCGTGAGGCCTATCCCGGGGATGTCTTCTATCTCCATTCTCGTCTTCTTGAGAGAGCAGCTAAAATGAATGACACTCATGGAGGTGGATCTCTTACCGCTCTCCCAGTCATTGAAACTCAGGTAAATGTATTGAAATTAGGCGATATATAGGCTGAAATTAACATTTTTCAAATAGAAAAAAAACTCAGAACGTAAAACTTGCAGGGCCTTTGTTATGGTTTCGTATGATGACTTCTTCAGCTATACAAAGTATATGTCCGGTCAGAAATTCAATGTTGTTTTCACAGAAATTTCCTGTTTTCCGACCTCCCTGATGATTAGAAAAATGAAAATATAAAATTCCTTTCTACCTTGTGCGTACATCGACACGAAATTTTATATTTAAATCCAAAACACAATAAGGACACCTATCAATTTTCAGTCGGATCTGCTTAAAGGAAGAGGGACCAGAAGAGGGGGGGGGGGGGGGGGGGGGAGGGGGTTTCGATGTTTCAAGTTTTGAATTACGCTATTTCAGTTCTTACAAAGACGTGTCATTGTAAGGAAGTTCTTCAGAAACCGCACTAGTTTTTCTACTTGCTTTTTTTCTGACCTTTTGGAGTTACTTTAACCTGTGCCATCGACTCCCTGTATGGTCCAGTGGAGAATAATTGTTTTCATTTTTAATTCATTTCATATAATAATTTATATTTATCAGGTGGTGGAATTGGTTCTTTTCTAGGCTGGTGATGTCTCCGCCTACATTCCCACAAATGTAATTTCCATCACTGACGGACAAATCTTCTTGGAAACTGAGCTTTTCTATAAAGGTATTCGACCTGCTATCAATGTGGGCCTGTCCGTCTCTCGAGTAGGTTCAGCTGCCCAGACCAAAGCTATGAAACAGGTAGGTTTAAAACTCACATCTACTTTGTGATTATATTAGTAAATTAGATTATATTTTAAAGTGCAACCAAGTTCGATCATTATAAGTTGTATTTGAGTCAAGAAAAGTAATATTATCTAAGAAGTATTAAAAATTTTACAGTTTAGAATTTACTTACATATTACTTTTTGAGGTTTTTCAGTGACTATTTGTCTGTAAATCCCGTAGATCTGAAATGTTCTTAGATTTGGCTCAAACTTGGTGGAAGGAAATCCACCATGGGTATGACCATATGTCCAAAATTGTTCTCCATCTCAATAATAGACCAATATATAGGAGACTAATTTTTTTATCATTAGTAAAAAGTGACACCTAAATTGTCTCTATACTTGAATGCTTCTCCAGACTTGAGATATCAATTCTAAAAGTATATTGGTAGCTCTTTCACTTAATTGAGAGGATTTTTTCTCCATTCGAATGGCGTCCTTATTGAGTGCACAGAGTTACTTATTATTCTAATAATGTTTTTAATAAAATGGTCATTGGTTAAGTTCCTAAGATCAAATTGAATGTTTATTTATACCATATCTCAACTTGTTTTGTTTACTTATGTTGCATGTTAGCTTTGCTTACATAATTGAAAAACAACACAATTGTGAGAAATTAAATACTTTTTAATTGTTCTCTCTCATCTTAAAAGAGTTCTCTTTTTTGACTATAGGATTAATATTACCAAGAATAGCAACAAAAACGCTCTTGTCCTCTAAATCATTTTGAGCAGTGTTTATCATTTACCTGTGGAACTCTTCAGTGTGTCATCTAATCACACTTTTCTGGCATATTTTTAATTTTTCAGATTAGTGTAAGTACGATAAACTGCTAACAATAGGCCTTTTTGTCTATAGGTTGCTGGTTCCATGAAGCTGGAACTGGCTCAGTACCGTGAAGTTGCAGCTTTCGCTCAGTTTGGGTCTGATTTGGATGCTGCTACTCAACAACTCCTCAACCGAGGTGTCAGGCTTACAGAGCTCCTTAAGCAGGGACAATATGGTTATTTTGTTTGTCAATCTCTAATTCCTCTTTCTAATTGATATTTATTTTGTTTATAAATAGTACTTTGATAAATCTATTCATAAAACCATAAGTTATCAATCAAGAAATGACCCCTTTTTTACTTAATTAATTTTTTTAAACTTGATCGGTACCTTGATTAACATTATAATATATTTCCATTTGGCCTACTTCATGTTCCAAATTATACTTTTGTGTGGGTCTAATGCTAACTACATATTAT
The DNA here is from genome assembly GCA_963662175.1 of Aradus depressus. Lineage (NCBI taxonomy): Eukaryota > Metazoa > Arthropoda > Insecta > Hemiptera > Aradidae > Aradus > Aradus depressus. Next base: position 54,121,777 of record OY759218.1, on the reverse strand, counting down.
TTATTGTTTATGCTTAGCAAGCTTTGTGTATGCGTTTCTAATCAAATTACAACAAGCACCAGTCAATGATATACATATGTTTCGATGTACACGACTGTGCGCGTGTGTGGCAAGATGGTAGTTTTCAAAGAAATTTCACGTACGAGGTCCTCTGAACATGTTTTAACAATTTTCGCGATGTGTGTATGTGATAGAAACTTTTTGAGCTCTCTAACGCAAAAGCAATTGTAGCAATAAACTGGGATTTAAGATGATGTCACATGAGCTAGCTTAGATCAGATTAGATTTTGGCCGAAATCAGACGACAATTGAGACAACTTTAGTTCGGGGCAAAGTACTCTTTACAAGTTACCGCTTTTATTTATGGCCTAATCAAAAATGTCTTCAATTAAAAGTTATAGAGAAAATCGAAAGACATTTTATATGAATACGATTATTTCGCATGTTTAACAAAAGCAATATTCGTTTTATGTTATTGTTTCAGTGCCAATGGCTATTGAAGAACAGGTAGCTGTCATCTACTGTGGTGTGAGAGGTCATCTAGACAAGCTGGACCCTGCAAAGATAACCGCTTTCGAAAAAGAGTTCCTTCAACACATCAAGTATGCTCTCATTATATCACCTTAGCAATGATATTTGGTTGATTCTCAAAGCAGGGGAGGGCGCCGATAGCTCAGTGGTATGCGTGCTTGCTTACTTAGCTCAAGATAGAGGGTTTGAAACCCGGCCAAGGCTCTTAAGCACGCCGTCCTTTGGATGGAACGTTAAGCGAAGGTCCCAAGCCTATACATGTCAGGTACTCGTCAAAGACTCTTACCTTAGGTGAATAAAAATGTAGGGTAGGCGAAATTTAGTAGTATCGGGCTCATGTCCACCAGAGTGGCGAAAGAGCGCTCTAGTAGTAGGCGATATGACCTTGTAGTTAAAGCCCGGGCTTGAGTCATAATAACTCTCAAAGTAGGGCAATATTGTAGGAAGAAAATTCACCTAAATCAACTTACTGTTTTAAGACACAAAATAAATACAGACTCATGTTCGGGCTTTAACTACGAGGTGTTATCAGAGCACTCCTTCTTAACTCTGGTGGACATGAGCCGGACTCTGTGGGTGTTCTAAATTTTGCCTACCTGGGTTTAATCACCTTGGCTAGGGGCTTTAACGTGTACCTAACACCATAGAGGCTCGGGATCATCCCTTAACATTCCATTCGAAGTACGGCATGCTCAAGGGTTTTCACCTCCCGGGTAAAAAACCTAAGGGCCTCCTCGGCCGGGTTTTAATTCGTAGGGAGCGGCGCCATCTAAGTCTATATTCTACATAGTCCCCTCCCCCTTCCTTCTGTCTGATTTGGCTGTAAATCAATAAGTCTCTGGGGTCCTGGATAAACAACAAGTAATAATGAACTCACTGTTTATTTATCAATGTATGCAAATTTCTTTCTACTGATGTAGACTGGGTAGAGTGATGAACTGGCCAGCAGAGCCAGCCACCCAAAAATACCCCGGAAGGCGTGGGGAATGTTTCCCCCTTTACTTTATTATTAATGCCAAATATTAGCGAAGAGGAATAAAACTTATCGTGAAATATACTAAAACTCTATTATAATATTCAAGAAATAAAATAAACATGCAGTATAGGGAAAATTATGTATGTGTATAATTTCATGTTTTCCGACGTCCAGGTTCCGAATATGAAAAAAAATCTGTTGTCTGAGAACACAATAACTCCCGATAGAATGAATGTATCGACACAAAATTGTACCCCGCCGAGGATAGAATCCAACCTTCTAAAAATATTTAGGACATCCTACTGGGGTGAAAATTGGCCTAGGGGAGATAAGTTCCTCGGAATACTACTTCGCTCTGGTCCCAACATCAGAATTTGCCAGGGACTGGCTTCCGGTGCTGGTGCCAGTAACCACAGCCACTACGAATCCAACCTCAGTTGGTGGTGCTGCTTGGAAGGGACCAACGCTAGGAGGATGAGTATATATATATATATTTGGGGGTATGCCAGTTATTAGGGTATTTGTGTTGAGCCCCTTCTCTGATCCTCCATTGCCTAAGGCCGATTTCGCGGAAAATTAATGGGTGTCCTCCTTCTGGGCTTTTGAATTTACATATAAAATGTTGAGGGCACATCTGCAGTTATTACAGTTTTTGTGTCAACTCTCTTCCAAAGCCAATCGACCGATATAAGCTAAGGTTAGGGGGTCTTTTGGCATAGTTTTTACTTTTTGATTTTTCTATTTTTTTCTGTTATACTTTCGGCGAATGTGAGCAATGCTGCCGACAGTTGAACTCCTTGACTACAAATTAATGAGGAAAACATAATTTAAAATTGTATACTTTACTCGTTAAAAATGGTTTATGAAAATGTTCCAACCATTACGCCAGTTGTGGGGTAAATTGGCATACTTCAGAACACAATGAGTAGCCGCCAATAACTATAATACAGAACGGGATGTAAAGCCGTACTGTACACACGACAGTTAGAGGGGTACTTCTAAACACATTGAGTAACCATTAACTATAATACAGAACGGGACGAAAAGCCGTACTGTACCCACGACAGTTAGACTGGCACTCCACTAGACTCACACAATTTTGAGTCTCACACGAGAGAACGACCGGGGACAACCACACACGTTGACGCCGGGGCCGAAACTGAGATGACTGGGGTTGTACTCTGTACCCTAGGTGCAAAGGGTGGGGAGAAATTCACCTATGTATTTATCCGCCTTACCCTAGCAAAAGTAGGCCCAAACAATACCAATTAGAACAAGGAAATTGTTACAGTTTCATATCCATGAGGAATGTTGGACGCCGGGGATCCTAAATATGTCATTTTATTGTAATTTAAATGTTTATTTATTCATTATTAATATATTATATTTTGTTTTCAGGACTTCTCATCAAGACGTCCTTGCTGTTATTGCTAAAGAAGGGAAGATCTCCGATGACACTGATGCAAAACTTAAAGTTATTGTTGCATCTTTCCTGGCTGGGTTCACAGGCTAAATTTGTTATTTATTATTTTTTAATTGCTATAGTTAAAATACATTTCTACCATAACGTTTCATTATCATTGGAACACTAGTCTCTTCTTGCTTTCATGTTTGTGATTTTCTTTAAGTACTATAGCATTCCAGATTACTTTTATATAACGTCACAGATTTGTTTTTCAAGAAATTAAATTCATAATGTACAAAACTAAAAATAAATTATTGATTTGTATCTTCGCCAGTTTAAAAAACCCTATGTAATGTTTCAGAAAATCAAAACTAATAAAATATGTTTTACCCCACTTCCCACCTTAAAATTATTGTGAATCAAAGTTATGTATATAAAAACAGAAGGTTTAAAGTTTGTGTTATTATTTTATTATTAGGTGCTCTGTCCCTGCTCACCAACCCCGACTGACACCTCGCTTAAATGAGATGTTCCTTTTGAGAATCATGTTTTCTAACATATTCGGTAAATGTTAAAACTACCTACGATTAAGTGATTTCATATCAGAAATATCAGCATCAGGGAATTTTTCACTTCTTCCTTCAGAATGAAAAAGAAGTACTGTAACTGTAATTCGAAAATCCAGCGTCGCAAATCCAATTGAAATTCATATTTCAAGGTCCCCCCCCCCCCCCAAATGTTTTGACAAATTTCTAGATGATGTGATTTGAACTTTGTGTGCGCTCTAACTCAGAAACGATTGTAGCAATGAAATTAATATTAATCAGATTAGATGGCCGGAATCATACGAAAATTAAGACAACTCAACTTCGGCGCATAAGTACTTTTTACAAGACGCTTGTATTTATGACCTAATCAAAAATCTTCAATTAAAAATTATAGAGAAATCTGAAACCCACATTATACATGAATACGATTTATTTTGCGGTTTACGAGGTACACGCTGAAAACTGTTCTAAAATAACGTCTTAAAATCCATTGTTTTAGACATTTGGTCGATTTTTGCGAAAATGATTAGTCCTGTCGAAAAATGAACTCTTAACAAAAATGTTCCTTATTAAATTTCCAAACGCCCAAGTGTACAATAAATTTTCGTAGGAAATGTTTCTAAGTAATGCTCAAATTGTATCGCATAGCAACGAATTTTAATCTTCTTATTATTGTATCAGCTATGATATCACCTAGGGCGCAAGGGGGTTCTCTCATATAATATACCTTGCGTCATAGGTGATATCTGGTGCGATGTCTTAGTAATTGATTTCCTTGCAACAAAAAGTTCAATTCTAGTTAAAAAAAAGTGAATTACGAGAATGGTGGCAACTTCTTGGTTAATGTAGAGTTGAGACCGGATCTCTAATGGCAGTATCTGGTAACTTCGCAGGCGGGCTAACAAAAATCTTTCATAGCCCACATAAATAGTAAACTGGACAGTTTAAAAGTTTGTGAGAGTGTAGTCAGAAACTGAAGTTCAATTTTATTTTGGTGACGAATCAAAGAACTATAATAACTTAATGATTAATAGAGCCGACAGGATTACTTCTTTATAAAGTTGAGACGGTACATAAAAAAGGGGGGGGGGGGGGGGGGGGGGGGGGGAAGAAAGAAACTAGAAGATTCATTATTGAGAATTTATTGTAAATCTCAGTATAAAAATAAACTTAAACATTTAAAAAATATACTGTATTATATATATATATATATATATATATATATATATATATATATAAAATATATTAAATGATGAAATAAGTAACTACATACAACTAGAGAACAACAAGGATAAAGGAAGAACATGAATACAAGAGGGCTGTACTGTAAGTATTCAAATAAAAAAACGGATTAGACCAACAGTTCGGTTGAAATAAAATTGTGACACCGTCCAAGCAGAGATAACAGATTGAATAAACACTTTGGATATGATGTGAATGAAGAGGCGAGGAAAGCTAAACACTTTCCAACATGAGGGCGATCCCCTGACCTCCTCCAATGCAGGCAGAACCAATAGCCACCTTCCCCTTCCTTCTCCTGCAAATAATCACACATTAGAGCTACCTATATACAACCACAATACACAAACATAGGAATACATAATATATTTGTAGAGATATTCGAAACGCTTGATAACAAACAAAGAAAAGTCCGTGTATTTTACAAAATATTATACAATGCTCCACAAAAAAACCGGCGCACTCTGAAAATTTGATTTTTTTTGTTGTAATTCATTTTTGTTTGGATCAAATATTGTTTAGCATGTATAAACAGGGAAACTGTAGGGAGAAATTAATCCTCTTCTCTGTATTTACTATCGAGGCTTTTGAATCTCTTGAGCCTCTGTATTTCGCATCTTTCTCCAGTTTCTTTTGCGATTTTGTCCGAGAAAGATCTGTTCTTGCTTGTTAAATTAGTGATGACACCTGAACAAGTGGCCGTGCTCTGGTGGAAGATGGGCGTAGCCCAAGGGTTACGCGGCGCGTGCTTTAGAGCTGCCGGAAACAACAATCCGTAGAGCCATCCAACGTTATAGGGAGGCAGGGGTCGACAGATTTTTGTTGGTACACATAAGGAACAGGTTTTCAACTGGGCCTTCCCAGATACTCCGTACGTCAGGGCCTTCCCAGATACTCCGTACTGTCCGTGGAGTGGAAGTGAGTGCCGAGACAGTAAGAAGAAGACTGCAGGAAGCCAGCCTATGGGTCTCTTTTGACCGCAGACCACCGAAGAGCGCGTATGGAGTTTGATAGCGAGCACCGTAATTGGATGGAAGAAGATTGGAGCAACATCCTCTTCTCAGATGAGTCCCGTTTTGCTCTCCGTAGATCTGATGGTCGACTCTGCTCGTATGTCTATAGGAGGCCTTGAGAACGGTACGTTCCATGGACCATAATCGGAAGAGTGCAATTTGGAGGCGGGTCTGTTTTGATATATATAACAGCGGATATCACCTAAAGAGGTTATGAAAAAAAGTGAATCCCCTTAATTTATTATGAGGTATCCAAAAATCCGTTCCAAATATTTTTCTTCGCATTCGCCTAGGAGCTAAACAAGAAGCCAATTTAAATCGGCATAGTAACTGGAAATAGGGGCGTCCAAAGATGAATTTGAACGAATTTTTATCGAACTGGCTTTAGTTTCAGGTCGAGCATTTCATAGATGAGGCGAACATAATCAAAATAAGGGAAGGAAGGCATGGGAGGATACCAACTGATTGGTTTTAGAGGGTATGAGGTGGCGAAAATGGTGAATACATTTAGCAGAAGACTGAGTTGTATTGAGATAGTATTGATATTGTTGTAGTACCTCAGTTCGTGGACAAGATGAGCGGTAATCCTTGCACCAGAAGCTCCCAGAGGGTGGCCTAGCGCTATCGCACCCCCGTTGACATTTACTTTATTTATGTCAAGTTTGAGTTCTTTAATACAAGCCAATGTCTGCGCTGCGAAGGCTTCATTTATCTAAACACCAAATAAATCAGATACAATTAATTAAACGGGCAAGTAAAGATAACTAAAAAACTAAAATGATATATAAAAAACGAGAAATTCTACCAAGTACACTGCTAGCACGTAAAACCATCTTTTTTTTTATATCGCTTCAGAAATTACTCAATTATGATATGTACCATATTTTCCTCAATATCCGCCTAATCCATGCAGGCAGAACCTGCCTAAAGTTAGCGGATTTACGTGATAGGTGTCCTGTTTTAGATGGCCCTGCTGAATTTCTCTTGAAAAGATAACGTTATCGAAAAAATAAAAAATAAGTGTTTAATATTTTTCATTCTAGTTTTAAATTATTAGCTGTTTTTCGAAATAATTTTATACTGAGTACTTCAACGGTACAACTTTAAAATTTCAAATAGGATACTTACTGACACATATATATATTATTGAATTGCATTGTATACCTTGTCTGAAAGATTATTTTATTGAAAATGTTTATTTTCATTTTTTACCAAAACTAGAAGAGAAATGATTTGTTTTTTTGTTACTTTTATGTTTTTGGAATAGTTGTATGTAGATATGAATGTACAATATGTCTAAATTGTACAAACATACTTATGAAATATTGGCGTAGGGAAGTGGCGCCCCCATCGCCCGGACATCGGTCCGCAGTCAGCCATTGGTCCTCCAAGTTGGGGGAACATCTCCACACTGACACACATACATTAAAACTAGCTACAGCACACCACAAACACCACATGTTACACTAAGGCATATACACTACACACCCTAGGGCTACCTTCCCTAGGAAGCCGCCCCGGACGGGGGAGCAAGTCCAAAGGCTCTGAGGTGGCAGCCCCACCACAGGACTAGGGCACGGAAGGCTAATAACCTTCCTGTCTGAACATAAATTTATTACGAAACCTCACAGAAGAATAGCCGGACAGTCTCGAAGGATACGACACAACGACCGTTTTTTGGATTTTAATTTTGGATATTGGAACATTATATCATTATATAGACCCGGGGCATTGCTAATGCTCCTAGATCAGTTTAACAAGTACAAACTAGATTTAGCTGCAATTCAGGAGGTTCGGTGGACCGGCCAAGGCACTTTAGAAAAGAAGCACCATACCATCTACTACAGCTGTCATGAGAGGCACCACCTGTTTGGCACAGGCTTCATCGTTGGAAAGAGATTCCGGCAACTGGTAATAGACTTCAAGGCAGTCAGCCCAAGAATTTGCGTAATTCGCATTAAAGGGAAGTTCAAAAACCACAGCCTGCTGAGTGTTCACGCGCCCACGGAGATATCGGAGGAGGTGGATAAGGAACAATTCTACGACCTGCTCGAGAGGACCGTGGACCAATGCCCGAGATATGATGTTAAAATTATTGCAGGGGATATGAACTCAAAGGTGGGTAGAGAAAGGTTTTACTCCCCAACCATAGGACAGCATAGCCTTCACGAAGTCAGCAACGACAATGGACAGAGGCTTATTAACTTTGCTGCCTCACGAGACCTCGTTATCGGAAGTACCTTATTTCCTCACAAAAACATTCATAAGGGTACGTGGACATCGCCCGATGGTAGAACGGTAAACCAAATTGACCACATCCTGATCAGCTCCAGGAATAAGTCAAACTTACTGGACGTCAGATCCTACAGAGGAGCCAACGTGGACTCTGACCACTACTTAGCTGTTGCTCGCCTCAGAGAAAGGATCTCTCTAATTAAGAACGAACGGGGAGAAAGAGTTGAAAGATATAACGTTTCTAAACTCAAGGAAGAAGAATCGCACACAAGATATGTGGCGAACTTGGAAGAGAAATTGCGAGCAGTGGAAATTCCAGATGGCTGCTGCCTGGACCAGAGATGGACCAAGTACTGTCAGGCCATTGGACAGCCTGCGGAGGAAACGCTAGGACCACAAGAGAGAGAGACCCGAGCCCCTTGGTTCGATGATGATTGTAAAACTGTCACAGATGTCAAGAACGAAGCGTATAGAGCCATGCTGCAGAGGTCGTACGCGTAGAGCTAGAGCAGAGTATCGTCAGAGGAGAAGGGACGAGAAGCACCTCCATCGTAGAAAGAAGCGGCAATGGGAAAACCAGGAGCTGGAAGAACTCGAGAGGCTGAGAACGGTAGATGAAAATAGAAAATTCTACCAGAAGGTGAATAAAGGGAGAAAGCCGTTCTAACCAAGATCGAGGGCTTGTAAGGACGAAAACGGGACTTTCCTGAACGAAAAGAATCAGGTCCTTCAAAGATGGAGGCGGCATTTTGACGAACTCCTTAACGGTGGTCAGAGAAGAGAATCCATGGAGGATCTTGTGATTCCACGATCAGAAGAGGATGAGCTCGAGCCACCCGATGAGCTTGAAATAACCGAGGCCATGGAGAGGTTAAAGAACAACAAGGCACCAGGATATGACGGTCTGTCTTCGGAGTTATTTAGGTATGGTGGAAGCGAGTTGAAGAAGATTATGATGGACCTTATAATAGATATATGGACGGGAGAAGTCATGCCCAGAGCCTGGTACAAGACCGTGATTTGCCCCATACTAAAGAAAGGCAACCAGCTCGAATGTGGTAATTATAGAGGAATTTCCCTGCTCCCATGCGCTTATAAAGTCCTGTCCAACATACTCTTCCAGAGACTGCTTCCCTATGCAGAACGGGAGCTAGGTCCTTACCAGTGTGGCTTTCGACGGGGTAAATCGACCATAGATCAGATATTCTCCCTAAGACAGATCCTTGAGAAAGGTAAAGAGTACCAGATCCAGACTTGCCATCTCTTCATAGATTTTAAGGCTGCTTATGATAATGTCGACAGGCTGCAGCTGTTCAGGGCTATGGAAGATTTCAACATCCCGAGAAAGCTGATCCGTCTTTCAAAGCTGACGATGGCAAGCGTGCAATGTACGGTCCGGATCCAGGGAGAGTTCTCTGAGGAGTTTGAATCGAGTAAGGGAGTGAGGCAGGGTGATTCCTTAGCATGCTTACTCTTCAATCTCGTCCTGGAGAAAGCAGTAAGGGAATCAGGCATACAGACGAACGGGACCATTTTCAACAGGACTGTACAGCTGCTAGCATATGCCGATGACATTGACATCGTAGGTAGGTCATTTCGAGACGTCAAAGAGGCATTTCTGGCCTTGGAGGCACCGGCGAGGAGGTTGGGGCTTGTCATCAACGAAGCCAAGACCAAATACTTGGTTTCAGAGCAGGAGGTCGAGCCACCGGAGCAAGTCACCATTGGCCCTTACTTCTTCGAGAAAGTGCAAGAGTTTGTATACCTCGGCTCTCAGGTAAACGTGAACAACGACATGTCAGCCGAGGTAAAGCGAAGAACAGTGGCAGCGAACAGGAGCTTCTTCGGCCTGAGGCATCATATAAGAAGTCGCCTCCTTTCAAGAAAAACAAAGTTCAGGCTTTATAAAACGTTGATCCGCCCCATCCTAGCATACGGGTCCGAGGCTTGGACTATCTCCAAGTCAGATGAACAACATCTTCTGGTCTTCGAAAGAAAGATCCTCCGCCGAATATATGGCCCAATACGCGATGGAGAAGACTGGAGACGACGCACGAACCAAGAAGTCTATTACCTCACCCAGGAACCAGACGTTGTGAAGGTCATCAGGCTGGGAAGACTCAGGTGGGCCGGACATGTGGCAAGGATGGGCGAACATGAGATCCCGAGGAAGACGATGTCGGACCGGCTTTACGGAACAAGACGCGTCGGGAGGCCGAAGCTGAGGTGGCAGGATGGTGTGGCGAATGATGCGAGGAGCCTGCTTGGAGTCCGACACTGGAGTGCAGCTGCACAAAACAGGGATAACTGGCGGACACTGTTGGAGGAGGCCTTGACTCATTAGTGGGTTGTCGCGCCATTGTGAATGAATGAATGAATACTTACTGACACACCATTTTAATGGATTTTTCACGATGAAATCAATGCCGCTATCAGATTTTTAATTGGTCAAAAATGTGGAAAAAAATACCAAATTTCGTTTGGTTTATTAGTGTATAATTTTCAATAATTTACTTTTCAATTTTAGTAAAATAATACGCTTCTAAATTTTAGTAGTTTATTATTTGGAATAATTTGCTTCTTAATTTTGATAAAATGCTTTGCTTTTTCTATGATTGTTTTGATATTGTTTATACAACTGGTCTTATCGGATTTGGGCAACAAACATAGCGCTAATGCCAAATTATTTTACTTCCATGAACAATTATGTTCATCTTGGTATCAGTTAGTTTTTATCAGTCAGTCAAAATGAGCCGAATATTTACCTTAGTATTTTACGGTCAAAACGAGTTGATATGTACGATACTTTCATTGAAAGTGGCGGTATTGCTCTTCGTGCAGTCGGGTTGTACTCCCAGAAATTTCCGAATCGTTCCCGGGTAACCACAAAGAGTTTATTCGTGTCTCTCACAATATGAGGAATTGAGAGCTCATCAAGAAACCGGCCGCGTAATTTCGATGACGAACTGTACATTTTGTTGTATGTTCGCGAATATCCAAACTCCTCCCTTTGAAATACCGGAAGGGCTTTGGGCTTTTCAAACAAGATGCACTCTGAACATACCGCTCTCATCTTGTCCAAGGGCTTCGGGACATTGATTATGATAATTAAAATAATACATATATAAAATAAAATTAAAAATTATTAATTAAATAATAAAAAAAACAAATATTAAAATTAAATAATATTATCACACTTCCTGTAGAAATTGTTGTCTGGTCTTCTCATACATTTTGATTTCTACAGTAGTTTCCGAAAAGGGCTCTAATAAAAAATATAGAAAGTTGATGACGTGCAATTTTTAAGAAAGTGCACGTATGTAAAAAAAAATGCAATTAGGAATTGTGAAGGATCGCGTTATATAAGTCTTGTCTTACTTCAATGAGATCAATGTTGTCCATTTTCTTGCCGGTAGTCTTGAGGAGGGTCTGGATAGCCGGAGCAGGCCCTATGCCCATGACGCTAGGGTCCACTCCCACTATACTGTACCCGACCAGCCTGGCCAGGGGGGTAAGCGACTTGGCATTCAGCGCAGCCTCGCTCGCGAGCACCACAGCCCCAGCCCCGTCACAGATACCCTGAAACAGTAAATACCAATATATCTATGGTAAAGACTCTCAGTTAATCTTTCTGAGAGCTCCCCCACACCCGCATCCTAGTACAGTAAAACCCCATTGTATATTATATAGTTCGAAATAGTTAAAAAAGAAGTGATGAACAATGTAACAAAGAAATCTAATTCCTCGTACAAATCAACGGCATTATAATCAATACCCAAACAAATAACAAAAATAATAGTATAATAGTGTACCACCGACTATGTACTTGCCCAGCTCGAATAAATCAATTCAATTTCGCACTCCTTCCAAAGCCAATCGATCGCACGGGCTCAATATTTGACATACATAGTGGCTTTTGAATCCTCGTACCAAATTTTAAGTCGATATATCCATTACATCGGCAGTTATTAAGGTATTTTAGTCGAGGCACTCTTCTTTGATCTCCCTCCCTTCGACCGATTTCGTGGAAAATTAATATGTGCCATTCTTATGGGGTTTTGAATATAAATATAGAATCTCATGTGGATACATTCACTAAACCAGCAGTTATTTGGGGGATTTTTGAGTTGAGCCCTCCTCTTATCCTCCTTTACCTTTAGCCGATTTGACAGATAATCAATAGGTGTTGTCCTTAGTGGGTTTTGGATATATGTACATATAAAATGTTGTGTGGATACATTCATTCTACCGGGAGTTATCATTTCATTTAACTAATTATATCAAAGTAACAACAATATACTTATACAAAGGATGGCATGCATTTCACTGTTTATATTAAAGTATTTTTTACTTGGCCAGCTAAGCCAAGTATGGGAGAAGTTATCTAATCGGTCAAAAATACGATGCGGGGGTTTCAACGGAATTTCGTGTTTCCAACGACCACAAAAATTAAAAAAAAAACCTTTTTTGTGTATCTGTGAACATTTGACTCCCGATAGAATGAATGAATCGACACAAAATTTTATATGTATATCCAAAACCCTCTTAAGGACAACACCTATTGATTTTCAGCCAAATCAGCCAAAGGGAAGGGGGGATTAGGGGACGGTTCAGCACAAAAACTCTAATAACTGCCGTTCTGATGAATGTACCGACACAACATTTCATATGTAAATTCAGAACCCTCTAAGGATTACACCTATTGATTTTCAGCCAAATCAGCCAAAGGGAAGGGGGGGATTAGGGGACGGTTCAACACAAAAACTCTAATAACTGCCGTTCTGATGAATGTACCGACACAACATTTCATATGTAAATTCAGAACCCTCTAAGGATTACACCTATTGATTTTCAGCCAAATCGGCCAAAGGGAAGGGGGGAATTAGGGGACGGTTCAACACAAAAACTCTAATAACTGCCGTTCTGATGAATGTACCGACATAAAACTTAGTATAAGGATGTAAGAGCCTATGTAAGTCAACTATTGATTATTAGCGCAAAGGGTCGACTAATTTTGGAGGGGGAGCAAAAAGTTAATTGAATAATTAGTTGTGGAGGAGTACATTGCCGGTGATTCTCCGACGACTTTTTTTATTTTTTGTTATCAAGACATTTTTTAAAAACATTTAAGAAGTATATTTTTAAAGTTTGTAAATGAACGGAGTTATGCAATAAAAAATTAAGCTGCAACAATGAATTTGTTGGTGAAATGAGGTTGGAAAGGTAAGGATGAAGCTAAGGATTTGGAAAATAAAAACTGAGCTAAATTAATCAATTTGAGGGTAAACATTTTCCTCTTTTTTTTTTCTTTTTTTTAAACGAAAATTTGGGTAATTTAAGGAGACGAATCTCGATGGCACTGAAAGGTTAACTCGAGTGTAGATTAACTCCTTAATGCATAACAGCAAAATATTTCACTTTAAATACTTTTTGGTCATCGTTCCATGTCCGTCATCACTGATGTAACTATAATATTAAAGTCCAATAGCTAATACCTCAATCTCTCGAACTGTCATATTTGACAATTGTAATTTTTGAATGGTCAAATGACGGTCAAAAACACTCTATTTTGTGAACATTTTAAGTTTCAAGCATTGAGCCAATATAACAAAAAAAAAATAAATGATCTCTATTCAGAGATCGCAATTATTTTGTTTATTTTTAATTTTCGAAATGCCGCATGAGAGAAGGAAATATGAGGGCACAAACGAATCAAACAAATGACCCCGCACCATTCCTATGGGAAATTGGCTGAAATTTTGAGGAAATGTTCCTCGTGTCATGTAGATCGTAAGTCTTTATAGACTCGACCAGCGAAAAATAATATTTTTCAAAATTACTAACGTTTTTCAAAACTGAGATTTGTCATTAGATTGAAGTGCCAAATAATCAGTTTGAATGGCAATTTAGTCATTTTATCGATATCTATCAATGTTTACATCATTTTCTAACAACAATGGAAAATGTTTTGATGATTTTTATAAAAAAATATTCTGTATAATAATACTTATATGCAGAAAGATAAGTCAAAAAAAATATTTATACAAATAGTTTCGATACTTTATAGTTGATTATTTAGTCATTTTCTTTGATCAAGTATTGTCTAACGTAACTTATTAATTTCATATAACGAATTGCGTCAAGTGTGTCGACGAGAGCGCTGGCCTGAGCCTGCACAATTGTCGAAAGGTTGCCAAGTCGACGAATATTGTGTGCCTGAATACACCATTTTAGTTGAGATTATTTTGAGTCCGATATTTCAGTTCAATTTTGCTATTATAATGCCGCTCCTAAAAGGATTTAAATTCATTTCTTAATTTCGTTGTTAAACGTCGAGACATTTACTATCGTCACTGTAGATTGCATTTGTTTTATTTTCAATTATAAGCCCATGTTACAGTTGTTCACGTGTTTTATTTTGATTTATGTTTGTCTGTTATTCCTTTGTCTAATATCCCGCGACGAAAGCGATGCGGATTCTCACGTTCTTAAAGCTAGTCGAATTTAGAATTATTTTGTCTTATCGAGTTGAGTGGCCGAAGATCGGCCTGGCGCCCAACAGCTTTGCTTTTGAGCAACTTAATTGTGATATTAAAATTCTGCAAGTTTGGTTAATTTAGCTTCCGTTGTAAATCCAACGTTACAATTTATAAAATTATTAAATTGCCATTCAAACTTATTATTTAGCACTTCAATCTAATGACAAATCTCAGTTTCGAAAAACGCTCGTAATTTCGAAAAATATTATTTTTAACTAGTCGAGCCTATAGAGACTTACGATCTACATGACACGAGGAACATTTCCTCAAAATTTCAGCCAATTTCCCATAGGAATGGTGCGGGGTCATTTGATGGAAAACATTCTGTCGCAATGGCAATATTTCCTTAATTCATTTATTTTATTTTTTTAATTTAACAAATGAAAGAACATTTTTTTGCCAAGGAGCACGCCTTAAGACATATGACTTACAGCCTACTATTTTTGTATCAATAAAAATATTAATAAGTTAAATGGTATACAGACGGAAGCAGAAGCAGGTGTGACTAAACCATCTTTTTTGAATACAGTAGGCAGTTTCTTCAACATTTCGGGTGTCGTTTGTGGTTTGGGATGTTCGTCTATGTTCACAATAAACTCCTTTCTCTTGGCTGTCAAAGAAACTGGGGCCAACTCCTCTTTAAATACTCCTTCATCTTGGGCTATAAAAAAGAATAAATAATATGATATTTATACGTCTTATAAGAAACATATTTCATGAAAGATATAAAGATTTTATTCTATAATCGAGGATCACACGAAATTGGCCGAACGGATAATTCCGAAATATGCTAATTATCTCAAGGATGGTCTAACTTAGAATATAGACCAAGGGTGGGCACTTATGAAGGCAATGCGAGCCGCATTTTCGTTTTTAAAATATATAAAGAACCAAACTATAATTCCATAGTAGAAAATACTAAAATTGAATTTAATATGGGTAAATATGCTAAACAAGTGTTAAGCACTATGTAATGTATACATATATGTATAAGTAAATTTAATTAAATAAAAGAAAATACAAAATAATTATTGAATGAAGGTGCATTACAATGCTCAGAAGGCCATTCGGTCTCCAGACATCAGTAAATTACTTTATTTTATTAACAACATTAATATTTCGCCAATTCAGGCATCTTCAGAATGGAGGCACGACTCTAATGAATCAATTAACAACAACACACTTTATTTGGACCAGAACATCTTGGTTCTTCACACAAAGTATAAAATGGAAAATATAAAATGAAATTAATTAATAATAATGTCTTGGTATAATCTTGGTTTGAGCCTTCTGTGGAGAGTAGGCTGGCCAAGATTGTAGTGGGCTGCTCCAGAACACAGGCCTAGTCTTCCGTGGTAGTTATCTACTAAGGACCTTAAATAGGCTGCGACCCGAGGAACTCCCAGTTCCTCATGGAGTTGGCTGTTTCGGATAAACCATGGTGCATTCAGAGACACATGAAGAATTTTGTTCTGAAATGTTTGTAGTCGTGTTGTGAGTGAAGGACTGGCGCCATGCCATATTGGACAGGCGTATGTTAACAATGGGAGAAGTAACGCTTTGTACAGGAGCAGTGTGCAAGAGTGTTTGAGGGGTGTGTTGCAGTTAATGAGTGGATAGAGATGTTTTAAACGGGTGTATGCTTGTGTAAGTTTTGTGTTGATGTGAAGTTTCCATGTGAGCCGTGTGTCTAAGAATACACCAAGGTACCGGACAGCCAGATCTTTAGGGTTCCATGGAATGGGAAGTCCGTCAACCCGCAGCCTACTCTGGTCCTCAGTAAAAAATCGGCGAAGGGCAAAAATCTTCGCTTCTGTTTTACTGGCGTTCAACTGAAACTTCCATCGAGCGAACCAGCTGGAGACGTGGTTGAGAGAAGTTTGTAACATGTCAACTGCTGTCTGGAGGTCTTCATGTTGACACATAAGTAGTGTGTCGTCTGCGTATAGTGCTAGAGTGGTATTACATGGCTCGGGGATGTCGCAGCAGTATAAGCTGAAGAGGAGGGGACTGAGGATAGCTCCCTGTGGCACTCCCGCCAGAATACTGCGCTTGGAGCTGAGGATGTTGTTGACCCGCACTTGAAACGTCCTGTTCTCCAAAAAGGAATCAACGATCTTTTCCAAGTACTGTGGAGCCCATGTCTTCCTCAGCTTATAGCGGAGACCTTCATGCCACACCGAGTCGAACGCGGAAGCTACATCTAAAAAGACAGAGGTTGTATATGCCTTCTGTTCGAAACCATTCACAATCTTTTCCGAGACCCTCTGTAGCTGGTGCATAGATGAATGATTATGTTTGAAACCAAACTGGTGAGCTGGAACAATTCCTGCGCTTTCCAGGTGAGAACCCAGTCTTCTCAATATTAGTCGTTCGAAGATCTTCGACAACGAGTTCAGAGGGCTTATAGGCCGATAGCTGTCCGGCTCTTGCTTGGGCTTACCATGTTTATGGAAGACGATTACAACCGCGTTTTTCCAATTTCGAGGAAAATAGCTGCATCGCAGGCTTGCGTTGAACAGACCGGTTAGAAAGGCTATACTCTTGGGTGGCAGCTTCTTCAGCACTATGTTCGGAATGAGATCCTCACCGGGGGCCTTGTTGTTTGCTAAGTTTGTTATTAATGTTGTGATTTCTGAGGGAGTGGTGAACTTGATGAAATTTTTAACAGTTTGTGTCGGTATGGATAGATATGTGTGTACTGTGGTGTTCATGTCTGTGTTAGCAGTGTCGTGTGTGCGGTACTTTTGTTCGAGGTGTGTTGCCAGGATTTCGCATTTGTCTTCGTCGCTCGTCACTGTGTGATGTCCGTCTGTCAGTGGGGGCAAGGATGTGTTTTGTCTCAAAATTCGTCGGGTTTCTTTCCAGAGACTACTATCGCCGGGGGTCATGTCGGTCAAGTAAGCCCTGTGCTTACAAATTCTGTGGTTGTCGAGCTCCCATCTCACCCGTCGGGTCAAGCGATTGAGGTCTCTTTTATCTACATCACTTCTTGTTCTTTGCCAGCGTTTGCGAGCCGTGTTTTTTTTGTGAATTAGTGCTAGGATTTGAGTGGGAATGGAGTCATGTATATGTGGTCGTCTGTCTTTGAAGTGGTGATATGTAGCATTGTGAACAGATGTGTAAACAGTTTGTGTGAATGTCTGTATTGCCCAGTCTATGTCGTCTGTGTGATTGTAGTAGATTGGAATTTCAAGAGTTTGATCCATTTCCCATTGAAAAGTTTTCCAATCAATTTTTCCTGTCATAAGTCTTGGAAGCGGTTCGGTGTAGTGTTTGTGTGCTGTGAATGTGTTAAGGACGGGGACGTGGTCTGAATCGAGTTCTGTTAGTGTCTCGTGATATATTGGGAATGTGAAATGTTGTATAAGTGTGATGTCTAGGATGTCTGGATGATATCTGTGTTGTGACGGGTAGAAGGTTGGTTCGTCTGGGGCTGAGACCTGAACACCGAGGTTGTTTGTGGCCGACAAAAGCCTGACCCCATTGTTATTGGTTCTTCTGCAGCCCCAGATTGTGTGCTTGCTATTGAGGTCCCCGAAAAGTGCAGTCGCGTCTCCTGTAAAAATGTGTTCTAGGTCTGTCTGTTTTATTCTTAAGTTTGGTCGTTGGTATCCCGAGATGATGTTGAGTCGTCTGTTGTTGGTGAGTGTCAGTTGAATCCCGACAGCCTCCAGGTGCTCCAGTTCAGGAAGAAGTAGATGGGAATGCTTTATTTTTTTCTTCACACAAACAGCTACTCCTCCAGAGGCTATTCGGGTTTGTCTGTCTCGTCTGTATGTCACGTATCCTGTCAGTCTGAATGTGTCTGTCGCTTTGAAGTGTGTTTCTGTTAGGCAAACTATGTCTATGTTGTATCGTGTTAGGAGGTTACTGAAAGACTGTTGCTTTGCTTTCAACCCATTCGCGTTCCAATTTAGGATTGTTAAATTTTGATCAACTGTGGAATTAGGGCTGACCATAATTGGAAGAAAGTATGTTATTGAGTATTGTGGAAATGAAGTATTTGATTTTGGGAATGAAAGGTTTAATTAAATTTAGTAGTATGTCAAATAGGTTTGATGAGGGGTCTTGTTCGTTGAGGTTAGTTTGATGAGGGGTGCTTGCTGGTGTCTGTGTGTGGTGTCTGCTCCGGGTAAACGAAGGGTTTGATTTAGCTCCTGAGGGGATGTTTTGCTGTGACTGTGGAGGATTTTCTGAGACTGGTTGGGGAGTAAGTCTAGATGGATTTGCATTTGTTGTGTCATGAATGTGGGTTGGTATGTGTTTTCTGTGTGTGTTCGTGATTGAAGTTTTAAGAAGGTTTCACAGCCTCTATAATTGGCGGGGTGGCTTCCACCACAGTTAGAGCACTTTGGGGACTCTTGGAGAGTACGTGATGGGCAAGCTGTGAAATGATGATCTCCTGCACACTTGACACATTTTGGGTCAAGGTGGCAGAAGTTCTTGCTATGTCCCACTTGCTGGCAATTCGTGCACTGCACAATGTGTTGAGACCTCTTCCGCGGTTCGACAGTCACTATAGTGTAAAAGAGACGAGATAATTGAAAAATCGCTTTCCCCTCCGGAGTATTCTGGAGCTCGACAGCACACAGTGGAGTGGGGCCTTTGTCCTTGTTCAGTAGCCTCGTTACACTGAGGACTGGGTATGTCGGGGTTAGTTCGTCTTGTATTTCGGTTTCAGTCAGGGAGTATGGAACCCCTCGGATAACAACGGAAAGTTTCCTATCCTCGGGGTTCAGGAAAGTATAGTATTTTACGTCATTTGTTTGGTAAAATTTGGTCAGTTTCCTAAAGTCTTCAGATGTCATAAGGGATATTTTAATTTTTTTGTGGCATTGTTTTGTTTCGAAGGGAGATGTTGTGATACTTTTAATGTCTGTCAGTACTTTTTGAAAATCGTCGGCTTCACAAAGGAAAATTGGGGGGATTTTAAGTTGTTTTTCGGTCTGTGGGGTGGTATCGTTAGTGTGTTGGTCGGTGATGAGTGCTGCGAGTGGCTCGAATGTGTTGTGCGTGGGTATAGTGGAATGAATTGCGTACCTGTTCCGCTTGGGCTGTGTGTGGCTGGCCCCCGGTGAGGGCTCTCCGTCTAGCTGCATGGCTGACTCCGGGAGTGCTGGGAACTCCATGTCTTCTTCTGGGGGACAGGGTCTCTTCGGCTGGCTCACTAGTCGGGGTGAGTTCGACTGATCTGGGTTACCTGTATTGTTCAGTCGTGCATTGAGGTTATCCGTGAGTCCATTTTTCGTGTTGACCGGTTTTTCGGTCGAGTTGATGTTGGGCTTCATTCTCACCCGTAACGTAGTAATTTTGCTCACTTTTATGGGTATAAATAACTTTTCAAATAATAAAAAGGTAAATTTTCTTGAGACAATTTGTTTACGTGTTTAAACAAACAAAAGTTCACAAAAACGTTAAATAAAACATTGAATTAGCAAATTTCCTAGCATCCTTAAACGTTCTGCTCAAACATAGGGTACGTGACATCACCCAACACTCCTGAATGAATCAATTAAATGAATTGAAAATCATCTTTACTTTGGGACATACGTCCCCTAAGATAGTAACATAAGAAATAAACAAAAGAATAAAAGTTGGTTCACTTATCGAATATAAGTTTTCAGTTTGTTTAATAAAAGTGTTTTTCTTGAAAACCGCCTTCGGCAAACCTTTTTACTTAACTTATATATATACATTCATGCGATTTTTGAAATAGACCGATCAAGCGGTTTCGGAGATACAAGGTTGTGACAGACAGATAACCGAGGGACATTATAAGTTTTCGTTGGAGATAACGAACCCTAATAAAAACTGAAATAAATGTGTACTAAATAATTACCATTCTTACAAAGCTGCTGAGATCTCAGTGCAAAGTTGTCACATTCCTCTCTAGATATTTTGTACTGAGCACCTAATTTTTCAGCAGTTAAGCCCATGGGCAAGCTGCAATAAGTATCTGTGAGTCCAACCCAAAGAGTGTCTTCGAAATCAATCTTCATGCCCAGCGGAGTTCCAAATCTAATATTACGAACAGCGTAGGGGGCCTGGCTCATATTGTCCACCCCACCAGTCAGCACTACTTGAGAATCTCCAACTAAGATATTCTGTAATAGAACACTCAATTAATTGGGAAACATTTATTCGGGAATATAAGGGGCCTTATTCAATGTCTGATGCCTGTGTTCACACGTTATAAGAACACATCTGTGAGAAGTGATAACGTCATCGTTAAAAACGCGATTAATTCAAAATGGGGAGGGAGAATGACAAGTGGGAAGATATTTCAACGAACCTAACATGTGACCTAGAGTTCACTTGTAAAGGCCCTAGTTTTGCTGTTAAAAATGGAAGAACATTTGAAGAAGTATTTCTCTTCTTCCTCCCAAAATCGGACTTAATGTATTTATCAAAAAACATTTATAAAACAAACAAAAAGTGTAGAAAAAAATAAAAATAATTAAATGTACTATACACTAATAACACTGCCCTACAAAAAAAAAATCTGAATGTTTCCTAAACCTAATGAGGCAACTCTTACTAATTTTGAGTATGAGTCAAGCTCACTCACTCGGAGCTACGAAAGAGCCCTCTGGTAGTAGACGATATGACCTCGTAGTTAAAGCTCGGGTTTGAGTCACAATAACTAACTAACTTAAGGTTGACTTGAAAAATAAAATAAAACTTGTTTATTTAATATATTGTCTAATTTCACTAACTATATATACATGGGAGTACTTTCGGTATTTCTACCATCCTCAGCCAAAAGCATAAGAGATAAGACTAGATGCTTTTGGCTGAGGATGGTAGAAATACCGAAAGTACTCCCATGTATATATAGTTAGTGAAATTAGACAATATATTAAATAAACAAGTTTTATTTTATTTTTCAAGTCCATTTGAATTATTTCACAATATCTCTGCAATAATGTCAGTTTTCATTAACTTAAGGTTGCTTGACAGTAAGATTACTGCTGTTAGATAGATTAGATTATTGATTGCTTTCAACAAAATATTAGATATAAGGTATGTATTTGATGCTTTGATGTTAAGATAAAGATTATTTTATTGGGTACATGTAATCACACCACTGTAATTTTATATTTTCCAGTGTTGTAAAACGTTTCGTTAATAATTTCTTTGATACAGCAACTCCTTTAAAAATACATATATCAAAAAGGTTTCTAACTAAAATTATAATTGTGCTTAAAATTATTTTTCTCTAAATACATACTAAGCTGCCAGTAACTCAAATACATTGTCGAAGTAATTGCATAAAAGACCATGAAATCACCGCAATCTATTGCTTTTATACGTTTAATTTCATCTAATATTTTCTACAAACAGCATGAAGTAGAAAAAAATATATTTGAAGCGAGAATGACACAAAAATTGTAATCAGAAATGTTGCCGTCAAGGGCTCTAGCCCATTTGGCTCATAAGAAAATATGCACATATCTGGAATCCATTTAATAGAGTTACCTGAGCCCCGTTGACGACAGACTGGAACCCGGAGCCACAGAGACGGTTGACCCCCAGAGCTGGCCTCTCGAGAGGAATCCCACACCGGAGTTGGACATGCCGCGGCAGGTATATCGAGTCTGGGGAGGTGTTCTGCAATATACACAATAGCAATCATTGGAAAAAAAAATTGCTAAACACTGTATATATTATGACCAAAAGGCGAATTCCCTGGGTAATTTAGAAAAACTCTGAAAGAGCATATAACATAATTGGATTTGTTGTTAACAATAGTTCTTAAAAATGCCCCCAAATACTAGTACCTTTACTTCTAGGTCACCCAACAATGGTTATTAAAGACATTTAAGTTTGTCCCAGGCTTTTTTAGAATTTCCTAAAACACTCCGAGAATTCGGCTTTCGGCTTATGACGGTAACATATTTAATGGGATTCTGCTACCTACCCCAAGAACATTTCCAATGACGACAGAATCAACTACCTCTGGAGGTATGTTGGCAGAGGCGAGAGCAGCTTTGGCGGCGACCTCCTGCAGCTCACAGGCGCTCTTGTTGACAAACTTCCCTCCAAACGTGCCGAACGGAGTCCGCTTCGCAGCCACGATGTAGATACCTGCATACAACAAATACCCATCACTATATCACATCCAGAACGGTCCTATTAACTATGCTTCCTGTACTAAATTTAATTAGTCCTATCTAAAACAAAATGTTGAAAGAAAATAGGTTGCCCTTCCCCCCCCTGGTGGTATTACCGCTCATCATCTTGAGGTACTGTAACAATATCAATACAATGCAATGTTGTATTCAACGTCTACTCCATCTCCTTCCCCCTGGTGGTATTACCGCTCATCTTGAGGTACTGTAACAATATCAATACAATGCAATGTTGTATTCAACGTCTACTCCATCTCCTTCCCCCTGGTGGTATTACCGCTCATCTTGAGGTACTGTAACAATATCAATACAATGCAATGTTGTATTCAACGTCTACTCCATCTCCTTCCCACTTAAACCCGTCAGCTGTTGGTATCCTCCCCTCTTCTCCCTTATTTTCATTGCTTGAAGACTCTCCGGTGAGCTCGACATGAAACTAAAACTTTAATTAATTATTTTATAAGATTCTTCGTCGGACTCCTTTATTATTAGTTCCTAAACGGATTTAAATTGACTTTTTCCCTCCTCTCGTCGAAAATACTTTCTACTCTCCACCCTTTATCAAACCTAATCCTCTCAAATACTCGAATTTAAATCCTGTATCCCAACACAAAGTAACTAGATCCCCTCCTTCTGACATTTACCTCCCTTCTCACAGGACAACAACCTATTACAACTGTTATGCATTCTTTACTCCTAACTGATCCATACATTTTAAAATGTTTGGCCTAGAAGAAAAAAAGTATGCCTAATTTTCCGTCACCATTGTCACTGTAAATACATAAGTACCTATTTTCGTTATGTACTCCCAGAAACTGTCAATTTGATATCCTACTGAACTACACTCAAAAAGAAACATTGGCACTCTTCCAGCCTGAGCCATCCGTCTTAAATCCATTTTAAAGATTATCGCTTCACATCACTACATGTTAAGGTATAGTCCGCAATATTCATTTTTAAGATTACCCTCGCAAGGATCACCAACCATTTAAGATAAAATATTAAAATATCAAAGATAAAATTTCGAGTGTAATTACAAGTTTCTTTCCGTAAGGAACATGTAACTTCCCTATCTAATAGACAAAACCTGTTTTTTTTAGATGAAGTAAGAAGTTTGTAAGTGACTCTTGATAATGCCTTAACACGGCGAAACTAGTTGATTATTTGAGAATATATAGTGAAGTTTGACAAAGAAATTGTGTATTTTAATTATCTATTCCTAGAATGGAGCTTCACAAAGTAAATCTGGAAACCATAAATTATTAATTAAGTAAGAACTTGTCCATTTCCAAATTATCTTTCCAAGAGGTATGTCGTAAGTCGGCTTTGCGATAACACAAGATAAGAGACATCGAAGAGTGTGTAATTGCCTCTGGAAAAATTGAAAACGATTGCAACGATGTAACGTATATACGAGTATATGATTTATGTATATTTTCGTCTGTACAGGCTTCACTGAAAATCTGCTTTGTTATCTCATGAACTTTTCTATTTTCTAATTTCCATTTAATATATGATATACAAGTCAGTTGAATGTCCGATAGGTTAGTTGAAGGGTCAATGTCAAGTGATAGATTGATCAAACCATATTCATGAAATCGACAGCCGGATGGGCTCCACCATTGAGAAAAGTAGCAACATTTTTGCTTTTAATAATGGATTTTTGACGCCGGGCATGGCGCAAACATTTTCCCAGACCTCCTTATTAAGCTCGGGCTGTAGCTAATTTCAAGACACAAATACAATCCGAATTAGCTGATATTTTGAGCGGGAGCTAGATGCTGCCTCTTAGACCTACAAACCCCTTAAAACCAATCGCTAACTTAATTATTATATTAATTTTAATAGGAATCAGTAAAAAAAAAAAGTTCTCGATTATTCATAGAATGCAATTCTCACAAATTTTAAATTTCCAAAAATACCAAAGTCCTATATGATAAAAAAAAAGTTGAAAAATTAAACCTTTTAGTAAAGACAGCCCTTGAAAATAAGGAGTGTAGATAAACTATAAATACATATTTAAGGTTACATTAGGAAGCCAGAAGTTACTTAAAACAAAACAATTACAATATGATAAAAGAGGTTCTTATAATCAATATACACAACTTTTTAAAAAATGCAAATTTGTCTTAATTTAAATTTTAGTTCGATTTTTTTTTTATTACTTCACTATTTAGCATAAATACATCGTCATTATTTATTTTTACTATACTGATTCTAAAGCAATATCATTTTTTACTTCCAACGGAATATTCCGTAGAAAGTGAACATGAAGGTTTAGACAATTATAAAGAAGCCAATTTTAAGTAAACTGTAATATGATAATATACGATGATAAAGTAGTAGCTTGTGACAGCTATAAAACATAAATATGGTTAAATAAAATAAATAAATTACCTTTGGTAAGGGAAGTCATTGAAGAAAGCCGCTCTTATCACTGCTGAACGAGGACAGACCCAAAACAGCTCCGTTCCCTTCTTTTAGAACTCATTCTTATCTTACTAGGTTCGGCCTTGAACCAACCTGTCGTGAGAATATTTATATTTTCAACTATTTTTTTCTCACCCTCTTTATCACTCTTTGTTTTAAATTTTAATTCATTGAATTGATTGCTATTGAACAATAATTAAGACTGAATTAGGTTTGAATTATAATATGAAAACCAGAAATAAATAAGGAAAAGCAAAATAATTCAATGTAGGATGAGAGATGAGCAAGTGCGTTCAGAAAGATGAAACATTACAGTCGTTCATATATTTTTGAGGAATTAGACAATATAAAAGTTAAACAAGTTCTTTTTTTTATATACTTTATTAGCTTTCCACCGAATGGACACGGAACGCAGAAATGTGTTCGGACTTATTCGTTCACGAGATTTACCTTAACATAACATTTACAAATATTTGAGTTGTAAATAATATAATAAAATAAAGAATATAATATTGAGAAATGAAGATTAATGGATGTGGTTAACAGAAGAATACATAGTATATATACCAGAAATAAGAGCTATATGAAATAGAAGATAGAAGCGGAGTGTATCAGTTAGAATGCGAATTCTTATAGTCAACTGCTATAATTGAAACGAAATGTCCTGCTATCTTGAAGACAACGAAGGACAACAATGCAAGTTAAAATATATAAGAACTGTCACTTTTGAACTTGGTCGGCTGATACATCTGTGATACATAAATAGGTACAATAAATAAAAACAAAGAACTTGTTTAGCTTTACGTGTACCGCCCGGAATAACAGTGACAATATTTTACTAGACACCAAACACAAATGTGATGCAACTAGATTGGTCATACTTTTCAGAATTCCGAGTGAACATCGTTCACAGATACATTTGCAAAATTTAAAGAGAAATCAAATTGAACAACACACATTTACACAATAATTGGTTAGCTTATTTTTGTTTACAATATAGCAGTTATAAAACAAAACAAATTTAAAAAAATACATGGTTATCTCTACATGAAAATGTAATTTGAGTGAAATTTGGATACTATTAAATACGAATATTCTTACTACCCATCATCTAAATAATTATATCAAAGAATATGTAATGCTATCTGCAGATGGACAACATATTTTAATAATTAAACAAAACTTGAACAGGATTGCATAAACATTGGCAGCTTAGATTAGAATCAAACCGTCTAATGTGTTACATAGTTCAGTTTTTATATGATGAGAGAAGCACTGATTGGAGAAGTAATTTAAATTTAATTGAATTACTTTGAATAACTGTCACAATAAAGACATTATCTCCCACTGTGGTACATAATTATTGTTAACAAGTGTAATACTTAATCTGATCAAATGGCTATTGAATGATTTCCTGACTCAGGATAATGAAACTTCATGCTAAGTATTTCAATTTTAGAATTCTTAATTTGTAAATGTACGTTGCTTTACGGTATTCCCTAAACCTCGGGACATTATTATCAACAATGATCATAAAAACGTGTCATCCAACAGCGACGACATTTTTCTATTGAAATTTCCCTTTGTTCCTGGGTTGGGTCAACCGGTGAGTTGTGGAACTGGCCCCCTGGATGGTGAAGATTCGAAGATGTTGGAATTAAGAATTGACTAGAGTTGACACCACCGAGAATCATCATACATAGGGCTCCTGGACGGTGAACATACGAAGATCTTGGTATTGAGAATTGGCTGGATGTGACACAGCCGGGAATCATCGTATCGGCTATGCCAACATCTTGCCGGTTCTACAAAACCAATCTACCCCAGCTCTTCTCTTGCACTTCAGTACTATGAAGGAATGTCAGACAGGGCGAGACGAGTCACTTTTGTCGGAGACTGACTCGTAAAGCAAGTTAAGATGGGTCAGCCGCCCTGCCAACCTGGAGTGGTCTCTAAGGAAAACTCAACATAGAATTTCTGACTAATTTCATAACTTCCCCTGTACTTCGTATAATTGGGGAAGTAAAAATGGAGAGGACTTTCTTGTGTCAAATGACAGACTTTTTCCAATCATGTTTATTTTGTTTAAATTAGGTATGTTTCTATATATTGATATATTATGTATTGTCTAATACATAAACTTTATAATTATGGACATACATATTATGTAATAGGTTAGGTTAGGTTTTATAACTCACGCCCGGGCTTTAACTACGAGGTCATATCGCCTACTGCCAGAGAGCTCTTTCGTCACTCTGGTGGACATGAGCCCGACTCTACTGTGGGAGTCCTAAATGTTGCCTACCCTAAATTTTTATTCACCTAGGGTAAGGGTCTTTAACGAGTACCTGATGTCGTACAGGCTCGGGACCATCGCTTAACGTTCCATCCGAAGGACGGCGTGCTTAAGTTTATTTTACCTCCCAGATGAAATAAACTAAGGGCCTCGGTCGGGTTTCATACTGAAAAATATTGTGTAATATATTATTTTTTATATACTTATATTCTTAAAACACGTGTTCTATAAATTGTATCACATTTCTTTATATCCTATTTCCTATTTAAAAGGACATCGCTTCCATCAACTTTCCACTTGTCCGGCCTACGTTTGGTACCGATCAGGTCCGTTATGAGGGAGTACTATGAATGTAAATTTCATTATAGTAACTTTAGCTAGAAGGCTTTGACAGAATAGGGAGAGCAACAGGTTTCCGTGAGGCGATATGACCTCGTAGTTAAAGTCCGGGCATGAGTCATAATAACTAACTAACAGGGTTCCGTTTGAACCCTTTGGTTACTGAACCCTAAAAATTAACAAATAATATATCCTGATTTTACTCATGATTAGAAGGAGGAAAGGCAATGGCGCGCTCCTAACTCCAGCTCACCGTAGCGTTATTATTGAAGACAATACTTTTATATTCAGATATATTTGTTCTCTATTTCGTGTAGTTGCTAATAATGTTTCCGTTTTCAATTAAATTTTTATGAAAAGGCTAAAACTTTGAAAAATTGACGAAACATTCATTTGCGCGTCAATATCCTGACAGTTGGGTAATCGCGCTGAGGGGTTCGAATAATCACTAGCAACGCACAGACTTGCTTAGAAAAATTGTTGAAGAGAATAAATCGAAAATTAAGTTGAAGGAAATACAAGGTTAAATTAAACAAATATGAAACATTCAATCAAAATAAAGTTAATCTAATATATAAAATACATAATTTGGACGGATTAAGACAGTATAACTTGAAAACGAAGTAAAATTGAAAAAGAAGAATCGCATAGGGATTTTTTTTAGTACTTATTCAAGTGGTATTAATGGTTTTGAGATTTGACACCATAAATCGTGCTATGGACCGTTTTTTGACCCGTTTACTCTCAATTTAATTTGCCTCTTTTAAAACATAGAGAACAATCTCCCCCCCCCCCCCCCCCCCCCCCCTCTACCCAATATTATCAAACTGGCATTTCTGGGTATATGAAAGCAATGCGATGGCATCATCAGAGGGTTTTTTCTTTCACAGCGTAATTGTGAGAGTGACTTTTTTACCCAGTAGCGTCATTATGAAAGAATTCTAGAGGAGAAGGGGGAGGGAATGTGATTGGTATAAGAAAGCCCTTATATAGCCACATCACGTAAATTTCATTTCTTCTTTCTTTTTTACACTTTTTAATAAAAACAGACTAAAATTCCTTGCGATGCGTTACAATTTGAAGATTACTTTGAAATATTCCCTACAGAAATTACTTTTACATTTGTGGGGCACTGTAACTTTGTCAATCTCAAATCTAAGGAACATTAGCGATTGGAAGTTTAATAAGAAACTTTATTGGTAAGAACCAACTATACGATAGGATTGACCGTTTTCTCGTAAATTAAATTTTAAAACGACTTTTTAGGACGGTTTTCGGCATTTATCACGCAAATCGGGCTGTTTTCGAAATATTATATTATATATAAAATCACCATTCAGT
This sequence comes from Aradus depressus, assembly GCA_963662175.1. Lineage (NCBI taxonomy): Eukaryota > Metazoa > Arthropoda > Insecta > Hemiptera > Aradidae > Aradus > Aradus depressus. The sequence continues at coordinate 54,092,750 of OY759218.1, read as the reverse complement.
TTTCTCTACAACGTTTATACGAAGAGAGTTTTGATTAAGTTATAAATACAAGCGGTATCTTGTAAAATGTTTTTTCATGTTAGGAAACTGGAGGTCGGAAAACATGAAATTTTTGACCGATTACATTAATAAACAAATAATCGAAAATAAATTAGTATTGAAATAATCATACTAATAAATACAGTTTTTGATTATAATTTGAATTACGATCAATATTTTTTATAATTCTTCGATGTATCGAATGTATCAACAGGAAATTTAGTATGAGGATTGAGAAGTCCTAGAGTAAGATGATTCTTTTAATTTTCACCCAAATCGGTAAATTGGATTCAGGGGGAGAGCGAAAACGTAGTTGTTTGAATGGCGCTGGAGAAGTATATTGCCGGTCATTCACTGAAGAGTTTTTTTTTAAAACTTCCTATTGTAGGATCATTATGAAAACGTACAGGGTTCTGTCTGGGGGGCATAGTGAAAATCTGAGATCGTGTTACAAACAAACCGACCAACTCAGATCTAGTCAAAGTAGAGACCTCGTTTCGGTTCGACAATTAGAAGTTTCAGACATTCTTCTGAGAGAACTTGCCGATGAGGATGATGGATATAGAAATCATCTACGAATGTCCGAAAAAAAAAATTTGAACAAAGAACTTCTCTCTAAAATTGAATCATTCAAGGACATGTTTCAACTTGACTGAAAACCAGTGAAGTTTCACCCCTTGAACAAAATTTGAATGGCTCCGATTTTTGTGGAATTAACAAAGTCGAACAACAAAAAATGAAAGAGGGTGCCGGTAGCTCAATGGTATGCGTGCTTGCTTACTGAGCTCAAGATCGCGAGTTCGAAATCCGGACGAGATTCTTAGGTTTTCCGGGAGGTGAAAAACCTTGAGCAAGCCTTCTTCCGGATGAGATGTTAAGCGATGGTCCCGGGTCTGTACGATGTCAAGTACTCGTTAAAGACCCCCTACCCTATGTGAAAATACATTTAGCCTGGGCAAAATTTAGAGTCGGGCTCATGTCCACCAGAGCGACAGAAGAAGTTAATGCCCGGGCATAAGTAATATTAACTAACAAAAACTGAAATATAGATTGTATTCTTTAATTGCATCTCTTTTTTCTCTCACTTTATTTAAAAACTTATTTTTCCTATATAGATATTTAAGTTCAAGAAAACATGTAATAAACAGTAGACTACCAAAAAACTACCAATGTAGTAAAATATTGTTGTTTTTTAAGATTGTAATTGCAAAACAATAATTATACCCACCTATGATCATTTAAAGTTTATAGATATTGAGGATAGGCTTACAGCAAAGTCTATTTAGAAAAATATTAAGTAAAGTGGGAGAAGAAAGAGCTGTAACTAAAGAATACAAACAACATTTCGAAATCTCCTTAAACATCACTAACTTGACTGAAATATAGGCTCAAAAGGGCATTTTCAATAAATTTTAGTTGATCAACTTCACTTTGATCAATTTGGTTGATCAACTAAATTCGAATCGTGAGAATGTGCCTTTACCTTGTGTGAAGAGGGGTGAGAGGTGGACTGTGGCCTGTGGTGTGTCCCTCTCACAGACTGAAGAAGAAGGGGAAGGGAGAACAGAGGACAGAGGACACATACTGATGGAGGAGGTGCCGAGGATTGCTATTCAAGGGCACAACCTGCAATACTCACATCACATCCTCCAAACAAAACATCCCTACAATAGGATAGTTAGTATGCAGAGTGAGCTGGTTAAAGGAAGCCACGTCCTCCATCCAGAGACAGCACACAACATCACCTCATCCATTCCTTCATCATCATCCATATCGTCCGAACCGAGCAGGCCGCCCCAGTCCACTACTTATAACAATCCAATTCAATAAAACCCCCATGATCCTCGGATAATTGAATGTATCAAAAAATGTATCCAGATTTAAGTAGGGTTTTAATAATAACAATAATTATTATTACCATTAAACCATAACATGGTAATTGGATAGGTACGTCATACAAATTTGGAGATCAAGATAATTTATATAACTTAGTAGGTTATAATTATTACTCTATTTATTATCAACCTATATTAAATCTTTGAATACTAATACATATGAGGTGAATAAAAATAATTATAAAAATAAACTAAATAAAAAATAGAAAATAAATGAATACTTAATTTTGATGAATTAAACAATTTGGGTCTCATTTAGGATGGAAAAAGAAAAAGGGCAATGACCCCACTAAAACTGTAAGGGGGAAAAGTAAAACTGGAAATCATTGGCAATACATGTTCCCGACCTCTAACTGTCGTTATACAGGGTGTCCAGGATGAAATTAAACTCAAACAAATAACGTTTCTATTTAGAAAATGCTTCTTTAAGGAGTTATCTTAAAAATAACCGTTATAACCAGCTGTATAAAGCATAAAGCACAATTAAAAAAGGATTGAAATAAAGTGGATAGGTAATTGAATAATGAACAAAATGACTTCAAATTGAAATTAATTATGTTTAGGTGTTCAAAATAAATAAATTCAAGTTCCAAATAACAATTACACAGGAAACTGATGAAAGCAAGCTTGGTAAGTACCTCATCTTTGTACTTTAGGAATTCCAGATACAAGAGGCTGTCCATAAATTGGGTATATATTATAAACAGAGACCGGATTTTTAGGTACAACAAAGTCCCCGATTAGGTTTTTGTAACAGGTGAAATAGGTTTTTTTAGGTTTTTTCTTGAAAAGGCCTTTTAGGTTATTTTAGTTTGCGAAAAAACCTGAATAAGTTATTTTGGATTACGAAAAAGCCTGAATAGGTTACAATATAAAATTTGTAACATTAATAGGATTTAAAACAATTAAATACTAGACTAATAGAGCGGCTAATTCGAGAGGCCGAGTCCTCAACCGAGTCCTGTCCTCCAGTAATTATGATTACTTCGCTCCTGATTCCCCAACTTACTGGCCAACCGATCCTAACAAACTCCCAGACCTGTTGGATTTCTACATCTCTTGCGGCCTGGGCGAGCTTCACTCGAATATTTCCCACCTCGATGACCTTTCCTCCGATCACAGCCCTGTTCTTTTAGTATTAGACCTGGATTCTATCCTAAAACCTTTACCCCCTACCCTAACACGAGGTCCTGTCGATTGGAAACTCTTCCAAAACTCTTTGGAAAATTCCATCAACCTCAATATATCCCTTAAAACTCCAGAAGAGCTTGATGAAGCAGTTTCTTTATTCACAACCCTCATCCAAGAAACTGCTTGGAAATCTTCCTTCCCAACACCTCATCCCACACGTTCCCAGAACCACCTTCCTCAGGACATCCTGAACCTCATCTCCTCAAAGCGTAGTGCTCGAGCCACATGGCAGAGGACACGCTATTCCACTGTGATGCGGTGAAATTAGGAGAGGATTTTTTGGGTCAGCAAGGAGTTGTGTTTGCTTACACAACTCAAAGACAATAGGAATATTGACTTTGGAACTAAAACAGCAAGAGAGCAGATTTTGGAGAAGGGGAGGGAATTGGAGGCCTTTAAAAGATCTGATGACAATGGCTTGTGAAGAAGAGAAATGAAGCCTCCATCACTTGTGAAGAAGTAGAAATGAGGGGTACTTGTGATGAATAAAAAAGGACTGTATTTGTGACTAATAAGAATGATGTCTACTTTAATTTAAGTATGGTGCTTCACTCACCAACCGGGATCTTATCTTTATCATTAACTGATTTGCTTGGCTAAATTTGCGAGAGGTATAATCTATTATTAATGATTGGGGCAAGATCAACTACATAAAGGCAATCTTTGATCTTTTAATAGGTTCAGTTACATTTGGCATTATGAAATAAAGTACAGACATTTATATATGAGAAGGCGGGCAAAACAGAATACACCTAGAGTCTTACTTGAGGCGGAGGAGCAGCACGGCAGGGCATCTTCGGGTCCAGGACTGAGCATGGTGCCATTGTCATCAGATCTTTTAAAGGCCTCCAATTCCCTCCCCTTCTCCAAAATCTGCTCTGCTGTTTTGGGTCAGCATTCTTGTTGTTTTAGTTCCAAAGTCAATATTCCTATTGTCTTTGAGTTGTGTAAACTCCTTGCTGACCCAAAAAATCCTCTCCTAATTTCACCGCATCACACCACAGACCGCCAAACCTATAACCAACTTTCCCGACTTCTCAAACAGCAACTCTCATCCTACCGATCCCAACAATATAACTTCTGTCTGTCCTCCTTATCCACTCAGGATAAATCCTAATGGTCGGCCACAAGGGAAATCCTTAAGTATCACACCACTTCCCCTCCTATTCGACGTGAAGATGGCTCGTGGGCCGCATCTGACATTGAGAAATCCAACTTGAATGCTTCCCACCTCCGCCAAACATTCACCCCACACCCCGATCCTCTTTCCCAATTTTACAAAGTCGAAAAGTTCCTCGACTCTCCCCTCCAACTTTCTTTGCCTCCTAAACCTGTCCATCCTTCCGAGGTCATACACTTCATCCAGTCCTTACCTACAAGAAGACCTCCAGGTTATGACCTCATCACTTGTAAAATAATTTGAAATCTTCCCCGCAAAGCCATCATTTTCCTCACATATATTTTTAATTGTGTCTTTCGAACAGCCTACTTCCCTGCCCTTTGGAAATTTTCTACCATTATCCTTTTCCCTAAACCTGGAAAAAAACCCAACGTTCCAAGCTCCTATCGTCCTATAAGTTTGCTACCCATCATTTCAAAAATTCTAGAAAAAATATTCTAAAAATAATTTTTCCCATCCTCGACTCCAAAAATGTTATACCTGACCACTAATTCGGCTTCCGAACCCATCACTCTACTATACAGCAGGGCCTTCGCATTGTAGACCTGACGTGGCTCAGGCTTTCAACCGGGTTTGGCACCCTGGACTTCAAGCTTAGGAGACTCCTTTCCCACACTTACTACCTCATCCTCAAGTCCTACCTTTCCAACCGCTTCTTCAAAGTTCGTCAGGTTGAGTACTCCGACTACGTGCCTGTTGAGGCGGGGGTTCCGCAAGGGATTGCCCTCTGTCCCATCCTCTATACAGTTTACACTGCTGATATTCCTACCAATCCTAACATACTCCTAGCAACCTTCACTGACGATACGGCTATCCTTGCTTCCAACCAAGATTCCATCATAGCCTCCCGAAATCTCCATTAACACCTTCTCCACATAGAGGATTGGTGTCGGCAGTGGCATGTGAAAATTAATGAAGAGAAGTGTAACCATGTTACCTTCACTCTGAGACGCCAATCTTGTCCTCCGATTTCCTTCAATAACGTTCCGATCCCTGCCTCCAATCAAGTCCGCTACTTAGGGTTCTATCTAGACCGTAGACTGACATGGAACCCCCACACACGATTAAAACGACAGGAGCTGAACAGACGGTTTGGCCTGCTCTACCGGCTGCTCAGCAGACAATCCAGACTTTCTATTGAAAACAAACTGACTATTTACAAGACAATAATAAGACCTAAATGGACATACGGACTGGAACTATGGGTTTGTGCTAAGCCCTCCAATATCAAGCGCATACAATCCTTCCAATCCAAGATCCTAAGAACAATTGTCGATGCTCCCTTCTATGTGTCCAACCTTACCCTCCATAATGACCTTAAAATCCCCCTTATGTTCTTGACCTCATCAAGTCCCGCTTCTCCAAATTCCACTCTAACCTTCCCTTCCATGTCAATCCCGTCGCTCGACACTTGTCCTCCCGCTACCACCCAGATAATCCCCCCCGAAGGCTGAGGCGGTGCTGGCCGAGAGACCTGCTAGGTTAAGATAGCATATATAACTGGGAGTGCTGGTGGTGATCAGCTTCTCCCCTCATGAACTCGTACTTTCAGCTCTTCTTTCCTTCCTGAACTACCTCCAGCGTAGAACAAGATGGCGGGGGGATCACTCAGCCCCCTGTGGCCTCCCCTGCCTCCATTAAGTTGGAGGAATTGGGATGACAGATAATCGGGGGTGTTTCGAGGGGTCTCGAGCTGAAAGTTATTTAATTATTACATTTATTTTGTACATATTTTATATATTTATTTATTTTATATATATTTTATATATTTATTTATTTTGTACATATTTTATATATTTATTTATTTTGTACATATTTTATATATTTATTTATTTTGTACATATTTTATATATTTATTTATTTTGTACATATTTTATATATTTATTTATTTTGTACATATTTTATATATTTTTTTATTTTATATATATTTTATATTTATTTTTGTATATATTTTATATTTATTTTTGTATATATTTTATTATTTTCTACATATTCATATTCATTTCTCTCTTGCTTCTCATTATTTGTTCTAACTATTTTGTATTACCTGTATACATGTATTCTTATATTCAGCGTTTCTACTTATTGCTTTTGTACAGATTGTATTATTTTGCAGATTATTTTATTTTATTTTACTTTGTGTAAGTATATTGCCATTTATTACTTTGTATATATATATTTTTTTAATATATTTTCTTATTTCTTATTTTTATTTATTTTTTTTATAGCAACTGTCATCAAATTTACTTATAGTTATATTTTAACTGATTGTAAATATTACCAAATAAACAAAAATATTATATACAAAAAAAAAAAAAAAAAAAAGAAAAATGTACACACTTGATTGCTGGATTTCTACAATGAAGTTCTTTCTATTATCCCTCAGAATTCTTTTAAAAGCAGAGAAGAAGCCTCCTTGACAGAATATCACATTGCCGTCAGAAGTAAAATGGCAATCGTCGCCTATCCACTGCCACAGCAAATGCGATTTCGTCTTCAGCATTTTTCTATATAACTGCAACACGATTAAGGGCATTAGCCGCCTCTTCCCTACGTAAACGTAAATAATCCCCACCGCTTCAACATTTTCATCGAAATACGAATCGAAACATTTGTTATCCTTCCTCAAATCGCATTTTTTTTTCTTATTATTTTTTAAGATTAGATATTTTTAGGTGATCTTATCCCAATTAGGTTTTTTAGGTTCTTAGAAATTTAACTGACCGATTCCAGAAGACGTGAATCGAATAAGTAATCAATCATTTTCGTGCTTGGAAGAGAGGGGAAAAAAGGTAAAAACCTAAGAATCCGATCTTTAATTATAATACTAGCAGTGTTACCCGGCCTTCCCTGAGAACTTCGACTTTTTCTCATAATAACTCTCATGCGAATCCTAGGCAAATCTTCGACAGTACATTCATGACGTTGCAATTTTCAATCACTCACATGGAAATGAGGCCTTTAAATCCCGGAAAAAGGCAATGTTGTTTGTTCTGGTATGAATAAATGTTTAGACCGAGTAGCGGTGGTCATAGTAGCAAGTAATTGCGAAGCGATGAACACCCTTGCTAGTATTTGCCATGCTAGCACCAGCTAGTAAGGGATGAGGAACGCTGGGCACCACTGCTAATTTGTGCTACGGTGGACCTCCTAAGTAATACATTCTTAGGAAACCCACCCTTTTAAAATTAGAGGCGCCATATAGCCCATATTTGATAAAGCTACATGTGAATTTGTGAAAATCCTTCAGCACTCCTAACGCACACCCCCCTGAAGAATTTTGCGACGTCACACACCCTAATTTTTTAATTTGACTTTTAAGAATACTACATACGAAATTCCATGACAATCCGACCATTAGTATATGAGCTAACACTATCCTTTAATAACACACACTACCTTTATGCTAAGGCCTAGATCGGACCCCCCCCCCCCCCCCCCCCCCCCCCCCTATCAAAACCTTGAAATTTATCATAGCGTATTATTGTATTTGGCTTGTATGAACACTACATGTGAAATTTCGTGACAATCCGACCATTAATTAATGAGCTCCCACTATCTTTATGCTAAGGCCTACCCCTACAAACCACTAGCCGTTCAAAATTTAGAGATGTCACATAGCGTATTTTTCAATTTGACTTTTCAAAACGACTGATATTTTGTTTGCTCAAGTGGAGGTTCAAATTAGGCGAAGTGGAATCACTTCAGAAGAGACAAAATTTGATTGACGATTGATTTTTGCGCAACTAGAGCGGAATGTAGTCGAAAATATTTGGGATCTTGTCGGTACTGTTTTTATTTCCGGTTTCCTTCCAGTAGTATCCCTACTGGAAGGGAATATATTTAACTGCATGCGCCATATGTATTTTACATGCTTAGTCGGTACTGTTGACCCTACTAATTATACCAATGCCAAACAACGGCTCCTCACTATATATTAAGAGGGCGTAGGTCGCCCAATGAGGCGTTTGAGCGACTTGGACCTCGGTGGCATGAGCCTAGTCAGTTGTGGCGAAAAATGAAGTCTATGGCCGAAAGTGTCGCTGACCGTTTTCTATAAACATTGTGGCTGGATAAATTGCCACCCAATATGCGTGACGTGATAACAATAGTTGACGTCTATATAGAGAAAATGTGCATACTGCGCGATAACCTGTGGGAGCAAAAATGGTTGGACGCGGTAGAGTCGCAGAAATCTTTCGACTGCTGACGCCATCGTAAAATTGGAAAATGCCATATTGAATGCCTTTGTGAACAAGCAAACTACTTACGTTGTAGCTTTTGATATTGTCACGTCGGGCCTCTCTGCCCTTAGTGCGCCTCACTTTACCGGGGAAATTGTACAGGGCATCGGGAAGAAATTGAAGTCCACTCACTCCCAGTGCATAACATTTATTTTACATCAGTATCAGGACGACACCCAACACGTCCAGCCCACTACCCCTGGTGGCAGACCCTGTCTCTTTCTCGTCCAGACTGTAACTGCCTCTCGTCCAGACTGTCACTGCCTGTCGTCCAGCCTGTTACTATCCCCACCTCCCCACTCCTTCTCTAGGGTGTGATTAGTGATGGGGAGGTAGGCAGGAGCTGACGGTGGCCGATCGCCCAAGTCCCGTGTCCTCCGTTACAATATCGATAAAGCATTTGATACTGTCTGGCATCCGCATATTGAATCAGGTATCTCCTCTCACATGGTCCACTATATCCAAAATTTATTGGATGGCAGAAGGTTACGGGTTTCACTTGGCACACTTAATTCAACCTCCCAACATTAAACCAACGGTACTCCTCAAGGCACTGTCTTGTCTACCACATTGCAATCAATGGAATAGTTAAAAACATCAAGCCACCTCTATACTGTTTCTTTAACAAGACAATATACGTATCATCGTCCAACCAGGAAGTGGCTCAGCTGCAGTTGCAAACCTCTATTGAAATATTGTAGCTTGGACTAGAAACCATGGTTTTCGATTATCTGAAACTATAGTCCAGTGCAATTAGTCATTATAAATGAAAAATGACGGAACCCAGTTATAATGAATGGATTTGAATGATTTTTTTTTTGGGGGGGGGGGGGGGGGATTTCTAATGCCATTAACTAAAAAGTTTACCAATTGGAAATTACCGCAATTTTGAAAATCCGTGAATTAAAAAAAAAAAAAATTTAGAAATCTCAACGAAAAATAAAAGTATCGAAATTTTTAAATATTTCTTTTAAGAAAATAATGATTATTATAGTTTTCGAGGTTGTTAATATAGAATTTGTGAAAAAATAAAACTTTGTAAAATTAATTTGAAGGTTGCAGAAGCTCCAAAAAGCGAAATAAATGAAAGAAACGTTAAATAATACAAATAAGTACATCAATTTTCATGGAAAATAATTTATTGACAACTTATGCTAAATAATAATTATTATAAATTTTAATTAAAAGGATAAATCTTGCAAACTAATTGTCTCCGACGTTTTTGTTTTCGATGTCATTCATTAATATCATTGGTGGAGAATTGAAGCAGCTAAATCCTTTACATAGTAAACATGCTATAGAACAATTTAAGCCACTTTTCTACATCCTCAAGCAGAGCCACTCCCAATTTTACATGAACAAAACATCATTTTCAATAAATTTTCAGAAGCTGGTGGTTGGTTCATTGTAACTGGTACTTGTGAATTATCTTTTTTTTTCCAGTGTAGGTATCAATGAAGCCAAGTCGACACAAGTATTTTTACTTGTAGCTTTAAAAAACATGTGGTATCGAAAATTATTCATATTTTCTTGTTTTTTAGGAGCACCATATAATCCTAAAATGCATAAAATACCCGATTGAAAAATATTAATGACGTCAGCATTTTCATCAGTAAAGATAATAGCAGCATCTTGTAAATCTGTACGATACTTAGCAAATTTATTTTTACCCTTTTTGTAAAACGCTGAAGTTGTATCACATCCAGTTATTGCATTAAAAACAAAATATGCTTCTTACACATTGGTAATGTTTGTTCAAGGTTTTTGTTGATCAATATTGTATCATAATAATCATAAGAATAATCATAAAAATTTGATTTAGCTGTCTTTCGCATTAAACCTTGATCGAACAGAGTTACAGGATATGGAGCTAACTCAATATTCATGTATGTTTCAAGTTCTTCTTCTGATTTTTTAAAAACACAAATACGTTGCATACAATTCGCCCGTAACGAAACAACTTTATTTTTTTTGTTAATATTAAATCTTTAAAGTTTTGTCCATTCATTTTCTTCATGGCTTTTACACCTATATTAAAAGCTTCGTGGCAATTTACTTTTTCATCATCGGTTATTCCAGTTGCAATCGACATAATAGCATCGAAATCAATGAAAAGATTATGTTGTATGAAGTATTCTTCAATTTTTTTTACATCAATATTATCACGCTTGATTCGAGCATCTGAAGAATCTACGTGCTGATGACTTTTTTTAAAAGATATTTTACAAAAATCTTCAATTCCTTCAATGACGTATTTGGTATAAACGACTCCTTTTATCCATTTATAAACAATACTCTCTGTAACATCACGCATGAAAGGCCCTCCTTCGACACTCATGGACTTCATTAATGTTTGTTCGATAGTTTGATCAGTAGAGATACCACTAAAAAATTGATCTGAACGTCGAGCTGTGAAATATATTTCGCTTGTAAACTTGTTGTACTCTAGTGAATCCATTTAAGTCTGCAATTCTTTCATGTGTTGCCAATGGAGTTGCAAAGATTTTGCATAAGGAAAATGACCACTTGCATGCAAATATGGAATCATTAACTCCATTGTATGTAGATGTAACTCCCAGTCGCCCATTCGATCAGCAGCGATGAAATCCTTTAATATTGTCAAATAAGAAATCCATAATTTGGCAGTTTTATTCTTTTTCTCTAACTCATTAAGCTCATTTTTCGAAAAGAGCTACTATTTTTTTAAATGTATCACTTTCTTGGATTTCTGTTAAGTTAAACCTATCAAATACGTCAGCATTCGGAGCAGAGCCACTCGTGTTCTCCACTATCCCTGCTTCCCCACCCTAATCCCTTTTCTATACCTGCAATGCCTACTTTTCAAGGACGTTTGTTGTCCCTTTGTTTACTTTATATAGACATTAAATAACTCTGGAGAGAAAAAATGAATATAGCTGTAAAAGGAATATACTATACTAGAAGTAACGTCATTTTCATGGGAGTATCCTTAAAAAAAAAAAAAAATCATTAGCGGAAAGTTTCAAGTGGTAAACGTTTTGCTTTTTATTATAAGAAAGTCAAAAAAACCGGAAAAATTCAAATCCATTCATTATAGCTGGGTTCCGAGGTATAAACCTAATTGCACTGGACTACTAAGTCAAAATGCTGCATTTTCACAAAAAAAAAATACGTCCCGAACGCTTGAATTTATTTTAAATGGCAAAGAGTTAGAGATTGTTGAGGAACTGAAGCTATACTGCCCCCTCAGTAACTGTGTTTCTCGGGTTCTTGGCTGGTTTGTGTTGTCTCTAGAAGGATCCGGTGATGGCGTAGGCAAGGCGACAGGTACCGGAAAGGAAAGTGGACTCTTTGGCAGTCTCGGGCGGCAAGTTAGGCTGCTTTGTCTACCATTTCGTTTCCTTCTATGCCACAGTGCCCTGGTATCCATAAGAATCTCACGATGAGGTTTGACCTCCAGAGATTCCAAAGTGTCTGATGAATTGTTTGTACTATTGGATCTTCAGTGCGCGAAGGGTAGTTAGAGAATCTGTTACTATGTACTAAGATCGTATTCCTCTGGGCAACTGCTACGAGCACGAGAAATAGCGGTCAGTTCTGCTGTGAAGATGGAAGCTTCTGTCGGAAGAGTTACAGAGTATGTACGGTCGTTAATGGTGAAGGTGGCTCCTACACCGTTAGGTGTTTTGGACCCATCAGTATATATTACTGTTACTCCTGAGTAAGATTGTATCAACTCTTGTGCAGCAGACTTGTAAAAATATGGAGGCATTGGGTCTTTGGCGGTCATTTTAGCGGGTTTTTCGCATTCTGCAGTTAGTAACAAGTGGTAACCGTAATAAGCAACGAATATAGAACTGTGGTGTACAATGTGATACTAAATGAATATAAATTGTGTAAATGATAATAAATAAACTAAGTGGTGTTATTATTTAAATAAACTAAAGATTATTGTTGTGTAAGTGGACTTATTTTTGAGTCAGCGTTACATTAACCTTTGGGTTTCTTCTATCATAAACTCATACAGTGAATTATTAACACCTATCACCCCGGCGGTCAGTGCAAACCAATCATCTGGAGACTGACCAGTGGACGAAGACGGTGAGAACTATGTCATTGCGTCCTGAGAGGGCGTCCAGCACGAGTTCCAGGTTCTTAGATGGAATCGCAGCCTCGACTTCTTTTATGACCCTTACCTTCTGTCACACTCTCCTCAAATTTGAGAAATTACTAAAATGTTCATGACATCAAAGCAACATTACTGTTGATGATGTTAAGAAATGCTCAGTTATAACTTCATTGAATTTTTCTTTTTTTTACGATCTAGTCAATATTTTTGTGAATGGGATTCGAATTTTCTTCTTTTCATTTTAGCAATTTTCGAATTTTAATGACTCTAGGCAGACCAACATTTCAAAAGAATATATCTATGAAATGCATATAAGTTAATACATGAACGCAGTTTCGCCTATGGAACCCTTCAGTGTGTGATCTGAGCACGTTTCACTCCATTGTTTTATTTTATCACAGTTTTTTTTTGAAAATCTGTAGTAGAGTTGAGAAACGCTAACAAATTATGGAAATTCTTAAGAAACGAAGGAAACATACTTCTTATGGAAATTTCTATACCATGAATACAATAAGAGCGGTTTCGGCATGACATCAAATTTTGGAGAATATAAGTTTTCAAAAACATTTATATTCAAAGATCGATTGTTTAATTGCTTCAGATATGTAAGTTTATTTAATTATTGTCACGTATTACTTTCTCATATTATTTAATCCTAAAGTTGTATTATTATCATCATTATTTCAAGCTATATTGACATAATAGTAAATTGAAATAAAAATTATTTGTTTAAATAACATATATTCAGATGGCAGTATTGTTTTTATGATACCTTGGAGATAACAGATGATTATTTGATATTATTGCGTTAGTCGTTATCCTTCAATGAAAGTATAACTTTTTTATGACCTTCTTTTCTTTTCTTGTGTTTAATTTTTTTTTGAGTTTTTTTAGTTTCAATTTGTGTTCAATATTGTTGGCAAATGCATGATGGCTGATGATCACGATGCAGTCACAGATGAAGACGATGATTCAGATAATGGATTTCAAACCCCAGAACTGCAAGGAATTCTCTCCAAATGGACCAACTATATACACGGATGGCAAAAAAGATTTATTGTACTGAAAGACGGAACGTTGTCTTATTACAAATCACAGGAAGAACAAGGATTTGGTTGCAGAGGTGCTCTCAGTCTCTTCAAAGCAACGATTAAGGTGAACTATTAGTAATTTTTTATTTAAATTTTAAGTAAACATTGCAAAATGTAAACATTTAACAACATAATAAGTCATCGTTTTCTTTCGTTATGTGCCAAAAATATTTCGTAACTGCAAAAAAATAATATGGCTGCCATTTCTTGTTTTGTTTATTGTTATAAACTACAATAAAAGGCCATTTTGTTTTCGTATCAAACTTTAATAATGAAAATATTAATTACGATTAATAGTGTAATAAACAATCTTGTTAATTGTTTAAATTTTCAGATAAACATTAAATGAGTGATTCAATATTTTGTTTAGGCAACATTTGGACATGTACTTTTTATTTCTCCAGCTTTAAGTAGTTGCTTTAAGTTATGTAATCGGTCAATATCCATGTGTGTTTAAGTGTTTTCCGGCCCCCTGAATTCACCCTGAATTCAAAATTAATAAAAAAAATTGTGTGCCTGTCGATACGATATCTATGAAGGGAAAGATATTTCGACACAAATTTGATACGTTTATTTAGAAGTCCATGAATCCATACATCTATTTAGAAGTCCATGAATCCATACATCTATTTAGAAGTCCACTACAGATTTGCAGCCAAATCGTTCGAAGATGAAGGAGTGAGAGTGGAAACTTGAAGTTATTAGATTGTCGGTGATTCACGGACGGCCTTTTTATTAAGCATGTGCTCATGATACACACATGTACTAAAAACATTAGGGAGAAATTAGATTTTTTTAGGTGTTATGATTCTATAATCGGTTCCATTCTCAAATTGGATTTCGTAAAGTTCTTTCAGTCCATCCGCCGCTGTTGAGGGTGTGTTGTTTGATGAATCATGAGTGAAGGTTATATGTATTAACAATAAAACAATAGAAACTGATCATAAACTATTGAACTTACTTAGGTATCATCTCTTAAAAAAAAAAAAAAATAGAAAAAAGGTAAATAAGTTCATTTGATAATAATAGTGCGAAAAGATATGTGTATCATGTATGTATACAAAGTATGCTAATTGTTCTTACCTTAAAGCAAATATTTCCGCTTATACAGGTCGTAATCCAATTTCTAATTCAATTGGGCTGCGAAAAGATACGTTAGAAGCTGCCAACTTGCTTTCAGCTAAATTTTAAACCACTTTCCAACGTATCTTGTCGCAGCCTAATTGGATTAGGACCTGTATTGGTGGAAATATTTGTTGTGAGGTAATAACGATTTGCATACCCAGTCGATTATTTGGGTATATTGTTCTTATGTTATCCAAATGTGAAATTTATGTATTCAGGAAGAAATGTATTTGTTTCTAACTCAGGTAACGAAGTACGTTTTTTCTACTACCTCATGAAATATATATTCAATATGGGAAGCAACGCAAAATTACACTTGAAATTTCCTCAGATGGGTCTTTATCTCCGATACATTTTTGCAGCAAAAGCTCACTCAGTTGTTTGTCAAACAGCATTCGATGCGAGTGGTAATAATGCATGTTAACATGCGAAATAGCAGGAGTTTTAAAATTTCTGGAAAAAAATGAAGAAGGAAAACGCCCTTACGTACTGAATGCACCTTTCCCTCGGGTGTAATATCCGGGAGCTTTCTTCGCATAATCGCTTCATTCATCTTGTGTATGTGCCCCGCCCAACGAAGTCTGGCTACTCTAATCCAGTGCGATAACGAATGCGCCAAACGTCCTCTTCTTGGGGCCGTAGATCCTGTGTAGTATTGTTCTCTGGATGATATCGAGACTCCCCTCACCTGCCGTAGTCAGGGTCCACGTCTCCGAGCCGTATGTCAGCATGGCTATACATGTGTCTTGTGCAACACTTTCATGTCCCTGGGGTGAGGCCGGGCTACTGGAGGCTATAGTTACTTCACCTGGCCGCAAGTGCTCTCCGGCTGACACAATTAGATAAATTAATGATGTGAAATAAGAATAAAACTAAAGTAAACAAATGCTGAGGTTTTATTTATTTATAACGAGTTGCTGCAATATCTCCGAATTCCTCAATTTAGGTCCTGATTTATTCATACATATGATTCGAATGGTGTTCATTCATGCATATGATTTGAATGGCTTTCCTAATTTAGATGCCAATTTGTTCATACATATGACTTATCCACTGATTTTTTACAGGCGCATGAGTTTGATGAGTGCCGTTTT
The DNA here is from genome assembly GCA_963662175.1 of Aradus depressus. NCBI lineage: Eukaryota > Metazoa > Arthropoda > Insecta > Hemiptera > Aradidae > Aradus > Aradus depressus. Next base: position 54,076,783 of record OY759218.1, on the reverse strand, counting down.
GATGTATCAGTGAATGACTGTGTCTGGTACCTGCGTGCTGAGAGCCCGGAAGATAAGCAACATTGGGTGGATATTCTAGAGGCTTTCAAGGTAACTAACTACATATAATCCTCGGCGTGAAACTCAAAGCTTGTCTTAAAAACTGTGCACAGCGCGTAACCGAAATAGTTCCTGCCTGTTTCAAAAACATTGGTTTGGTTTCTTACGTCTCTCAACAGTCATTATACACTGGATTATTTCAGTAGTTAGTAATTATTATTTTGATTAATTTTCGATAAAATCGACTATAATTTATTTTAGTATTTTATTTTTCTGCATTCATTCAACTTCTTTTTGGACCAAAGAAATATTCAAATAACGTTTGACGAGATGATCATATTGCATCGTAACGTTATTCAATTTATATTGTATAATGTAGAAAAACCAAATTTTCTACATGTCGTTTAAAAATAATGGTTGTTTAAACTCTATTTAGGTAAACATACTTATTTTTTTCCAAAGATATCTTCTTTTATTGACAATATTTCGGGACACTTCAACGTCTCTTCTTCTGGTCACTTTGAACATTTTCCAAAGAAAATCTGGAGGAAACTATATTGAGAGATGTTCTGTTTCAGGCTGAGTCCGGCTACAACAGTGAGTGCAGCTTGAGGAGGCATGGCAGTGCCGTCTCTCTAACCTCGGCCACACTTTCTTCAAATTCTGCTTCAAGCTATAAGAAGTATAGAGGTAAACATGAAATTAACGTTTTCTTCATGATGTTTTCTCTAGACGTAGAGTGTTGTAAAAATGAAACAGAATTGTCTTGGACGCCTAGAATTTTAAAAACATAGGAACACTGGACCTCAAAAAATTTCGGATTTTAAGGGCTATGTTTCGAAAAATAGTGAGGACTAATGGGCATGAATAAAGTTTTTAAAACAAATTAATGAAATTCGAGGGAAAATAGAGAAAATGCAATTACTAATGAATTAATGATTTTTCTTACTTTTTCCATTAAATGTAAATTTGTTTACTAATTTCTGCCCTCTTCTATAATCTCTTTAATGGAAGTTTAGTAAGAGAGAAGCCTTCGTCGTCTGACCGTCATGTACATAGGTCATCTTCCTACGAAGTCTTCCTCAGTTCTTCCTGAGACGTGTGTCCGTGTTTGTCAGATTCACGTGGGCCGTGAATATTTGGAAAAATAGGTGTTTTAAGTAATCATTATCCACACACCTTATAAATACTAGACTTCTAAAATGAGGTTTATTTTATCCTCTTATTTATAATGAACAAAATAATAACAAGAAGGATAACATGAAGTTAGAACCGAAAGTATGGAGAGAAAGTTCAAAATAGCGTTTTTAACCCATTTTCTGTTTACGTTACACGCAAATCGTAGCTCTAATCGGGTTTTAACTCTATCTGAAGGATGAGAAAGAAACAATATTTGACCCAATACCTGAAATTTGAAATGAAAATGTCACATGTGATAACTTTGATCTGATTAGATTTTGGCCGAAATCAGACAAAAGACTCCCTTTAGTAGTTTGGGGTCTAAGCACCTTTTACAAAATTTATGAATTAATGAAAAATCTTTCCAAATAAAAATTGTTGATACACTGAAAGATGCATTTTATGTGAAATACATTTTTCAAGGTCGCCATGTTTGCGAGATAGATGCTTGAAAACCGTCCTAAAATTTGTTTTGAAGTTCGTTCTTTTTTAAGTTTGCTTGATTTACGCGTAAATTATTGGTCATATCGAAAAATTGGTTCCTAACTAAATTTCCAATCGCCTCTGTGTTCTCAGATTTGAGGTAGGATCAAAACGAACAAAGTTATAGCGCTCCGAAGAACATACAATACATTTCTAAAGGAAATTCAAAACAATGGTGAAATTGTAACGGATAGCAACGAATTTTCAATTGTTTTTATTATTGGTAACTTTTTTTTTTTTTTTTTTTTAAGGATAAAAAAATATAATATTTGTGGTATGGAATATTTGATACTGGGATAACTTGGTATATCGGTATAAAAAAGTAACTCAGAATAATGACTGCTGATGCCGACACATTGCGTCAGGGACAGGATGTGGATGGGCCCTTGGGCGCGGCATTGGCGGCGGAGATGCAGGGCGATGGCAGGCCAGAGCGTTGCGGGGACATTATTCATCGGACGACACACTTCCCGGATGTGCGGGCACGACTTGCCTCGACATGGGTCCAGCCGGACCATTGGACGTCCCAGATACTATCTGGTCGGCGACTTCAACGCCAAGCGTTTCTTTTTTAAAAGGAAAGACAGTCCGAACTGCGCATGCGGTGGCGTCGAGACTGCGGAACACGTAGTCATCGAATGTCCGCTGTACGACGGGCCTAGGGCGGCGTTGATACGCTCGACCGGATTGTACCTGGGACTGACCCTGCAGCAGCTGGTGGCCGAGTCTAGTTACCCATTCACCCAATTTGTTGCGGAGTTGAGGAGGCGAAAAAACGCCTCCTAATAACCTCGAGCCTCGGCGGACCGCCGGTGACAATAACACCTGGCGCTCCTAACCCGGCATGAACTTTCCGAGTTTCAGCGCACTCCAGAAACACTAAATCCATGGTTCCTCACCGAGGACGAAGAGGATGTTATAGTCCCACACCAGGCACGAAAGCACCCAAGAGCTCAGGGGGATGGTTTTAGTGGAAAATTATCCAACACGAGGTACACCACACTGTTGGGAAACTCGTGCTTCCCTTCGTTGAAAGTATTCCCATCGCCCTGCGGAAAAAAAAAAAAAATCATTACAAGTTATTCTTAAATTTATTTATCTCATGGATTTTAAGGTGGAGAGAATTTACAGTAGTAGAAGCACTCTCTCCGAGTTTTCTGACGGGCTTCGGAAATTTGATATTGCTTTAAAATATGAGATACAATGTACGAGTATGTACGTGTAAATTTATTAATTTAAGCGTAAAAACACATTTTCAGGTCTAAAGGAAAAGTTAGCTGAAATGGAAACTTACAGAGACATACTCTGTTCACAAATGGATACTCTGCAGACATATTTTGACTCTTGCGCAGAACTGGAACCTTTAAAACATCAGAAAATTGGTAACATAGGTTTTTTTTAATTACTAGGAAGTTATATTGACTACCAGTACTTTGTTATTGTTTATTAGGAAATTCAAAGCAATTTTAAATTGTAACGGTTGGCAAGAATTTTCAAATATGTTTTTATTTTTGAATGTTTTTTTTTTTTTTAAGGGTAACAAATATAGGGAAAATTTAATATACGTGATGTGGCTATAACAGGACTGATATTATAAAGGGCTACCTACAGATAAGCCACTTCATTCTATTATAAATTATAATATTACATTACAAGTTATTCATAGATTGTTGATTGGTTGGTTTATTTGGGGCGAACAACTGCTTTGGTTATTATCGCCCTACCTTGTTATATTTCTTGTCCTTACTGAGCCAGCGCATTCTTTATACAAATGACGAAAACAGCCGTGATGGGATCCCACAGGGGGCTAGAGGGACCGGGGAAGAGCAAAGCATGGGATCCAGGGCACTCAACGATCAGGCAGGCCAGGCCAGGGGGCAAACAACAGCACAGCCGGCCCTCTCTCAAGTATATGTAAGCACTTGGCTTATTCGTGGAGATAGTGGGGCTTGATGAAGAGGGTGTGCATGTGAGGAAAGCCGTCCACACCCTCCAAGTAATCAATCTAATATCGATAGCAATTATATCTGAAGATGGAGGTGGGGTGGGTTGAGAGGGAGGAGGAGGTCGGGATCGCTCTGCCCAGCTCGCTACTAGAGATCGGCTCCTGTCTCCCATTTGCAATATTGTTTACGGCAATATCATTAATATTTGAACTATTGTTATCTGACTTGTGTCCAAAACACTGTTACTATCGTTTGATTTGAAATTAAAAACTTAAGTCTGAGTGCCAGAATCACACATTTTTTTGGTTTATTTTCAGGCAAATTCTCATTGCCTACAAACGCTACTCGGGCAAAGGACTTGCTAAATGAGGGCGCTAATTTAGCTCTATAAATTTTCTTGGCTTCCGGAAATGGGACTTCCTCAGCTAGTTTCTTTTATTGCTTGAATTGCTTTTTCTTGTTTAAATATGGGACCTATTGTAGGCAGTTTGGGGAGTGCAGACGGCACAAATGGGTGGGGCGGTGAACCGGCGGGATGCTGTGACTGGCCACAGTTGGCACACAATGCCGTCCTGGAGTAGGTCCTGGCCACATGACCGAAATGCAAGCATGACACATGACATGTATCTGAATGGGTTGGGGACGTACAGCCTCACGGGGAGGGACAGGTAACCGAAATTGATGTGGGTCGGCGGCGTAGGGAGAAAAAAAAGTTAGAACATAACTGTCCGTGTTCATTTTAACTCTCTTTTTCTCGCCATCCTCCTCCACGGTCCTATTGCTAGTAATACGGTGAACCTCAGTGACATAAAAAGGGGATAGTTCAGATTTGATGGTTTCCAGGGGCACCTCGTCCAGGTCCATGCACCGAATTGCCCCTTTAGAGTAATTAAGAGTTGAATGGGCCTCTATTTTCACAAGTACCTGCTCAGAAAAACTAGTGGTCTCCAAAAGTTTATTGGCCTGACGAGCATTTCCGACCAATATCTGGCCCGTTCTGATTTTTTTGATGTTTGTTACTTCCCTGGCTATGGAACTGATGGACTTCTGTATAAGAAAGGTGGATGTCTTTTTCAGATCACCCGCCCCCTCCTTGGAGATAAGTAGAAATCTTGGAAATTGCCCTCCCCCCTTAGGCGGACCGTTCGTCTGAGGCCTTTTGGACCTAGGGTTGGGGTCTAGAGGCTTGTTTATTGTTTCGGTCTCTCAGAATATGATAGATGGTGATACCGAGAAAAAATAATGAAAGAAAAGAATTACCTGTGTGCAAGAAGAAATTAAAATTAAAAGAGGAAAACGAATAAATGAAGAATGGGTAGATGAACAAAAGTGGGGACAAGATAGTTATAATAGAGGGAAAAAAATGAATAAATAAAATAGATAAATAAGTTAAAAATAGCAGTATGTGAGATATGACTGGCCTGTAAGCCGGGAGCTCCATGGACTAGATGCTTCCTGCAGGGCAGTTTGAACACAACTGGCGTTTGTGTTCACAGGGTATAAGAAATTCATAGATTCTATTCACAGGGTATAAGAAAGTCATTCTCAGTAATTACGATGTACCATGCAACAAAAAAAAAATTGCCGTTGCCAATACATTACTTTCATGTACCCTGTATAAGGCCAGTATGAAATGAACTTGGTCGTTGCAACATGACGTATCTCGAAATTTTTGATTTTATGATTTTTATCTAGTTGGATGAGTATTTTCCTGCCGGTTGGGATCGTGGTATTGTTTCTTCAAAAGCCTCTAGGATAAAATGAAGGAAAATGCAACATTGCGTTTCAAGAAACTTGTTGAGGTTTTTATATATGTTTACTGTTATGGTCACACATCATTTTTTGTTTATGTGATCTTAACGTGTGTATCACTATTCGACTGCATAAGAGATACGAATTTGCACATAAACGCTAAGAATTTGAGGAAGTCTGGAAGGAAAAGTTTCTATCGGTCCGCTTTTTTGAGTTTTTGATCACTATTTTTAAGGTCATGTCGTGTTTTGAGTCCTAACGATAACTCCCGATAGAAAGAATGTATCGATACGAAAGTTTATATATATATATATATATCCAAAAGCCCGTAAAGACAGAACCTAATCATTTTCAGCCAAATTGACCAAGGGAGGGGAGGGTATTAGAGTGGGGGCTTAACTCCAAAAGCATAATGAATGACATCTCATGGAATGATTATACCGACTTGAAACTATGTATAGATTGCGACGCGCTTGAATAAGACGTTATTAATTTTCAGTCAGATCGGACAAAATGGGGGACATAACTTCAATACCCCCAATAATGCTTGATGAAATTGACATTTGGATACGAAATATGTGTGTTTAGAAGTCTATAATTTAGAGATCTATTGATTTTCAAAACCTGGGAAAAAGGAAGAAGGGTTTGGAGGGAGAGCGGAAACTTAGTTTATTATCATTCGCGCTGGGAGAGTACGTTGCTGATGATTCACTGACGACTTCTTGGTTATATTTTTCTCAACTTCTTTTAAATGTGAATTTTTGTTTCAGATGATATATTTTCAAAGGGAAAACTAGTAGCTCCTGTAGATTTCAAAGGGGAAGCGATGACATTTAAGGCGACTTCCGGTGCAGTACTGACAGGACTGTCCCAGTGCATTGAAACCATCTCCAAACGGGAAGAGATGTGGAAGAGGAAGTTGGAGAGAGAACACCAACGACTGGTTCGTCTTGAAGAGACTTGCTTCCAGCTGAAAGATCGCAAGATCTCCAAGCTAGGTCCTGATCAGGAGGTATACCACTAGTGTTTCCAATCTCGGATTACTGGCAAAATTTCATTCATGAAAATCCGTTGAGTTTTATTGCTTATTTGTGATTTAGAGAGCTGGGATGAAGAGATGTATTGCTGTAACATGTACATTTCAAATGCCCAGAATCTAATTAAGTGTGTGGAATGAGTGTTTCGTATGTAGTCTTTAGGCTTCAGAAAATACTTTAAAAAGTATTATTTTCTTATATTTATTATTTTGTAAAATCTGGTTTAGTCGCCATTTTGTGTCTAAAGCAATATCTAATTTATTCCGTTGTTTTCGAATTCCTCTGAAAATTCTGTATTAAAACATCTATGGTAAAAACAGTCGAAAATAATGTCGAGTTTTCTAAATCTCAAATACCTAGATCGATACTATATATGATTCGCCCCGTAGAGAAGGGAATTAAGTAAAAAAAAATCGATTTTGGAATAAAATTGCCAAAGTAGATGTTTTTAGTGGTAGAAGTCCACGTTTTATACAAACGCCTCAGTTGTTGTTTGTGTGTTATCAGGAGGGTCCTCACAGCACGCTAGCAGACGACGAGTTCTACGATGCTGTGGAGACGGGGCTCGAACGAATCGAAGAAGAAGCTAATCTGAGAGAACGGCTCAAGGAAGCTTCCATCTGCTCTCTTTCAGCCACTCTCGAGAACGTCCTCTCTCATCCTCTCTGGCCTGAGGTATAGTCCCCGGCGTCAAACTAAAAGCCTGTCATAAAAACTCGAGGCAGCGCATCGCCGAGCTGGTCAGTCATTTTATTATTTGTCTCCAAAACACTGGTTTCTTACGTCATTCAACAGTAGAGATATTATAAGTAATTTTTATTTGTATTTTTATTAAACTCTATTTAAAAATACATAAGTATTAAATGTAAAATAACATCGAGCAAACCCGTGCATAGATTGCCCATTATTTAAATAATCGATAATCAACAACATTAAACAGCAAATTATGGTGAATAAATGTTGTTAATGATTTAACAGTATCAAATCTAATTAATATTTACAAAACTTAAAGTAGTATTTAAAAAGTATTACAAGTGAGTCTTGGTTCTGACTTTATGTCAGGCCTACTGTGGTGTATGGTTTTGTCAGTAATGATTGCCCGTTCGTAATAAAGTTTGTGTGTCGTTGTTCATCACTGATGGGGATGCGTAAGGTGTGTGACAGGTTTCCTCAATAGCCGATTTTTTTGGTATTATATTGGCAGCTTGATAATGTCGATGTAAAGAGTCTCGTTTGTGTGAATAGTTGGCCGTTTGATGTAAATTATGGAATTGTCTCTGGTTGTGTGTGGCTGTTTTGCCATGCGTTGGATTCCAGCGTCGTGTCATGCATATGTTTTCTATCAGTAAATGTGTTAATTACTTGTTCTTAGATAGCCTCTTGGTCGGTTCATGGTACCGTTCAGTCTCCGGGTAGAGATCTCCTTGATTGACCTATGAGTTGGACGCCATTGTCGACGTTGGGTTGGCTCAGATCATGATGATGTCTTCCATAGAGACTTATTTGTGCCCACAATATCTCTCTTCTGATTTCTCCTATGATTTGTCGTATATACCCTATGGGGTGTGAGTGGAGGGTGTCAGCTTTAACAATGACAGAAATAGGTGAAAATGGAGGTACATATGAGTTTATTGGCTTTATTGGTCAGGTTTCGTCCATTGTGGTGAGACTTAGTGTAGTGTAGTCAGTCTTACTCGGAATTGTCCCCTCAGTAATTGTTTTGTTTGTTTTTGTTCAATATGCCGCCACTGCTGAAATCGTCCTCTGAAAATGTCTCCATGTATTTGTATGAGTTGAGCAATAATCTGGGAATTGTGGTATTTGATACATATTATTATTATTGTAACTGTTTTCAGATAGAGAGAATCACGAAGGAGCAGGTCCACTACGCGAGCCTGGGTGTGGGGGAGGGCGCCTGGCAGCTGTTCGCTGAAGAGGGAGACATGAAAATGTACCGGCGAGAGGAGGAACTGAATGGCCTCGTGATGGATCCTCTCAAGGCATGTCATATGGTAAAAGGGGTCACTGGCAGGGAGATGTGTCACTACTTCTTCAGCCCGCAGTATCGCAAAGATTGGGAAAGTAAGTTGTTCATGATCGTACATTTTGCGATCTGTGTCGATATAGTGGAAAAACTAATAAAAACTTTTTAACAAAACTTTTTATCACTTCTAAAAAACCTTGTAACTCCCTTAATAATTTAATTGCATTTTTTCATGCATGTGTATATTTAAGGGGATGTTAAGAAACAATATTTTCCATGTGAAGCTTAATATCGTTATTGTTTTAAATCAATGCGAAAAGAAAAACGTAAAAGCAAGAAGTGGCGTAGTTTGGTTTCGATGATTCCAATTGTTAAATAGTAGAACAATGGTCACCAACTTTTGTTCTTTTCTTTTTGTATTAATGGTAAAAAATAAAGATATTACGCGTCATATGGATATTATTGTTCCTTTTTTTTTTTTTTTGCTTTATGTACGGTGCATATTAGCCATGTCAATGTGTTATCTAGTTATTTACGACATCCATGGCCCCGGGAGGGAGTTCTATCTACGAAATAAAACTCACTCCCGGACGGGATTCGAACCCGCAAACTATGGTGAGACCATGCGACCAAAGCCCTACGCACTAGCCCGCACGGCCACTACGGCCCCCATTATTTTTCCTAATAGCACCTCTAACATACACATGCGTAAACAAAATTCCAATAAATAATACATAAGAATTACAAGTTTTTTCAAAAGTGATGCGATAATTGTGTCCAGCAAGTTCATTTGTTCTCTATCATGAAACTATTTCATTTTCTTTTTTATAACTTTTTATTTTTGTCTTCCTTATACAATTGTAAATATTAGGCCGAATTTCTTGAGTAAAAGATGTATTATTTATTAAAATGTAATGAATTGAATAAAATGAATTACACTCAAATATTTATGATTTCAAAATTTATTTTGTTTTTTAACTTCCCTGTATTATTTTCAGCTACTTTGGAACAAATGACAGTCGTGGAGAAAATCTCAGATAACATTCTAGTGTTTCTGCAAGTTCATAAGCGGATCTGGCCGACAGCTCAGAGAGATGCTCTGTTCTGGTCACACACCACCCATATGACTGACCCTAAAGACCAGGATGGACAAGACATCTGGGCAGTGGTGAACCACTCCACACAACTAGCTCACTACCCGGTATGTTCCGCTTTGAGGTTACAAAAACGTAACCCTCGCGAATGTTTAGGTATTACTGTTTATATGTTTTATTTCTAATTCCAGCTAAAAACGAACAAATGTGTTCGAGTTACTCTGACAGTGTGTCTCTACTGCCAGACACTGATCACACCCCCTCAAAACGGCACGCAGGTCTCTAGGGATGACATCACATGCAAAATAACATACTGTTCTGTTGGTAAGTAGAGCTTCCTGAAGCCCCTCTTCTATACCAACGTTTATAGGAAGGTTGTCCATAATCGGTGGCCAGCACCTTGTATGGAGGGGGAGGCCTCCCCGCTTTTGTAGCAATGAAAATTCATGTACTGTGAAAAACTAACGTCGACGAAAAACCATGCCTTGTTTTAAAGGGCACGTCCTTGAATACAAATAATTTTAGATTTAATTAATCGAACCCGAACGATCCGATTTATGGGATATCTTTAATTTTAACTGTGTATTTGTGTGTTTCAGTTAACCCTGGCGGATGGGTACCTGCTTCTGCTCTCCGAGCCGTCTACAAGAGGGAATACCCTAAATTTTTGAAGAGATTTACTGCTTATGTCATAAGTCAGACTAAGGATAAACCCATTATGTTTTAAATTTAGAATTATGTATTTTTTTTTATAATTTTAGGCGTCAAAAATAATAATAGCAAGCGAATAAAATAAGTAGTAGATATCGTAATATGAGTAGCAGAGACATTTAAAAATGCAATTACACTCTTCGATGTTATTTCATAACTTTTATTTCTGAAATGTCCATATCTTTTAGTGTAAAAAATACACATAGAAAATTCGAAGATAAATTATATTTATTATTATTTTCTTTTTATTGTAAACATAATTATAAACGTTTTAGCTGTAGTGTTTTATTTATATACTCTGGTTATATAAATTATTCCTTTGTAGTATATCTTACACAATTATATAAAGTTATATATGTTCGTTTATTTATTTTTTTGTATTAAATTTCTTTCAGTGTTTTAGAATTAGAATGCATTGGGTAACCAGGCTGAATAAATAACAGATGATGGTCATATCTACAACAAGAAAGTTGTAAAAGTCTGAAATTAAAAAAAAAAAAAATTCTAAACTCAAATTACTTTCATTATACTATTTCGAAAATTAGTTGTAGAAAACAAAGGAGCAGATATAAAAAAATAAAAAAAAATCCTAAAAGCATTCATAACGACATAAAACCGTATTTGGCTGTATACATAGCAATTTTACCCGGCATTGAATTAGAATATATAAGTGAATACTAATAAAAGTCCGTCCAAGCAAGGTATTCGAAAGAATTCTGAATTGACTGAGACATTTTGAAAAACCCAATTTAAAAAAAAATAATATTACACTACTTACTCACACTCACTCCAAATTAGGAAGATCGAGTAGGATGGGGTTTGTCGCTTGCTCCTGCGGAATCAAGTGAGCGAGCAAGGCGAGTGAGGAAAAATTCATGTCATCGCGTGTTTGTTTATGGTCAATAAATTTGCGTATTTTTTTTGTGTTTTTAATGTGCGTGTTTGCGGATGCGATCGTATTCATGTTATTGATTGATAGTGTTACGACCGATCAAAATACATGCAAAAGGAAGCTCAAGTGTCTCATTGATTTCGGTGTCGCTACTTAACTTTCGCAGTTTGTAATAATTCCAAATTTCACGATTTAATTATAATATTGTACCTATTTTTTTTCATTTCATTTTGTTATTTTAATAAATTGTATTATAATAAAATTGTCTTATTATTTCATGTCTGATATCTATCGCTAAAAATTATGAACACTACTTTAAAGTCCGACGTTATTTTATTTTGAACCATCTACGCGGCCCGAAACATGTCAAAGGTTGCCCATACATGCTTTAAAGCATCATGTCTTCGTAGAATGGGATGACATAAATTGCAACGAGCCAATTTATGACATTAAAATTGGAAAACAAATGGAAAACTATGGCCGTAAATAGGGCTGGTCAGGTCAGCAAAAAATTAAGGTAATTTTTTTAAATTCTGAAGCTGCCAACAAATTTTCAAATCATAAGATCCTTTCTGATAATAAAATGGCTCAGGCTGAACTGAGAGTAGGCGTTATCAATACAAATATCTCTGAAGAGGAAATAATGGCAAATATGTCTAGCCAATGTAAAATAGTCGACATCAGTCGTTTTAAAAAGAAACAAGAGGTTATTGTCAACGTTAAGTCAGACATAACAGTACATTCCTACCACTTCAGTCAAAATGGAAAACCTTTTATACACAAGTATTACCAGCAATGTTCAGTTATTTCTAGCCAATAGAAAAGTTTACCCATATACATATATACCTTCCTACACAATGTTTAATTTATGGTCACTTGTCTAAAAATTGTAAAGGAAAAAAAAGATGTCCAAGATGTGGGGAACATCACGAGCAGGACGAGTGTCAAAATGAAATTAAATGTATTCTATGTCACCAAAATCATTTGGCTAATAGCAAAAAACCCTGTTAAAAGAAAACAAATCTCACCTGATAATTCTCCAAAAACAAGCTCTTCTCACAACTATGAGATACATCAAAACGTTTCAACAGGACCTAAAACCACTAACTTCTATAATCCTTACAAAACTACGGTAAGTCAGAAATATATACAAGAAATTGGGGTTCTTCTCTCCAAGTTACGATCCCAGGATTTCAGATCTGACGAAGACTCCTTTGATTTATTAGGACAAATTCTTTTCAATCATGTTTCGAATAATCCTAAATACACAGAAAGCTTAAGTAATAAATACAAAATGATTTTTGATGAGGTTTCAAAAAATAAATGAAAGACAATCTCTTACATTTTCTTCATTATATTTTAAACTACAATAATGAATACATATATTCATCTTAATATCATGCAACTTAATTGTCGTAGTGCCTCAAATAAATGGACAGAATTAACGAACTACATAAATGTGAACAATTACCACATAGCGGCACTGAGCAATATGTAACTGACGGTTATCAAGTGATAAGGCAGGACCGGCACGATGGCTACGGAGAGGTCTGTCTCCTGATACACAAATCGATAGACTATCGATCGTTGGATCTACCTGATATGGGATTTATCGAAGCAGTCGCCGTTGAAACACTGAATACAACTCCTAACCTTCATTTTGTATCGATTTATATACCTCCTAATAGACACTGTTCTTCCAGGGATTGTGAAAGGCTGTTTTTATGTGATTCGTTAGACAACTGCTTACTTCTAGGTGATTTCAATTGTCATTCATATTTGTGGAGCAACCGCTCTGAATGCAAATGAGGGAAAATCTTAAAAGAAACGATTTTAAATTCGGGGATGTTGCTCCTGAACAATGGCGCTCCTATACACTTTAGTCCTTCCGGAGAATTGTCAACAATCGATCTAAGCCTCATTTCAAAGAATTTATTAAACAAAGTAAAATATGAAATCTTGGAGGAATCGTTAAGTAGTGACCATCATAATAAAAATATCTGTAATGGGGCATCTCTCAATAGACGTTTTATCAGAAGAAGTTTCCAGCAAATTAACATTCCTAAATATAAGGCTGATTTAAACAGATATCTAAATACTATGGAAACTTATACAGTTGATTCCATCTCCAATTCAATGCAGAAAGCAGGCAATTCAGCTATACCATTTAATATTATTTCTATGAATAAAAAATTCAAGCCAAAACCATGGTGGAACCCCAATAGATCTAGGACCATGAAGGAATTACCATGTCATTTAGCATTCCGGACACTATTAAAAACTCTGTTCAATGTCTTAAATACAGAAATGTTAGTAACCAAAAACTTGACGAATTAAACAAAGCTCTCGAAAAGGAGACCTGGGAAGATCTCCTCAATAATAATCAAAATAATGCGAATAACATTTGTAACAGATTTCAAGAATTACTACAAGAACATGTGAACAAGACAATGCCTATAAAAACTGTTAGAAAACAGACAAAAGTTCGAAATAGGTGGTTTACCCGAGGCCTTAAAATCTCATCGGACAAAATGAAATCGCTTCATGCCATCAGATCCTCTTCGAGTCATTTAGACCCTCAATTACGAGAGTATATAGATCGGTACAAAAGAGTCTATAGAAAAACGCTCAGAGCAGCTAAACAATTGCATTTCAAAAAAACGGTCGATGAGTCAGATAATAAAATTAAAACAGCCTGGAGTCTAATAAATACCGAAATAAGAAGAAAAGATTACACAATAGAAAAATTACAAATAAGTAACGGTAGAACGGTTTTGTTAGAAAAAGTTGATGAGAAAAAGAAGCAGTTGATGAAATAAATAAATACTTCGTAACAATTAAAGATAGACTGAAGCCTAATGGTTCCAATATCGATACATGTAAATCAATTGAAATACTAAACAAAGTTAGTAAATCACATGTTAAATCCATGTTTCTCTATCCATCAAAAGTGAGGAAGTCATTAATACTATGAGTGAAATGATAAATAAAGCATCATACGACACGTATTATTTATCGAACAAAATAATCAAAAGCATTTCCAAAAATATCGCAGAGCCTCTGAGTATCGTAATCAATCATTGTTTTGAATCAGGTTGTTTTCCTAACTCACTGAAATTAGCGAGAATAAAGCCACTATTCAAAAAAGGTGATAAACTATTAACAGAAAATTATAGACCGATCTTACTGCTCCCAACAATTTCGAAAATTGTTGAGAAAATAACGTTCAAAAGACTTTCTTGATTTCTTGGAAATTAATAGACTGCTAACTGGCGAACAATTCGGGTTTAGAAAAAATAAATCGACTTCAAATGCCACTTTTGAATTTATTGAACAAATAATTTCAATTCTAGACAAAAAAGAACAAGTGTCTGGTATATTCGCTGATTTAACTAAAGCTTTCGATCTGGTGAATCACGAAGTACTTCTTAAAAAAATGAGCCACTACGGCATTAGAGGTAAAGCGCTTGATCTCTTTGGTAGTTACTTATCTGGAAGGCTACAAAGAGTCGAAGCTCAGGAGGTAACTGGGGAAATGTATACATCAGAATGGAGAGAAATTACATGCGGTGTTCCTCAAGGATCAATCTTAGGACATTTGCTGTTCCTCATATACATTAATGATTTACCTAGTTATGTGAAACCCTTTATTTCGGTCCTTTTTGCGGATGATATTAATATTCTCGTGACGGCAAAAAATCCCACCGCTTTGAATGAATCCATATCCAAAGCTATTGGAATTTTAAACGAATGGCTTCTCTTCAATGATTTAATGTTAAATGCGTCTAAAACAACTATCTTAAACTTCAAAATAACGAATAAATGACCAGAAGAGAAACAACCATTAACTGTTGATACTCTTTCCGTATCATTCAAAGATAATGTAAAATTCCTAGGTCTCCATATTGATACGAAACTTACATGGGCTGAACATACGGCTATTATCGGTAAGAAACTGAGTTCCGTTTGCTTCTTACTTCGGAATCTTAAAAAAATCGTGCCAAAGGAAACGTTAACTACTCTCTATTACGCCTATTTCCACTCCATAATAAGTTACGGTTTAATACATTGGGGATCATGTTGCTCGAGTATTAATATTTTCAGACTTCAGAAAAAAGCATTAAGAATTATAAACAATATTACTCAAAGGACAAGCTGCAGAGAAATATTTAAACAACTTAAAATCCTGCCTTTGCCATCGCTGTTTATATTTGAAACATTAATGGTTATTAGGAAAAATATAAATATTTTCCCTAGCAACAATACTAGTCATGATTACGATACCAGGAAGAAAGAAGACTTTCGAATAACTAAACATTGCTCTTCTCTTTTTGAAAAAAGTATAACTCATAAAGGAATTAATTTTCTTAATGTCCTTCCCCCCTTCTTGAAGTCAATAGATACAACAAAAAAATTTAAATTTCAACTAAAAATGTTCATGCTAGAGGAAACCCTTTACACGGAAACGGAATTTTATTCTCACTGTTTAAAAAGACTAATATAATCACAATAAAGAATCGTTTTTCATATCCAAAATCATTATTTGATACAAAGCTTTCATTTTTATATTTTGTGCCGAGTTCCTCCACACCTTAAAAGTCCGTCCAATGTACGTTATTGTTTTATTTATTAATTTATATATATTTTTTTTATTTAGAAATTTTTATACATTCATTTATAATTTACTTATATATATATATATATATATATATATTATTTTTCATATATTGTTATAGTTACATTGTTTTCTTTCTTTTCTATATCTCGCCACATTGGGACCTGATGATGGGACGTAAGAACGTCCCGAAACATCGTTGGGGGATAAAGACACATCCGAAGAGTTTTTTTTGAAAAATAGTTATCTTAATTTTTATTAGATTGAAAAATGTGTCTACTTATTATGAACGTATCTTGTATTATTATACATATATATTTTTTTATATATACTCATATATTTTTAAGTATTAATTTGTACAGTCTTTATTAATTTCATTTTACTTTTTTTAATGGTTTTTTTGTTACTACTAATCATAGATGTGTTAGACTCAAGTAGTTATATATCTAATATATAAGCTATCTTAATGTATAAATTCATTTGACGTATCCTATTACCATGTATTGGTTTAACGGAAATAAATTATTATTATTATTATTATTATGAATATAGCATCAGCCTACAAAGACAAACAAACCACCCTCAGAACATTTTTACAAAATCTGACCCCCAAAAACTATAATAAATATAAGTGCGCCAATAGTAAACTGAGAGCTCTAGTTAAAAGAGCAAAAAAGGCTACTTGGAGGCAGTTTATTCAGGACATGGAGCCAGGAAAAATTACTCAGACATGGAAAAAGATAAGCAGGCTTCAAGGACGCGACACCGCCCAATTTAAGAATCCTATATTGGAAAACAAGGAAAACGTAGAAGCATTCTTGAAGAACATTACGGCTTCCCTACCAACGGATCCTTCCCCTAACATTCCTCATAACTTTTTCCACTCTATCAATAAACTAAAAAAATATTAAAGGTATTGATTCAGGTTTCTCCCTGAGGGAACTAGATGCTGCTATTTGCAACAAAAAAAGGACTTCACCAGGCTTAGACAAAATCAGCTACTCCATGATCAAAAATCTACCAGAATCTGCTTTGCTCAAACTCCTAGAAGTCTACAATTCTCTCTGGACTAAAGGAAAATACCCCGACTGTTGGCGCAATATTAAGATTTTTCCACTTCTGAAGAAGAACAAAATCCCTAGCGAACTCACCTCTTTCCGACCTATTGCACTCTTCTCGTGCATCGGGAAAGGCATAAACTCCATGATAAAGAATAGACTAGAGTGGGCAGTTGAAAAAAACAATATTCTGCCCCCGAACTGTCTAGGTTTCAGGAAGGGTAAATCGACAATTGACTGTTTGGAAATTCTTACCCAAAGCATTCGTCATTGCCTGCTAAACAAGAAGGTGTGTCTGGCTGTGTTTATCGACTTTGAAAATGCATATAATCAAGTCGATCCAAGAATTCTTGAAATATGCTTAAATCACATTGGGATTAACGATAAATACGTGTCTTACCTAGTGGACTACTTAAAGTGGAAGCAATATCACATTAACATCAAAGACTGATGAGTGTCACTAAAATCAGGAGGAGGTCTCAGTCAAGGTTGTGTTTTAAGTCCTCTGCTGTTCAACCTGTACACCATCCCTAATGAAATGAAATGAAATGAAATGAAAAATAATCTTTATTCTGGGACTTTCGTCCCCTAAGAATAATAACATAAGAAGTAGATAAAAGAGTACAAGTATCGACCCATTGAGACAGAATAAAAATAAAGGAAAAGAGGTCTCTAGTAATAAATATAAAATGTTAGAGAGAGGCAATGATTAAAACAATAAAAAACTGGTGAAAATTAGTGATAAAAATAAGAATAAAACAAAGTATGAATAATAATGTAAAACCTAATAACAATAGTGAGTTATATATGAATTTAATCGCAAAAAAAAAAAAAAAAAAACTGGGCAGATGAAACTGGAGTGTGACAATCTGTCCAGTGGAGTGAGAGACTTATAGGAAGACTAGAACTATCTCATAGGAGCCCGCCTTAGGAATCAGAGGTTTGTTGAGTTAGGAGATAATGGAAAAGTAAGGACTTAAATGAAAGAAGAGAAGGAGCATGGCGGATCTGGAGAGGGAGAGGGTTCCAGAGGGAGTTAGCTTGGATAAGGAAAGAGTTGTGGTAGGTTGTTGTCCTGTGGGAAGGGAGGTAAAGATCCGAGGGGCGGGATCTAGTGACTTTCTGGTGGATATGGGATTTAAATTGGAGCATTTAGAAGATGTAGGAGGGCTTTTGGGAAGATATGGTTTGATACTTAACATTTTTGCAGAGATATTGTGAAACACTTGATAAAAATAAAGAAAACGTATGTTTTTAAAAAATATTGTCTATTTCACAAATAATATATTATTTGTGAAATAGACAATATTTTTTAAAAACATACGTTTTCTTTATTTTTAAGATATGGTTTGATAGAGGAAGGAGCCTAGGAAATATTGTCGACGAGAGGATGGGAAGAGCCATCCCTATACATCAACATGACGATAGTTACCAGATTCTACAATATTCAGACGATTTGGTCATCTACACGTGCGAAAACACGATAGAGAAAGCTCTGAATGTAATCAAAGTTGCCCTCAACCGAACATTAAATATTCTCGCTACTCTAAACTTGCGCATCAACACAGATAAATCAATCCTCGTTCAGTTTACGAGGAAACATTGGAATGCCAACTCTCTCAAACTTCAATTGGACGGAAGAGAAATCAAATCAAATAGTTATTACAAATTTCTTGGAATTATCCTAGACTCAAAACTATCTTTTCATAGGCAAGTGCTTAGTATACTAAATAGCACATCGAAACACCTCAACATTTTAAAATGCATTGCAGGAATAAAATTCGGAGGTCATCCGTCTAACCTTTTGACGGTCTACCGAGGGACAATAAGAAGCATAATGGACTATGGATCAACTATCTACAACCTGGCCAGCTCACAGACTCTGCGAAAACTAAACACTATACAAAACAATAGGGTGAGACTATGTTTAGGGAGTTTTAGAACCACTCCAGTCAATGCGCTGTTGGCAGAAGCCGGGGAACCTCCTCTTCAAATTAGAAGAACATGGCAGACAGGAAAACGGCTGATAAAAATACTAGGAGACTCGTCGCATCCTTTGCATGAGAACTACAGGTCGCAGCTGTACCATGGAGAGCAAGTCCCTTTGGCCTCTCTTGTCTACGACATCCATCCCTTCACTGACATCTTGAGGAACATTCCAGCCCACAAAGGTCTACCTGCATGGAGCCTTCAAGTACCACCGACCTCCATTCAACTTGCTTGTGTCTATACTTTGGATAATAGGAATTTTTTAAAACACACTCAGGGCCGGATCTAGACTTGGAAAGACCCTAAGCTATTTGAGATATGGAGCCCTTTATAAGTCCAGATATTATATGTCAGTGCCAAATATGATTTTCGGATACCTAGAGGGTTAAACTGAAATACAATTAAGAAGTATATAGATAGTGCAATAATAAATCTTTAACTTAAAATCATTTTTATTCATAACAAACTTAAAAATGCAAACTCTGGTAAAAAGAAACAAAAGTTATTTTAAAAAGCACAATTTACGAAGGCTTATTATCTAATCTCTTGAAACATGTTATAAGGATTAAGGAATTATATTAAACTAAAATATTTTCTTTCTTGCCTTTGCCAGAGCAAAGTCACTGATGACATCATCAAATGATAAACTGCGTAGTAGAGGGAACATAATAACGCGTTGTTCTTCGAAAAGACGCGCTAAAAAAAATGGGTGAAGAGTATGGGACGTTCCGGACGTGCAGCATTGGGACAAATATTGCTGCAGTATATTTAAGTATATATTGCTATGGACTTGAAAAATAAAATAAAACTTGTTTATTTAATATATTGTCTAATTTCACTAACTATATATACATGGGAGTACTTTCGGTATTTCTACCATCCTCAGCCAAAAGCATAAGAGATAAGACTTATCTCTTATGCTTTTGGCTGAGGATGGTAGAAATACCGAAAGTACTCCCATGTATATATAGTTAGTGAAATTAGACAATATATTAAATAAACAAGTTTTATTTTATTTTTCAAGTCCATTTGAATTATTTCACAATATCTCTGCAATAATGTCAGTTTTAATATATTGCTATAATATAATTGCTCACTAGGATAATTTTTTTTGGGGCCCCCAAGAAAGTGGGGGCCCTAAGCTATAGCTTGTGTAGCTTATACTTAAATCCTGCACTGAACACACTCCTAACATTCTTTCCTCGATAGCGCAATCCACTCTAGCCAACATATACGCAAACCCCTACAACATTTTTTCAGATGGCTCAAAACGTGACTAATATGCAGGCTCAGGTGTCTATGACCCGAAAAAAAACATCTACGTTTAAAAAAAAAACTGAACGAGAATTTTTCTGTTTACTCAGCTGAATTGATTGCGATTCTCGATGCTCTTGAATATGCTATTTGCATATAGGATGATGTTGTTATTTTAACGGACTCAAAGTCCGCCATCCTCAGCTTGAACAACTTTCACTAGGCCAGGGTCACCTCTCACCGATCACATTCTATGCCGGTAGTTGATAGATTTATAAAAACAAAACAACGCATACGATTGTGCTTCAGTGGATCCCCGGACTCGTAGGCCTCCAGGGCAACGAACTGGCAGACTCCGCTGCCAGAGAAGCTGCAACAGATGTCGGTGAGTATGCGCAAATACAGCTACCTCCACGAGATGCCAGTCGTTGTTTAAGGAAGATTGTTATGCAGAACTGGCAACAAGCATACGTTGAAGAATCTACATCAAAAGGAAGAGAGCACTATGCTGTACAAAAGACGGTAGAGCTAAAGCCATGGTTCCAAGACATGGGCTTGCGTCGTCGGGATATAGTTCAGTTGTGCAGGCTCCGGACAAACCACGGGCGTATCAACAGAAACCTACATACCATCAAGGTGACTAATAGTTCTCAGTGCGACCGGTGGGGTAGTACAGAGGATATGGACCACGTGCTACTCAAGTGTCTGAAATACGAAGAGACAAGACGAAAGTATCCAGATCTCAACCGGACGGACACCCTGCAAGATTGGCTGAAGAACCCCGTCAAAGAAAAATATAAGAAAATAATAGACTTTCTTAAAGACATTGAAGTAGTACTTTAATTTATTTAGAATCTATAAATCTTTTTTTTTTTACCTTTTACAAATCTTCTTTTTTTTTTCTCTCTTTATAATTCATTTCTTTACTTATAATTTTTATTGCTGACATCTTGTTGTTTTCACATGGCAGTATAGTTCGTAGTTGAGCTGTTGTCAATAAATTAAAGAAGAGAAAAAAAAAAAAAAAAAAAAAAAAAAGTAATATTGGTTCATCTGCCTACAGCTTAGTGAACTATAACTAGAAAATAGCATTTTTTTATGGTTTATGGCAAATTGAACGTGTCCTAAATATATGTAGTAGCTCGAACTCATGTGTTGCATTATTTTATATTTTCTAAAAAAATCACTTCTTTAAAGTAATATTGGTTCATCTGCCTGAAGCTTAGTGAACTATAACTAGAAAATATCATTTTTTATGGTTTATCGCAAATTGAACGTGTCCTAAATAATAGAAGTAGCTCGAACTTGTGTTTTGCATTCTCTCACATTTTCTAAAAAAATATATATATTTAGAGGGCGCCGGTAGCTCAGTGGTATGCGTGCTTGACTTCTGAGCTCAAGGTCGTGGGTTCGTAGCCCGACCGAGGCCCTTAGTTTATTTTATCTGGGAGGTAAAATAAACTTAAGCACGCCGTCCTTCGGATGGGACGTTAAGCGATGGTCCCGAGCCTGTACGATGTCAGGTACTCGTTAAAGACCCCTACCCTAGATGAATAAAAATTTAGGGTAGGCAAAATTTAGGACTCCCACAGTAGAGTCGGGCTCATGTACACCAGAGTGACGAAAGAGCGCTCTGGTAGTAGGCGATATGACCTCGTAGTTAAAGCCCGGGCATGAGTCATAAAACCTAAACCTATATATTTCATTTATTCTATCATAGATGAACCACTGATGATGATGTTGCGTTGAAAACAGGTTCTAGTCAAAATAAAAGTCTTATTTCTATGGGGAACGGTTCCTGGTCACTTCAAAATCATTCCGATCAACAGTTTTTTTTTTTTTTTTTTTTTAAACAGGGTTGTCTATCGAATGTAGTCAATTTCGATTTATTCTTATAACAATCTTTAACGATAACCTATCAGGAAACCATTGTACTACTTGTTGAAAGATTGGTTTTTGGAATTTGTGTTTAATGTGAGAATAAGGCTCTTATTATGGAGAAGGTATGTTCAATATCCTCATATTAAAAAAAAAAAAAAAAAGTATAGATGACCAGATACAAGAATGTTCCATGAAATGATACTAAGATTTTTTTTTTTCGTAGAATTATGTAATAAATGTGACTTACTTCGATGGTTCGAATCATCTTCATTGTCTCACCCCCTAAATCGGATCGAATAATAATTGTCAATTATTTGGAAAAAATTGGTGACCCCGTCTGTCTGGATTTCGCGTTTTTTGACCGCCATCATATTTATTTACAAATCTGATTAAATTAAGTCATAATGATTATTTTACATAATTTAGCTCAGTTCGGCTGAAATAACTGAGGAACTTTTGACGTTTTTTAATTCATTAATTTGGACGGAATAAAAAATTGTCTCTTTGTACAGGTTTGATATTTACCGTGTAGGTATTGTTTTGCAGGGTTCGATTTAACTTATTTTTAATCTCTACTTGATACTTTTTTCATAGTATGCAATTCGCTTAGCCTAAATAATTTCGGTACTTACGTATTAACGCCACCGCAGCAAATCAATCAACATGTATTTGTAAATTAAAAATTATTAAAGCTATTTATTTATTTTTGGACTTTATATTTATTATTAGCATGTATAATTATTGGTTTTGTAATATGCAGGCGTACCGCCCGCTTGATTGATAATCTGACCCTCGCGTCGTTCAAATCATAATAGTTAGTTCTGGTTTTAAGACTTTATATATTTGCGCGGAGGCGTATTAACGCATTAATCGCATCGGCGTATTAACGTATTAATCGCATTGCAAATGCGCAAATATATAAAGTCTTAAAACCAGAACTAACTATTATGATTTGAACGACGGGAGGGTCAGATTATCAATCAAGCGGGCGGTACGCCTGCATATTACAAAACCAATAATTATACATGCTAATAATAAATATAAAGTCCAAAAATAAATAAATAGCTTTAATAATTTTTAATTTACAAATACATGTTGATTGATTTGCTGCGGTGGCGTTAATACGTAAGTACCATAATTTCTATTGTCAAAACAAATTTACATCTCATTGTCTCCTTGTCGAACTTGAATTATATCACGAAGGAGGAGAGATCAGGCTTGTGGTCGAATAAAACAAACTTGTGGAATTTCTGCCAAGTGTACCTTCTTCAGGGCCTGTATTGACATATATAAATTATTATTACTGAGTTAATGTATTTTAGATATGAGTAAAAGACATGACATAATTATGATTAAACCAATAATAAACATTAAATAATTTACACTAAAACTAACTGAAATATTATATTTAAACAGAAAACCATAAACAATTATAACAGTATATCCCCTGAGTGAACATTTACAAACACCAAAACATATAATATATCTAAACAGAGACAAGATCCTGAGCGAGCAGAAGTTTTAAAATAGTAAAGTAATATTTTAAGGCAGCCACACCAGAATATGATGTACTTAACCCATTAGTGCCCAATTTTTTTTTTTCAACGATTCCCACTCTAAAAGATCCTACTGTGTTCAGTAAACACTGGGAAAATGGGATTTTGAAGAAAAAATCGATAACCATGGAGTAAATTCAAAATTTTGAAAAAGTCCCAATTGGGGATCATGGCTCATACTTTAAGATCGTATGCCTCATAGATGGGGCAGTGGCGAGTATGAAAGCTACCCCTACTGCCAACAACTGCTCTCAACCACAGGTGTTATAACTACGAAATGAATATCTTTGCTAAAAATTTGTCAGTGTGCAAAACAATAGAATAATAATAATGATATACATATAACTCTTGAATGATATAGGTAATTATAGCATAGATTCCGTCACTACATTATAGAAATTCCAAAAAGTCTTTGAAATTATTACAAACTAACTTAGTAAATAACAATAACATAATTATTACAAAAAGACTTGAATTGAGAGAAAAAATTTCCGAGATCGAATCCGAATCCATAACTATTTGTGCCAATATGCCATACAATATGAACTTGAAAGAAATAAAACTTGTTTATTTTATGATATTGTCTAATTTCACCAACTATATTTACATGGGAGTACTTTCGGTATTTCTACCATCCTCAGCCAAAAGCATAAGAGATAAGACTAAGTTAATATTACAGAATGTCAGCCTCTCGAGGAACCCCTTACCCTCCCTCCTGGTGTTCCCCATGACGTCACAATATCATAAATAAACAAGTTTTATTTCTTTCAAGTTCATTTGAATTATTTCACAATATCTCTGCAATAATGTCAGTTTTCATGCCATACCCCACGTTACATTTCGAGCAATGTTTCTGAGTATTTTTCTTGCACACTGCACATTTCCTTTGTTTCCCCCCTTGCGTTCTCTCAGGGTGATGACCAGGCTGATTTTTTCTGATCTCTCGAGGAACCCTCTTCTCCACGGCTTTCGTCAGAGATAGTCGTCCAGGAAATTTGGGGTTTGAAGTGGATGATGTGTACAGATAGCTTCTTGTTATCTCCTGAACTCCAAAAGTGGCATTTCTTCGTCGTTGACCATGTTACGCAAAACGTGAGCATTGACTACGCAGACGTCTATAAGGTGCGTGATTATGGGGAAATATCATTTCTTCCCTCGTATTTTGGTCCTGTATTTATTGACTAGCCAATCGAGTTTGTCCACACCCCCCATGTATTTATTGTATGTAGCGATACATTTTGGCTGAGGAACAGTCACCATAGTCTTCTTTTCCTTTGATCATCTTTTGACTTTTTCAACTTTCTCTACTCCTTGACAGTTTTTCATGATACGCACAAGGTTGTTGCCTTTCCATAAAGCGAACATTATACCCTTCTCGTCATCGAGTCGGTAGTCATATGACCCTCGTTTTTTTTTTTTGAAAACCTCATCAGTTCTGGTGGGGCACTGGTTAGTACGATTGCTACGTACAGTCCCAACAGCAGCTACATTGCGATCTGTCAATGTTTTCATTAGTGAAAAAGTTGTCAAAATAGAATACATGGTCAGATGAATTTTCTATGGCCAAGATGTTATCCAAAATAACTGTTGAACCCAAACCGTCTGAAGGGTTTTCGTACTCTTTTTTATCTTCATACAATTTAAAACGGTAGCAGTCAAAAAATCAAGATTCTGCATAGCATCTTGAAGCTCATTGAGTGTCCAATATTGTTTCATATCTCTGAATAAAACAAGCAAAGGAACATCACAAGAGGTGAAGTCAAGTTTACCAATTTTGGAAGTCGCTATTACCCATGATCCCCAAATGGGGATCAGCATAAAACAAGCATTATAACAAGCTGTAAGCATTGATGTGACAAACTAATATATTTCCTTCAATCTTGAACATATTTGTGAAGACATACAACAATATCATAATGAAGAATTAAGTAGGTAACTTGCAACAAATTTTCAAAAGTAGGTGACATTTTTCAATTTTACTTACCGCAGGTTTTCGCACTTCATATACTGATTATAACCATAAAACGCACTCAAAATCAAAATAAACGGGTTGATCACTTTTCAGATAGTTTAAAGGTAAGAGATAAGTTACCATTGAGTGCTGCAAACATAGGGGCGATCAAAGTGAGAAGTCCCAATTGGGGATCATGGGTACAAATGTGTTAACATATAAAATAAAGTATCTCAAAACAAAAAACAACCTACACATCTTTCACCCATGTCGTTTACATTATTTAAAAACAACAAGAGATATAATATAAAATATATTGTTTTTTAAATAATGTATACGAGATTGGTGAAAGATGTACGTTTTTTTTTGTTTGTAAATTTTTGGTTATAATTAGTTTATAATTGTTTATGGTTTTCTGTTTACATATAATATTCCAGTTTGTTTTGGTGTAAATTATTTAATGTTAATTATTGGTTTAGTCACAATTATGTCATGTCCTTATTGCATATAATTATTCCATACCTAAAAAACATTAACTCAGTAGTAATAATTTATAATTTATTACACTCAGTGCCGAAAGCTTGGCAGAAATTTTTTTTTATTCGACCACAAGCCTGATCTCTCCTTCGTATTACATCGTTGGTCAATCCCTCCCCAATAGAATTATATCATTATAAACTCAAAATAATTTAGTTCCCTGAGTCTAGTTGACTGCAAATCAATAGGTGTCGTTTTTAAGTGGGTCTAGATACCCATATAACATGTTGTGTCGTTCTTAAGTGGGTCTAGATACACATATAACATGTTGTGTCGTTCTTAAGTGGGTCTAGATACACATATATCATGTTGTGTCGTTCTTAAGTGGGTCTAGATACACATATAACATGTTGTGTCGTTCTTAAGTGGGTCTAGATACACATATAACATGTTGTGTCGTTCTTAAGTGGGTCTAGATACACATATAACATGTTGTGTCGTTCTTAAGTGGGTCTAGATACACATATATCATGTTAATTTATGGTTTCCAGATTTACTTTGTGAAGCTCCATTCTAGGAATAGATAATTAAAATACACAATTTCTTTGTCAAACTTCACTATATATTCTCAAATACTCAACTAGTTTCGCCGTGTTAAGGCATTATCAAGAGTCACTTACAAACTAGATACACATATAACATGTTGTGTCGTTCTTAGTCGTCACAGAGTAAGTAACTCACCGTTTGTAAGTGACTCTTGATAATGCCTTAACACGGCGAAACTAGTTGAGTATTTGAGAATATATAGTGAAGTTTGACAAAGAAATTGTGTATTTTAATTATCTATTCCATATATCATGTTGTGTCGTTCATTCATTCCATCACAAGTTATGATGTTTACAGATACACACACAGGAATTATTTTTTAGAATCAGGGGTCGGAAAACATGAAATCCGGGGAAAGGTCCAAAGTCGAATTTCTGACCAATTACATAACTTGCACTTGGTGAAGCTGGGTGAAATGGGGACTTCCGATTGATTCCTGGTCTTTTTGTTAAGGAGTATGTTAGTTGATATTTTCCGGGGTTGTTTTTCCAGAGTTGTCTTCGTTCAGACGTTCTCTCTATTTTGTAGGTTGAGGCGATGTACGATTTCACTGGGGTTGCTGGCTCCTCTGAACTTAGTATTACCGCCGGGGATATTCTTACAGTTACCAGAAGGGATATTGGTGAAGGATGGTGGGAAGGAACCAGTAGTCAAGGGGAAACTGGACTTTTCCCTGCAGCTTATGTTAAAGTAAGTACAATTTTTATGAAATACTAGCTTTAGCAACCGACAAAGTGTAATTCCAGTTGGAAATTCGATTAAAACACAGGTAGGTCAGGGGCTGGTCGCTTCAGGAGTGTTGGTGGGGATGTCGCTATTGCAGTCTTCGGTTTGGTGAGGAGTCCTGTTTGAGGCGGGCTTCCGGTTAACGGTTGAGCGAGGTGACCGGTACTGAGGGGTGTTCACGTCTGTTGTTTAGTTGCGCCTTCAGCGCTTTGACTTCGGCGATTAAGTTTTGAATAGTCAAAAACACCAGGCTTCGCACTGTTTTTGCCATGGAATGAATGAAAGTACGCACGGTCTGGGTTTTCATTTTCACTACTTTTCACTACACCAATTAGGCGCACTAATTGGGCGAATTCGATGTCGGAGAGATTACAATGTTGAAAATGAATTGCATGGACAGCCCTCTGATGCCCGAATTAGCGGGAAGAAAATTAATTTTCATATTTCAAAAAAATATTAATAATAAAACGTTTACTATTTTGAGTTTATCAACTATCAACTTTTTTTTTCTACTTAGAGTATTCAAGAAAATGAATCAAACGAATGTTGGGAAGAAGAGTGGGACGATGATTGGGAAACAGCATCGTCTATACAACCAACGGAAAATATGACTACAATCATTCCAAACACACAAGCTCAGGTTTCTATAGGTAATCTCATGCCATTTCAATATAAACTCGCCTAATACAATTCCATTGAAAAACATTTGATGGTCAATTTATATTCATTGACAAAAAAAAAGTGGAAAAAAAAAGCAACCGTAATATAGTTATGGAGTATATACGAGTATTTCCTATATACTTATGTATTGTATTTTACTGTATAATAAATATATTACATACAAGTAATATAGTTTACAGTTCGAAACCCGGCCTAGGCGTTTAGGTTTTCTTATCTTGGAGGTGAAAAAACCTTGATCACGCCGTCCTTCGGATGGAACATTAAGCGATGGTCCCGAGCCTGTACAGTGTCATGTACTCGTTAAAGATCCTAGATGAACAAACCTGAGTTGGCAAAATTTAGTTCTCCCACAGTAGATTCGGGCTCACGTCCACCAGAGCGACGAAAGTGCGCTCTGGTTGTAGACGATATGATATCGTAGCTAAAGCCAGGTCACGGTAACTAACTATATTTATTATG
Source organism: Aradus depressus (assembly GCA_963662175.1). Classification (NCBI taxonomy): domain Eukaryota; kingdom Metazoa; phylum Arthropoda; class Insecta; order Hemiptera; family Aradidae; genus Aradus; species Aradus depressus. Next base: position 54,048,413 of record OY759218.1, on the reverse strand, counting down.
AGATCATTATATATAATAAATATTAGTAAAATAGATAAATTACATGGGTTGTTCAAGGGCTAATAAGTGTATAAATAAAATAAAAAAGTTTATATTTTCCTGGAGAGTGGAAGTAGGGAAATTCGCAGACGTTTTTTATCTTCATATAAGAATATATATATATTTTTTCATGTTATAACATCCAATTATAATTAATTGTTTACAAAAAAAAAACAAAAAAACAATGACTTAACTGACTAGCGTCTGAAGAACCCATATGTTGTGTGTGTCATGGAAATGAATTCGATAAGTAATAAAAATTTATCTTTCCATTTTCAAATGTTCAAAATTTATTGTAATTTTTAAATTTTAGCTCCACCTACTATAATGGGTCGAAAAAATTTTAACAGATATTCTATGTTCGTCAAAACTGGTGGTGAAAATTACATTTTTGGTGGATTACCTAAAGTTGTTCCAGAAAGTGAAAAAGTTAAAATAATTGAAACGGAAAATGGGTTTATATGGAATCCAATCATTGAACCCTACAGTTGTGTTGTTGCTTCACCCAAAAAAGAATCAAAATTGAAAGGGCTCAAAAGCTTTATCGCTTATCAAATAACCCCATCCGTGAGTAACTATAATTACATATGTTTTTATCAATATTCCTCTTGTGATGTTAGTTTTTCAACAGAATTCCAAGGTTTCCGGCCCACACATTTCTATACGGAATTGTGCGTGCAGATTTAGAAGTCCATAATTAACAAATCTAATGACTTCCAGACAAATCGGCAGCGGAGAAGAAGGGTTAGAGGGAGGGCGAAAACTTCATTTATTGCAAAAAATCGATATGGAGAAGTAAATGAGGGGGAAGTTGAAAAAGAAAAAGGGAAGCCACCGAAGAACATTAAATTTTTGTTGAGTTTAGTGGGTAAATAATGCACTTTCTGTATAAAATATCATTGACACTGTGAACAATTTTATTAGACACTTTCATTTCTATTGAAAACTTGAACTTGTATTTCCATTGATACAACTTCTAAGTTGAGGAACGCGGACATATTGTGGAAACTTGTCGAAAGTGTGCGACCCATCTACAGGCATCAAATATCTCCACTATTGCTCAAAAAGCAGGCTACTTAATAGCTTAGAATAATTAGAAATAAATAAAGCTACCAAAAAGAACATTTGTATGAATGACCAAATTTATTTCAACTATTCCCCTTTGCTAACACCCTGAACCAGTTCTGTTTCCACATATATGTTTGTATTATCTGTTATTAATATTTGGTTCCACATATATGTTTCATGTTATCTAAATCTTAATATTATTATTTATTTTATTTATATTTTTTATTTATTTGTTATTTTTCCATGTATTAGTCTAATGATATTGTTTTATGTAAATTTAGAACTAGTTTTGTTAGGAAATATTTCAGGAGATAGCTAACGGTACAGCCGGGGGACTCCCAAGTTTTAATAGCACCCTTGCAACTGAGATGTATTTGAAGGGTCGCTCGATGGTGTAAGGCCGAAACCGGTAGTTTATATATATATATATATATATATATATATATTACACCATCGTCAGATCTAGTTATGAACTAAGTATATATATATATATATATATACTCTCTGACATTTTTATAATAGTTCCTTTACTCCTTTATGAATATTCAGATGAATTGTGAGAAGTGCTATGAAATATGTACGGTGTGAAAATCAAGAAAAAAGCGATCGGTCCACTAGGTGCTGCGCCCCACGCCGAAAGACGCTTAGAAGATTACCATCAAGGGCCTATACGTTTATCCCCAATAATTCCGCACCATACATTCACTCTCCATGGTCTTTGATTTTCAACTTCACGTATTAACTTCTCCTTTGTAAAACTTGATTCATCTGAGAATAATACATTATGAAAAAAATTTGGATCAATTCGTTGTTGCTCGAGGGCCCATCGACAAAATACTAAACGATTTTGAAAATCATCTCCATGAAGTTCCTGATGTAAGGATATGTGACAAGCATGATCTTTAAATAGTTTGAAAATTCTACAAATGCTCACTTGGGATATTCTAGAGTTTTTACTGATTGTACGAGAGTTAACATTTGGATCAATAGCAACTGCGGCTAAAACTGCAATTTCATTTTGTTCTCCAGTAATCTTGTTTCTGCGTTTCCTTTTTTTAGGTTGAATAGAACCATCTTCAGAAAATTGATTTACAACACGATAAAAAGACGAAGTAGATATTGGCCTTCGATCGGGAAAACGTTGAGCATACAATTCAACAGCATTCTTTATGCTTCGACGAGCCTTCTCCATAAATGAAAATAATTTCAATTTTCTCCGGGATAGTTGAATATTCCATTATTAATTTTTAGAAAAATTCAATATTTTATCACTGATATTGTGTACGTCTAGATAACGCACAAGATATCAACTACAACAGAATTAGCTCTATTGTTTACACCTCGTAGTAATAAATAACATTTTTGTTTCAGTTCTGTTTACATTTTATTTACATTTAAAATAAATAAATAAATACATTTTGTGTAAAATATTGATTCTTTATTACAATAACACTCATTTTAATTTAATCTATGTTTATTTCTTTGTGCATCAAATTTGTGTTTTTAAATTATCAAAAGCATAAAAAATTGACAATTTCAAACAAAACTTTTCCTACAAAAGATACGTATTTTTTCAAGTAGAATTCAAGTATGCAATTAAAACTATGGGTTTCCATTGAAAAAATCGAAGTTGCTCTTGATTTAACCCTGAAAACGCCACTCGAGGTTAAATTTCGTATTACCATTATATGTCCCTCTTTAAACCCTGCAACTTTTGTTTGAACAATTTTTTTTCGATAAAGCTTATTTTTCGATTTATTCTTGTTTTTCAGGTTAAATGAAACACCCGTTATATATATATATATATATATTTATATTACAGGGGAGGCTTAAGCTTAACTATAAAACCCTATTTCATTAGTAAAATTTGTTTTTAAACGGCTATTTTCTACGTTTCTTCCATATTTCTTTTGAAGCTCAGTAAATTTTCTCTTTTTCTTATGTATTTTCTTTACAATGTCTTTGTTTAAATTTGGGTTTTAATCAGCGTTGAAGCTTCTTCTCTGATAAGCCTTTTAAAGGTTGTGTTGAATTACTTTTATGGTATTTTAAACTTTCAAAATTGTTTTGCACTATTTCTACCTTTCAAATTCAGTTTACTATTGATTTATTGGTTCTTAAAGTTAATATTTATCGGATTTGTTTCTCTATGTGAGTTCTTTCTAGTTAAACTTCGGTTTTCTATATATTGTACCTAATAACTCTCGATGGATTGAACATTTCGGTCTGAAATTGTATGTGGGGGTTCTCAGAACTTCATAAATAAAGCATCTATTAACTTTCGGCTAAATCAGGGAGAAAAGGGTTTGAAGGGAAAACGAAAACCTTGTTTCAAATTGGGGAAGTACATTGCCTGTGATTCTTTCTTATTGCTTTTTTGTTTTGTTTTTAAATTTTTGTACTTTATATATATACATATATATATATATGTATTTTTTTTTTTTTTAGTTTAACAATATTCAAGTTTCTCGGAGATATAAGCAGTTTGACTGGCTGCACAACAGACTTGAAGAAAAATATAGCTTAATACCTATTCCACCACTACCCGATAAACAAATATCAGGTGTGTTGCTATATTTTAGTATTATGGTATCTCAATATCGGGGAGTATTATATAAAATGTCATTGTTATGATTCAAAAACAATGAATGATTATAATACTCAAGAAAATAATTTAATTATGCAAATATGACTTTTGGCTACATGTAGTACGGTCATAAAAACAGTGTTTTAAAACCCTGAACTTCCAGTGTCAATGAAATTTGGAAATGCCATATCAGTTATGTCTTGGGTTTCGAAGTGTCTGCCTTTGAGAAAGTTTGCCACACTGTGGGAAGAACTGGTAGTGGTAGAACTGTGGGTAGAAGGTTTCAGCTATTTCAATTATTCCAAAGATACGTGCCCTTGTATTACAGATTCGCCTTTAGTAGAGCTCTCAGTTTATTATCGTTCACCCGGTCTGCTAGTGGCTAGTCTCTGAATTATACGTAACAGGTACTACGTCGAAAACAAATAAGTCGAAGCACAATTAGTCGAATACCGACTCACCGAAACACGATACCCCCACAACCCCCCTCCCGTTCAAAATTTTGAGATGTCACATAGCGTATTTTTCAGTTTGGCTTTTGAGACTACTACATGTGAAATTCAATGACAATCCGACCATTAGTTAATGAGCTAGTAGCACTACATTTATACTTGTGCCCCCCACAACCCCCCCCCCCCCCCCCCCCCCCCCGTTCAAAATTTTGTTACGCCACATAGCCTATTATTCAATCGGGGTCAAAAGGATGCTACATGTGAAGTATCATGAAAATCCGTCCAGCCGTTAGAGCATGATGTTTAACCACATTTCAGCTTTATTAATATAAATGTTTGTTTCTATAGGTCGTTACGATGAGCAATTTATTGAACATAGAAAAAATCAGTTACAAGTTTTTGTCGATTGCGTTTGCCGTCACCCTGTTCTCTCAAGGTATGAATCGACTACATTAAGGGTATACAAATTGTATTGAACTACTAATATGTTTGTATTGAATTTCAATTTTTCTGTTTTCATTTGATTATTTCAGATCTGCTGTTTGGCAGCATTTTATAACTTGTACGGACGAAAAAGCATGGAAAACGGGAAAACGCAAAGCGGAGAGAGACGAATTTGTTGGGGCGATTTGTTTTTATGCCGTTGAAGCCCCAGAAAGAAGTATTAACCAATTCACATTGTGAGTAAACAGCAGAGTGCTCTGTTAATTGTTGGGCGTTGCCACTTTTTAAAATAATTTGACCTACTTTCAGCTTTTTCCGGCCTGAATTACAATTTTTTTTTTTTCAAACTAAGTAAATTTTCTTCAATTTTCTCAGGGAACAAGAAGTATTAAATTGTTATAAATTTGTGCAAAATATGGACGGTGCTGTGAAACTTTTGATGGAAACTGCCGTCGATCAGACGAAAAAACATCAAGGCCCTTATAAACGCGAATATCAGAAAATAAGACTTGCGTTTTATAATTTGGGTCATGCCATGGCACTGGATTTACCGAAAGGAATAGGTGAGGAATTTTTGGTTATTAGTTGTGTAATTTGTGGTTATTAGTTGTGTAATTTGTGGTTATTAGTTGTGTAATTTGTGGTTATTAGTTGTGTAATTTGTGGTTATTAGTTGTGTAATTTGTGGTTATTAGTTGTGTAATTTGTGGTTATTAGTTGTGTAGTCTGTCGAAAAATGTATTGAGTTTTCACAAGAATTACATGTTTTCCAACGCCCCGAATCCAAAAATGTCAGTATGTATGTGAACACGATAAATACTCCCGATGAAAGGAATATATAGATAGATATTGTAGGTATATAGATATTGCATTGTGTTCCATGTGGATCCAGAAACTTATAAGGATACCTATTTATTTGTCAACCAAATCGGCCAAAGAAAGAGTTGGCTGAACTCCTAATAACTGCTGATGTAGTGATTGTATTGACACGAGATGTTACATGTGGGTTGAAAAGGCATTTATTGATCTAGTGGCAGAGCAAAAACTACAAATAATCCGAAGTGGCAATTCACCGACCATGTTTTTCCAAATAAATTCATTATGTGTAGTTCATTTCAGAGAAAGGATACGAGAATTTAACGACCAACATAAAGCGGATTGGTGACACTTACGATGAAATTGGAAAATTGTTTGAAGAACAACCAAAATTCGATTGGGAACCTTTGATAGACATCCTTCACATATATAAAGGAATTTTGGCCTCTCTCCCAGACATTTTTTCTCTCCATAAGGTAATAAACTTATTTTAAAACATTGTATACTGCATGTCTAAGGCCTTAGGGCCTTATACACAAAGTCGAGCGATTGTCTAAAGGCATGAATCTCGACAATATATATAGACAGTTTAGAGACTGTCGCGTGTCCACACTTGAATGCCTTGTTCCTCGTTTTAGTTACTAGACATGACTGACCATGTTGGGATCGCCGCTTGCGCAGTTCTAATCATGAACAATAAAATGAAACGTAAGAGGAGACCTTGGCGGAGGCTGACATTTTTGCGGAGGGACCTCGTTTCAGTTGCAATTTACTTTCAAAACTAACATTAAAAGACAGCATGGGTTTCCAAAACTTCACCCATTTGACCCCGTCGTATGCGAACCAAGCATTCGTTACAGGAGATGGGGTATCTTTCGAACGATTGTTTAGTTTAGTTTTTCTTTTTTGGGGCGCTCAACTACGAGGGTTATCAGCGCCGAGGATTGCTACTATGTAGCCCTTTAATGAAATTTATTAATTTGTATATATATTGTGATGTAAAAACTACAGAACATTCTTTTTAATGAATATAGAAAAGAGGTAATTTTTTTTTATTATAATATAATATATATATATATATATATTATATTATAATAAAAAAAAATTACCTCTTTTCTATATTCATTAAAAAGAATGTTCTGTAGTTTTTACATCACAATATATATACAAATTAATAAATTTCATTAAAGGGCTACATAGTAGCAATCCTCGGCGCTGATAACCCTCGTAGTTGAGCGCCCCAAAAAAGAAAAACTAAACTACTTTGACCTGCCCCGTCCGCAGATCGATCTGTGCCCCTAACAGCGTGAGTAGGTCTAACCCTGCCAGCCCGTCGTACGGAGTGCATATATCTGCAATGACAAAGGGATGCTCGATCATTTCTCCGCCCACACGACATCGTAAATTCTGCGTCCCTTCTACTCTCAGCTCCGCCCCAGTGACTCCCCTCGAGTTCAGTCCCGTTCTCCTGAGAGGAACCGCCGGTTCTCTGACCCTAAGTACACTGATCTCGGCGCCAGTGTCAACTAGGAGTTGGAGCAACCTACTTCGCGTATTTACCGACAGTATTACCGCCCCGCGACCCGTGGCGGCACTCACGAGGTGAGGGTTATCCGGCAAGATGGGGCCGGGAAAAGTGAAGGTGTCGTCGGGGATGGAGGGACCCCGGTAAGTGGAGATAGAAAGATGGGCGGGGGCGCGAGTGCTAAGAGAGTCGCTTGGCAGGACGAACGGGTGGCGGAGAGCACAAGGAGAGCGGAGGAAACGGGCGGTCGGAACGACAGGGCCCATGGGGGCAGGGGGAGCGGTGCGACCTTGACGGAGGGTCCCAAATGGAGAAGTCCCGCCCGTGTTAATTCGGGGGAGGTGCGTACCCTGGCCAATGTGACCATCCCCGCGTGGACGGAGGCGGTCGTGATGGCCAGGGTGGACCCGAATTGGAGGGGGAATGTTTTAGTCGAACCGGCGATAATTGTCCCGATGGGGCTCAGGGCCGCCCGTGTGGCGGTCACAGTCGAGGGGGGCCGAGTGCCGGTGCAACTGGCAAATTTAACGAAATCCTCGCTAGTGGTGTCGCGGAACACCATGATAGGAGAGATACATGACATTGTAGCCACTACAACATCTAAGGGAGACCGCGGTGATAAGGGGAGGAATGTCAAGTCGTGGGCAGATATCGTGAAGGGGAAGGGAGAGGCGACCTTGCAGACGGGAGATAAGAGGCCAGCTGGAACCATCTTATCAGCGGTCAGTCACTCGGACCTTGACCCCAAGTTAAAGCACCTCCCCAGAGCCGAAGCGGCCTTATTAAGGGACGTACTTTTGGAACATAGGAACCTATTCGGACAAGTCGAAGCAGGGGGCAGGGGTGAAACATAGGATTGATACCGGAAGCGCAGCTCCGGTAAACAAGCGACCTTACCGGACCCCGTATCATCTGAGGGGGGAAATGGACCGGCAAATGGAGGATTTGCTAGCAAAAGGAGTAATACGGCCCTCCGATAGCGCCTGGTCGGCCCCAGTGATACTGGTCCCAAAGAAATCGCCTGATGGGAAGGCTGTCTATCGTTTTTGCACGGATTTTAGGGGGTGAATTCTGTAACGAAACCTGTGTTTTACCCATTACCGCTTATACATGAAACATTGGACGGACTGGGGCAGTGTAAATACTTTTCGGTGTGCGACTTGTCCTCTGGCTATCATCAGATCGAAATTTCGGAGGAAGATAAACATAAAACCGGGTTTTCCACGCCCCATGGCCATTATGAGTACAACCGGATGGCCTTCGGGCTCAGTGGGGCCCCGGCTACATTTCAACAGCTAATGGACAGGATCCTAGCGGATATAAAAGGGGAAGAGTGCCTAGTCTACCTTGACGATGTCATTGTGTTTTCCCGAACCATCGAGGAGCATGTAGACCGTCTAAAAAGGGTGTTTTTGAGACTGAGCCGCGCGAATTTAAAACTTAATCTTGACAAATGTCAATTCGCCGTGCGAAGCGTAGTATACCTGGGACACGTAGAGTCAAGCGAAGGCGTGCGACCGGACCCGGCCAAGGTACGGGCAGTTTGGGAGTATGTCCGGCCGAGGAGTGAGCGGGACGTAAGGGCGTTTCTCGGTCTGGCGGGATACTATCGCCGATTTATACCCAATTTTGGGGAGCGAGCGCGGGCGCTCACGGAACTCACGAAGAATGATGTCAAATTTAGATGGGGGGAGGAACAGGAGTTGGCATTTCGGGACCTACAGAACAGTCTGTGCGAGGAAACCGTACTGGCCTCCCCGGATTTTTCCCAACCCTTTGTACTATCCACCGATGCTTCGGGATACGGGCTGGGAGCCGTGTTGTCTCAGGTGGTAGACGGCCAAGAGAGGCCTGTGGCCTACGCAAGCCGGAGAATGTTACCCGCGGAACAACGGTACACGGCAACGGAACGCGAGTTATTATCAGCAGTCTGGGCAACTAAGGTGTTCCGGTGTTACCTTTATGGCAGATCATTCACCCTGGTAACCGACCATGCCGCGCTTAAGTGGATGCTGTCCCTCAAGGATCCGTCATCTAGACTAAAGAGGTGGGCACTGCGACTCGCCGAGTTCCAATACAAGGTGGAGCACAAGCCCGGCAAGCGTCACACGAATGCTGATGCGCTATCGCGCGGGGTGTTCGCTACACGGGGAGGGGGGGGGACGTTGAATGGACGGCGGAGAAAATTGCGGAAGAACAGAGCCATGATGCGGAGTGCCGAAAAATCGCGGAGGAGGCCCAGGGCTGTCAGAAGGATGCAGTGGGCAGACTATATGTACCCCCCCAGGGGCTGGGTCAGGGTTGGCGGCTAGTTGTCCCGAGGGCTATGAGGGGGGCCGTGTTACAGTACAGCCACGATAAACCCTTTGCGGGACACCCGGGGGTTGAGAGATCTCTAGCCATTATCCAGAGTAAATATTTCTGGCCGAGGATGGCGACTGACGTACGAAGATACGTAGAGGGCTGTGGGGCGTGTGCTAAAAGGAAAGGTCCGTTTAGGAGACAGGCCCCTTTGGGAGAGTCAATCCAGCCTCAGGGGCCCATGGATTTGGTTAGCATGGACTTGGTGGGACCCCTCCCCCGATCCCGACAGGGTAATAAATATATACTATCGTTTATTGATAATTTTTCTCGTTATGCCGAAGCAATCCCTCTGCCGGATCAGACGGCGGAGAAGGTGGCTCATGCGTTCGTCACCCGGATAGTGTGCCGACATGGGGCTCCACGAAAGCTATTAACGGATCAAGGCCGAAATTTCACGTCAGACATGATCAAGGAGGCCTGCCGCTGCCTCGGGGTTAAGAAGCTACAGTCTTCCCCTTATCACCCCCAATCTAACGGGGTGGTAGAGCGCCTGCAGGTTTAGAAGCTTTGAAATGGATTGAGTAGGTAGATTTTCCAACATATCATTGTGTACTTCATCTGCTCCACATGTCGTGCTTTTCAGCTCCTTGAGGGCGTCCGACATCTCCCACTCACTAAACTCCTTATTATACGGCTCATTGCTAGCAAAACCGAATTGGAGAGGCACACTTTCTGCAGTTTCTTTCATTTCTTTAAACTCCTCGGGGTAACTCTCTGTTGAAGAGACTCCTGAGTAGTAAGTGGCTAGGGTGTTTGCAATGACTCTTGGGTCATATGTGACTACAGAGTCAACTTCCAGTGCAGGCAGTGTAAATTCGTTTTTCCCCGCTATACTTCTTATCTTCTGTCATACCTTTGCCACTGGTGTATTACTGTTTATTGTTGACACATATTCACTCCAGGACGACTTCTGCTTTCCCTTGAACATATTTCTACAGATGGCTCTTGATTTTTTGAACATTATCAAGTTAGGTGTGCTGGGGCTTCTCCGAACAATGACAGAGCTCTCCTTCTTTCTCTTATAGCTTTCCGACATTCCTCATCGAACCACAGAACGTGTTTCTTGCGGCAAGTGCTTTTAGACCAAGGATCTCGGTATGGAAATTGTTTGGGAGGTCTCTGCTCTTTTGAACAATAAGCTTGCAAAAACCCTACCCTCAAAATTGATTTTTTTCCTGAAATCAATTTTTTTTTTTCTTTCAGAAAGCAATACAAACTAAAAAAGAATGTGAGAAACTTGCTTTTGAGCAAAAACTGTCTGCTAACGAACTAGAAGGAGTTTCTCGGCGCACTGATATTGTTTCATACGCTCTTTTAGCAGAAATCAATCATTTTTATTCCGAAAGAACTGAAGAAGTGTCCAGATCAATGAAAAACTTTTTGGAACAGCAAGTTTCATTTTTTAAAAAGGTAAATTTATAAAATATACATATATTTTTAACAGGTCAGTAAGGCCGTGTCATTTTACCTCCCCAGGTATACATAGCATAGGGGAAGTTATGTAATCAGCCAAAAATTGAATTGGAAGAAAGTGACAGTACTTTGTGCTGACGATGGCGTAAGCCGAAATCCGTACACTTTATGTATATTTTGTGGAATTAGACAATATAATAGCTAAACAAGTTCTTTGTTTTTATTTATTATAGCTTATTGTTCGAAAGCTAAGGATGTTAATTAAATGCAAATGTATACTTTCCTTTTTTTATTATACACTGATGAACAAAATTACCGCACCACTCAATTTTATTAGTTTAAAATCGAATCAGTTATCTTTCTCTATTATTAAAATTAATTATAGGTATTAAGGAGTTCTAGTAGTAAACATAGACTGTAAATAAAGCATTGTTTACTCTTCAGTAATTCCTTTTTAACAAACAATACCATTTTGCCTATCAATTGCATTACTTCCAAAGATCCATTTTCGATTGTTCCGTTTCATTAGGTTAAATTTTAAACAATTTCAATCTCTTTTAATGGCTTTAAGTGAGCAAAATTGTGTTAGGGCCATAACTTTATTGGAGGAAGGGAACAGTCGCTAGGAGACTTGGTGTACATCACACGACCATTGGCAGGGTTCATCGGCGCTTTTTGGAAACAGGGCTTTATACCAGAAGACCGGGGCAGGGTCGACCAAGATCTACAAACGACAGAGACGATAGATACATTCGTCATCAGGCTTTGCGGAGCCGCAGTGTAACTGGAAATGAGATCAGCAATCTCATAAGGCAAGTTTGAAATGTTTCCATTTCCAGTAGGACTGTAAGAAGAAGGCTTAACGAAAATAACCTTAGAGCCCGACACCCTGCCCGTGGACCTCTTCTCACCACAGCTCACAAAAATGCCAGGCTTCAATTTACACGAGAACATGTGAATTGGACATTGAACGATTGGGGGAGAGTTCTTTTTACAGATGAGGTTAGAGTAGGCCTCAAATCTTCAGATGGTCGTAATTTTACATGGAGACGCCCAGGGGAAAGGTACGCGCCATGTTGTATGGTTCCCCAGGTGGCATTTCATGGAGGCTCGTTGATGTTCTGGGGTGGCATTTCCTTTTATGCTCGTACCGAGTTGGTTGTTGTGCGGGGAAGGTCTCTAACATCACAAAGGTACTTAGAAGAGATAATTGAAGAACATGTATTGCCATTTGCGCCCTATATTGGTGAAAGATTCATGCTGATGCATGATAATGCCAAGCCACATAGGGCACGTATTGCGGATGACTACCTCAATGAGGTGGGGATTGTGCGCTTAGCATGGCCACCAAGGAGTCCAGACTTAAATCCGATTGAACATGTTTGGGACCAACTGAAGCGACGTGTACGAAGGAGAAACCCAGGTCCTAGCACCCTTGAAGAGTTGGAAAGAGCAGTTTTGGAAGAATGGGACAATATTCCCCAGGACTTTATTCAAAATCTGTTTCAATCAATGGAAAGGCGTTTAACGGACGTTATTCGGGCCAGAGGTGGGAATACTCGGTATTGAAAAAAAGAAAAGCAATTTTTTTACGGTTTTTAATTCTTGAAGTTTAGCATTTTTTTTTCGTTTAATCAAAGATTAATTTTTTTTTTTCAAATGACTTATTATTTCAATCAGAAATATTTGTGAGGTTCAAAATATGATTACACAAAAATAAATTACAAATTTTAAGGTGGTGCGGTAATTTTGTCCATCAGTGTATATTTATCTGTCCTTTGGATATTACTTAGCGTTTTCTATTTACAGATTACTGTGAGACTGGAAGCAGCTCTTGCCTCAATGAATTCTTCATAAAACGTACGCAGATTCAAATGAAGATGGATATAGCCCCATGAATTGTATTCCACAACAAGCTTTTATACATGTTTTCTCATTCCATGTTAGGTTTATGCTATTTTTTCAAATTAAATTATATGTGTGTATCATTTAATTCTTAATTAATTAAAATTATAAATAATACGAGACTAAAAAAACTGATTGGTTGCTTTTCTACATTAAGGTTATCACAAGGTAAAAAAAAATATATATATTTTGCTTTGTTTAGTGTGCATATTTCATTAATTTGCAGCTATAGACAGACTTGACTAATTTGATGAAGAATGTGTTTTTCCCCCAACTTATTGATACTTTTAATTTTTGAGCACTAAACTTCAGAATTGCTTCTTTTCGATCTTATAGAACTAATATGAAAGTTTTCATTTGTCAAAACAAACCTAATTAAAAGTATGAATAAATTGACAAAAATCCACTGAATTTAGATTTATTCAAGCTTTTTTTTATTTGCAACACACTGCATATTATTTTTCATTCCTTATGCACTTCAGAACTTTAAACATTAAATGTATAAATAAATATAAATTTTATACTCATTATTTGTTCTTTTATAAGGCCTCCTGTTTCATCATTTCTCGAATGAGAATTTTCGATTAAATGGGATAAGGCTTTCTGTTTATTAATCATGTTTTACCTGTATCATTTCAAACCTATCTGTTTTAGTGTAGAAAATACAAAGTAACTGTTGTATAAATTTAGTTTTATTTTGTTCTTCATTCCAGGCGACTCAAATATAATGTCTATTATTTATTGAATGTACTCAAAATAACATTTAGCTTGGTTCTATCAATTGTGCCTGACTGGATTTTTTACATATGTTAATTAAAGTCTCTAGAGAACAATATTTTTGAAACATGTTTATAGATGTTATGAAATAAATAAAAAATCAAGAAAAATATCAACTTATTTTTTTCACCTTTGAGGACTGTAAAAAAACAAAACATCTTTGTGATTAAAACTCAAAATTTATTTATTATGCAGTACTACTGTACAAAACAAACCACGGTACATTAATGTTATAATGTAAAAATTAAGAATTTTAAAAACGAAATATGTATACGTTAAATTCTGAACAGGACTATAAAATAAAACAATGTACAGTACCTACGTAATGAAAACAAGAATAATATTTTTAGACTCACTGAAAAAAGTCATTTCCTGGAAAATAGGATGGCTTTCTTGTCGGCACTTTTTCATCGTAGCCAACTGAGTAAGTCCAGTCAAATCCTCTCTTTGAATTATTTTCGTACTTACCCCGCTCGGTAAATTAAATTTTTAGTTAACTAATTTTTAATACTTTTTTTAAAAATCCTGTCCGGATAATCTGTGTCCGGATTAGCGGGACTCTAATAATAATAGTGTAAATAGAGCCAACAGCTCGGGCAGAGGTCAGATAGAACCAATTCATTCATAGATATAATATTGACCGTAAAGAGAGAAAGAGGGAGGAAAAGAGAAACAGATAACTCTCTCGACTTCTGGTTCTTTAGCTGTTTTTACATCTTATGAGAGTTTTTTTGTACTTTTTACACCTTCGATCACGTACCCGTAAAAGTATGTCTCGGCTCGTTTAGGTTATGGACTCAGGATCATTTATAGACATTGGCTTATTTTACTTGAGCCCCCTTATTGATAGTAAAATTAACTTCTCTTTTCGAATTTATTCTTTGAGCAGTGGTAATACCTACTTGGTTCATCATTATACATCTTAATTAGACAAATTTAGTCATGCTTTTACAACACAACCACATTTCGACGTATTCATTCAAAACTAGACTAGGTTTCTCTATGGTCTTTTTTACACCTTTATTCACATTTCGTCGTATTTAATCAAGACCTAGACTAGTTTCTCTGTAAAAAAGGTAATGTCTGGCTTTAATGCAGTGGTGACTCGTAACAGTTTAGTCAAAATACCAACAACATTAATACAAAATGGCTTCCGAAAAATAATTGAATGAAACAAAAAAAATGGGTAGAGTGAATGAATAAATAAAATACACTTTTATTATTGAAAATATGTGATAGTAACAATAATTTATAGAATTAAACTTTGAAATTTCATAACAATATTGTTTTTATAATCATTTACTGATGAGAAATATAATGAAAAGTAAAAAGAAGAGTACATGCTTCCTTAAATAATTTATGATTGTCGTAAATATGTTCTTGTTATGTGAGTAAGCGCTGATTAACAAAAAATAATAATAAGGAAATAAATATTCGATATATTTCATTTCATTAGTGTATTCTTGAATATATACATTTTATATATATACACAAATTGAAACAACATAAATAACAAATATGTATTATTATATGTATATATTGCACTTATATGTACATACATTTATACATATATAAGTATGCATGAATAATAAAAAAATATGCTCTTAAAAAAATACTAATAAACTGGAATGTAACAAGAAATAAAATAAGTAAACTGGAATGATATAGTATAAATATCGCATATAATCTTTGCCGTGCATTTTATGATGGTGACATTTTTTTCAGTCTATGGAATGTTATAGGTATTGCAGCAATCCTGGGCTGTTTTTATCGATCCCAGGATTTCGGGTTCCAGAAATTATTTTTATAAAATTTCGTTTGTACATACTGTAGCATAATTCTTACCTTAACGTAATTATGTTCATATTAATTCGCAGTTTTTTATTGCGAATTTTATTTTCTCATCCAACATAGACTGACGAAGTTGTGTGAAACCGTTACTTTTTAGGTAGTATTTTCCGTATACGTGAGTTCACTAGCATAAAAATAGTTTTGAAGGTGGTGTTGATCTTTCGAACAACTTCCATATTTTTACTGAAAATGCAATTCTTCGCGAATACCCGTTTTTGGCAAGAATATGTAACTATTTATTAAGTCCAAGCGGAAGGATTCGCAAGGAAACATACTCAAGTTCCATAAAAAATAAATCAGATTTATTTTAGCATTTAATGGGACTTCGACAATATTTTTTTTAGCAGAAGACAGGGCGAAAATATTACTATAACGGCACATCAATTAATATTGGGGAGGATTGTTGTTTTAAGACTGGGTATGTTATTAGCAACACTAACTACCGTGTGTACAATTAGTCATATCTATAGCTACTTAGTAAGCGAGAATTGAGAATTTAGGCTCTGAATTGTTCATAACTTCATAACAAGTATTTCGAAGGACTATTGAGCCGAACAACTTATTTCTGAAAGGTTTATATACCATATAGTTTTATTCATGACCATCATTGGTCTACGGTATACAAAACAATTATTTAAAAACATACATGAAAAAAACATTATTTATTAATTTACTTGTGCCCATCTAATTTATAGTACACCAGAAAAAAATATATAGTATATGGTCACATAAGTATCATTATAAAGTAATAATTGAACTAAAAAATATTTTTAAAAAATTGCGACCATAAACAATAGAAACCAGTCTTTATTGTCTAGTAATAAGAAAATAGAGTGATCAATTATTGTTTCTTATCACTATTTTGAGGAGGGAAAACAACTTTAAGCAATCTAAGACAGCAACTAAAGCTTAAAAATAATAATAAATGACTGGCTATAAGGTGCAAGAAATCTAGTAGTTGAAAAAAAATATATATATATGAAAAATATATAGAAAAGTTATGTCTAAAAGTGATAGGACTTACTTAGTAAGGCAAAATGTGTTAACATTCAGGGTGTCAGTTAGAACGTTCATTTTTTTTTTTTGTTTTCGTAAACGAAATCGGTTAGATGATTTCTTAAATGTGCTTACTTCAAAATTGTTTAAGAAAACTCCGCTTAAAACTTTTTACGATTAAAATACAACGCACGTTCTTAAAATTTTGAATATGGAAATTGGGCAGAGAATATGCGAGAAGACGTTATACTAACGATAAAAAACAACAAAAGGTTATTCCTTTTTTTTGTTTTCTTCAAATTTCGCACAAAAATTGTGCAAAAGGAAGATGTTAACCATAATAATAAAACCACTAGAAAAGGAGGGGAGCTAATTTTTAAAAATCGTAATTACGCGTTATACTCTACACCTTAACCCATTATACTCACTCAACTTTTAACAATTTTGACCCAAGAAATTTAAAATAGATATAATTTCAAATTAAATTCCAAAGTAAACAATAAAAGTTTTCGAAAAAAATACGAGGTACGGTTTCATTGACACCTGAATATTTCACAATAATACGAAACAGTAGTTATTGCAAGTACACTCCTTAAAGATTACATATAATTTCTATAACTGAACACAGCCCAGTGTCTTTTCATTTATTTTATTATAACTCATGGTACATACGATAGCAAATATAGAGCTACAGATATAGTTCTTTACATTATTTTGAAAAAAACATAATGCGAATAATATTACCTGAGATTCATTTTACCTCTGTTAACTTTCTATTGCAGATGGAGTACAGTAACGAAATTTGGAATCTGCATCGTAACCCTCACAAATATATTTTCCTAAAAAAATTAAAATAAATAAAATAACAATCATCTCGGTGTTTAAAAAGTTCGGGAAGCTTTAGGGTGACCTTTAATACCTCTCTTTGTTCAAAACGGCAAATCAATGAAAAGAAATGTTAAATCACGCCAACCCGTGTTTATCAGTCAAAGTAAAAATATCGTAGAAGTGGTCATCATAGGAATATTTATTTCAAATGCAGTGTATAGGATCCTATTAGCATGATTTCTAAAGTTATTCAGTCAAAAACTGAGAGAAAAGGTGAAACATATTGGAAATTCGGCCTTTGCTTATAAGTGTGCATTTTTACCTGAGACAAATCTCTTTTTGATTAGTGAGATGCGGTATCCGTGTCCTAATAGCTGAAAGTCAATGCCAGATAGTGTGGCACGCTCGCAATCAAAGTGTGCCACCACTGTGGCCAGAGTGCTCGGTCCATTGGTCACCTCAAATCTTCCTCTCAGAGACCCAACACCGTGTTTCTCACTCAGCTGAGAGAGCTCTGTAAATCTCCACACAGCTCCACCTGATTCTTCAAACCTAACATTACAAACTCACATAATTATCTAACCGTGTGGAGGCCAATGTTCCCAATTGGCAACTTCAACTTCATGCTGGCATATCAACTACACATCAATTGTATTTCACGAAATCTATTCCTTTTAGTTTATTTTTTTTTATTATTCAATATAAATAACAATTAGAAAAAAAAAAATTTCATTAGCAGCACTCTACGCGAAGAAAATGTTTTTCAAAACTATTTTTCTTCAATTTTGGATTGCTTTAGAATAATTACCGTGTACTTATCTATTCTTTTAACAACTTGCAAGCTGAAGAACCCGGACATATTGTGGAAATTTTTAATAAAATAAATAAAACAAACTTCTTTGTTGAAATATTGTCTCTTCCACTAAACAACATTTACAAATACTACCGGTTTGGGCATTATACCATCGTCAGGTTTAGTTGTAACGTTACAAAAAGTTATATTTTTTGTAAAAGAGACAATATTTCAAACACATAAATTTGTTTTATTTATTTAATTATTCTTTTAGTTTCACTTTGACAATGTTTACTTGGACTTTAAGACATATCAAAGGATGATCAATACGTCGAAATAATTTTTTTAAACCTTTTGTATAAATACTGAGAACAAATCTAAGAACTGGGAACATTGGCCTCTCTCTTTGGCAAGGCAGCTCCCTCCGGTTAACTCTTCTTCTTCCTCAACTGAGCTCTCTATGTCATTCCTGAGAATGTTTTCATAGAAATATTTTACTATTTCTTAAGAGTCCAGGGGCTCATTGGGAGCCCCCTGCCACACAAAAATTCATACAATTTTGAAAATATATAAAATTCAAAGACAATCAAATATAAATGCAAAACAGGATGTCCAAACTGAAGTGGCTGCAGGCTACCACAGGGATCTCGGAAATTATTGAAGCTACAAACAACTTCCAATGGGGGGCCCTTCCTACTTTTTCCAGGGATTAGATGGTCAGAATTTGAGAATTCTCGCTTGAGACTTTTGATTTCAATAGGGAACCCCTACTGTTTCTTCCAAGAAAATGATTTTGCATATTTTTTCATGCATGTTTTATATCGAGCAATTTTTTTGATAGATGCAATGTTTTTCGAGTTATTTTTAATTTTATAGCTGAGTTAAGGTAGCCATACATGAGCGGGTTTTCCTCAAGGTTCTCCTGAACAGTCCAAGCCTTGAGGAATACCCCAACGTGTATGGCGTGAGGGATGGGAAAGGCCAAAAAATAAATTCTTTTTTCGCCTTGAGGCCGGATTTTACCTGTCTTGCTGCGTGTAGTTGACGTGTAATCGGCCTTGAGGATTTGTGAAGTGAGTGTCGGAACTGTCCTATTCTGACATGTCTCCAGAATTTTTAACAGAATTTATATTTTAATATACTTATATTTTTCCTTGAGGATTTCCTGTAGGTGTATGGGTACCCTTATACATTACACGTTCAAGGTGTGGGATTCGAGCACTGATTGCCATACAACTTTCAGAAACTACCGGTCAAGATTCTATGGTATTTTTAATTATCTTCCGTCCTATCGAAACGAAATGGTGGGGATACATTTGAAGAAAAAAAAGTTAGACGCTTTATGTGGAAAAGGTTGGTGCAACTGACGATTTTTGAAGTGAAACTTCTTTACGCGCACTGGGCAACTTGGGGACTTAGCTGGTAAATGAGTTATGAACTTATGTGACGCGCCGAACACCTCCCACACCCGCTCCGCATCAGTGTTTTAGTTCGTCCCCCAAAAAAGTGGGTTAAAGTGACCTTTTTTGAAAACAAAGTGTATAATCTGTGAGTGCACCGATTAAAGACGAAATTTGGACGAAATCGAACGAGTGGTTTGCGCTCAAGAGTGAGTGAAAGCATTTCATTTTTTTGAATACTAAGAGTGGCAGTTGGGGATGGTTGGACGGGCTAGTAGAGAGGAGCGCTCCCTACTCCGCCTCCCGTCTCACCAACAGCCAGGGGAGCAGCCCGAGGCGCCTCTCTCCTCACGTCACTCTCCCACTTCACTGTTCGGAGGAACAACATTTTCATATTAATATCCAATCTACTGATAATGAATCACAAAGGTGAGTGTACACCGGCTTAGCATTTCTGGCGTCAATAACAGCGTCTCTTTTTCTTTCTCAATTCTCTCGCGTTCAAAAACCTACATTTCTTATTTCTCCCACCTTAGGCTTATTGTCTCTTCTTTGGAATCAAATGTAGTGATTTCTGATTTTCCTAACAACGAAAATAATGTTGATTTAACTAATACAACATAAAAATAATATTTATGAACCAAAAAACAAAACAAAAAATCGCGAAAGAAGTTTCACTTCTGGCGTGTGTTCTAAGCTCACACTATTTTTGTTTTTACTTATTATTGAAGCGTTGTAGGGTCTTAAAAATAGGTAAATCCTTAATGAAACACTGCGCTTTCGTGAATAACTCTTTAATTTTATTGCTTGCTAATTCACTCCATTTTTACTATAAGTCTGTTTATGCCTACAACAATACACAACTATACTATTGTTATAACATTACTAGCAGTAATACCCGGCGTTGCCCGGGGAACTTTGACTTTTCTCCTAATATCTCTCGTTCGAATCCTATTCAATTCTTCAACAATACATTCATGATGTTATAATTTTCAATTATTCATACGGAATAAGGCTTATAGTCTTTCAACTAGTAAGTTTTTAGCTAGTATGCGCCATTCAACGGCGGAAACCACAGCAAGTGAATACTTAGCATCACTGGACGTCCTAGCCAGTGCATTCTTAAGAACGCTTGTGACCACAGCTAGTATGTGATTTGCAACGGCGGGCCCCACAGCTAGTATGTAGTAAGAACGCTGGGCATCACAGCTAGTACGTAGTTACTACTACTACATGTGAAATTTCATGAGAATCCGATTACCTTTATGGGTCAGTATTATTTTTATGCTTAGCCCCCCCCCCCCCCCCCCCCCTTTCAGAATGTTGAGATGTCACAAAGCGTATTTTTCAATGTGCCCTCTAGAAATACTACATATGAAATTCCATGACAAAGAACCTGATATAAAAATAAATTACATTTATTCGAAAAAATTCAAGTAATATGAAAAATATAAATAATTTTGCGGCCAAGCCACTGATATTATTGTATATTTTAATTTAAAAGTGATATATCGTCTATATAATAAAAATGAATGGCTAATTTTGCTAAGCGCAAAACTCGAGAACGGCTGGACCAATTCGGCTAATTTTTTTTTCTTCAAATATTCGTTGAAGTTCGAGGAAGGTTCTTATGAAGAGTTCTTAGCTGTTAATTATAGGGATGGCGATCTGAGATAGATTAATCGAAGAATCGATGTTTTGGGGTCGTAAAGATCGAAGTGAACAATGAATCGATCAAGTGAATCGATCTCAGACACCCTAAAATCATTTACTTACCGTTTTGTTTTATTCAGTTTTTAGTGTATGTTATTTTCTTGGTTGTTTTTAAATCTTCGCTTCTGGCAAGTTCTTCGATTTATCTTTGGTTGTTTGGTTGTCATCTTTGTCATTTACTTACTGTTTCGTTTTATTCATTTTTTACATATCTATATCTATATAATAAAAATGAATGGCTAAATTTTGCACGGGAGGGGGGGTTGTGGGGATAGGCCTTAGTATAAAGATACCGGTAACTCATTAACTAATAGTCGGATTGTCATGGAATTTCACATGTAGTATTCTAAAAAGCCAAATTAAAAAATAGGTTGTGTGGTCTCAAAATTTGAAAGGAAGGAGGGGGGGGGGGCTAGGCCTAATATAAAGATAGTGATAGGTCTCTAACGGATGATCGGATTGTCATGGAATTTCACATGTAGTATTCTTAAAGGCCAAATTGAAAAATACGCTGCGTGACATCTGAAAATGTTGAACGGGAGGGGGGGAAAAGACAAAAACAAAAAAAGGATATGTGACGTCACAAAATTGTCAACGGGAGGGGGGTATGGGGGGGCAAGCATATACTTAAATTCAAGTTTCAAAAGTAATATTTAAAAATTGGCTGTGACCCTTTTGGACGGGAGGGGCGGGGGTGCATTAATGCTGGATGAACCTCACATGGAGCTTTCTTAAATATGGGATATAGCCCTAATTTTAATACGGTGGGTTTCCTAAGCATGTATTACCTAGGAGGTCCACCGTTGCACGGTAAATAATAGCTCTCATCAGCGTTCTTAAGCACAAAATACCTAGGGCATCCGCTGTTCCCAACGGTATCCCAACGTTCCGAACTACGTACTATCTGTGTTGCTCAGCGGTCCTAAGAACTTAATAGCTGGTTGCACGGAGTTGCAAGGCGCATACTATCTAAGGTGCCCGGCGTTCTTAAGTAGAAACTAGCTGTGGTTCCAAGTGGAAAAGAAAAAAAAAAAAAAAAATCCAGTCCAATAGCTTTTGACAGAACGACGCACAGTGTTTCCAAGGTGGAAAAAACCTCGAACATGACATTCTTTATTTTTGACAAATTCTTGGAGTTTTGCAAAGGTTAATAGTCATAAATGAATGTACTGCACCAATTTTCCATGTAGATTTTTTTTGGGATCGTTGAGAGAATTTAAAAAATGCCTTTTGACGAGTACTGATTATCGTACGTTTTCGCTTCGCAACTTCTTTTCTACCTCGGACGCCTGTTGTTTTAATTAAAATTACGAAAGTTTGCATGTTAATTACCCAACATATGTAAGATAAAAGCCACGCGTCAGCTTCCTAGTATATTGGAAATATGCAGAAAAATAAGGGATGTATAAGATACTAAAAAAAAAAAAAGCTTATCGATTTCTGAAAAGGCTTTCACAATCAGCTCCACCTTCCTCCAGTCTCTTCCTAATTTTTTTCTATAGATATGATGTTGAACTAATTACGGTAAAAGTTTCAGGACCGGCGGTTGCCGGCTGTGACCTTCACACAGATTTGAATGCGTGAATACGAGTATGTACGAAAATAATCACAAGTCTGTTGATGCCTATTAGTCAGGAGAACGTTATGGGAAGTGTAAACAACACTTGATTCTATCAAAGGTTAACTAAGACCTAAGAAATTAAATAGGGAATGTTTAGTACTGTTTTATTATTGGTCGCGTTGTGTGATAAAAATGTGCGAGTCGGGGACCCTTATAATTCCGTACCGAATAGTTTGCGAGGAACTCATGAAAGATGAACCCAACTTGAAATTGTGTTTTCATTTGTTGTATCCACATCTCGAGGAGGATGAACTATCTATGATAAGTAAACAAGTGAGTAAACGATTCATTCCAAAATATAATAAAAAGTTAAAAGACGTTTATAATAATAAGACCAATTTTTTTCAAAGACATAGTGAATGGTTAAAAGGTAATTTTATTGTTACTCTACCTGTGAGTGGTGGTGGAAAGTCAGAATTTTCACTCGATGAAGTAAACAGAGGAGGGAGGCCGACTAAAAATTTCCTAGAGAGCGGTTGTAAGGCGAGAAAGTACAAGGTTCAACACCTTCAAGAATCGTATTCTCAAGAACTGATAAACGCTGCTGCATCTCCTAATTGCAAATGCAAAAATCAACAAGGATTTGAAGTGGATGCTGCATTAGCACTTATAATTCAAACCAAACTTACTACAACCGCTTATAAAACAATCCGGAAAGCCACTCAAAACCTCGGGTTTGATATTTTTCCGAGCTACAAACGAATATTAGAAGCAAAGAAAAAATGTTATCCAGCTAATGCTGATATCACCGAAACCTCCGTAACGGTGAAATTACAGGATATGCTTGACCACACAACCAAACGGATTCTAGACACTAAAAACGAAGCTGATTTGGACATATTAAAAGATTGTAGCCTTATAATGCATACGAAATGGGGGTGTGACGGTGCTTCCGGGCAATCTGAGTTCATGCAGATGTTTTCAGAAAGAGAAACAGATTCATCTGACTCGAACCTATTTATGACATCTATTGTACCTCTCAAGATCACACTGGCTGCAGATGATACAACTGTGTGGGACAACGACCGTCCTTCGTCAACCAGATATTGTAGGCCCTTGAAATTTCAATTTAAAAAGGAAACACCTGCACTTATCCGAGAAGAAAAGCACCGCATTGACGAAGAAATCAAATCATTGTTAGAAACCGTAATAAGTTTTGAATCTTCTTCAATAAGAGTGGCCCATCGGATGTATTTCACCATGATAGATGGTAAAATTGCTCAGACCATCACGAACACTCCTTCCTCCGCCAACTGTGTAATTTGCAAAGCAAAACCCTCAGAAATGAATTCCATGTCTACCATTTCTTCACGAGCACTAAGTGAAGACGCTTTGCAGTTAGGCATGTCCCCGTTACATAGCAGAATTAGATTCATGGAGTATATATTGCACCTGGGGTACAACCTAGATTTTAAGCAGTGGAGAACTACGGTAGCTACCAGGGAAATAAAAAATGAGACAAAGAAAAGAATACAAATTGAATTTGCTACAAAGGTTGGCATTAAGGTAGACGTAGTTAAACAAGGAGCAGGAACTACCAATGATGGTAACGTGGCACGGAGATTTTTCGAAGATCCTTCATTAACTGCGGAAATCACCAAAGTTGACGTCCAATTAATAGAAAGACTGGTGACGATTTTGCAAGTAATCTGTAGTAACAGTGTTATTGATTCCGTTAGATTCGGAGAGTTTGCAGAAAAAACTGCTGATCTAGCGATTAGGATGTACCCTTGGTACAACCTCCCATCAACCGTGCATAAAATTTTAATACATGGTAAAGAGATAATAGAATCTGCGGCTCTGCCGATAGGTGCTCTTTCTGAGGAAGCTCAGGAGAGTAGAAATAAAGACTATAAATTATATAGAATCAACCATTCTCGAAAAATTTCACGTGTAGCTACTAACGAAGACATTTTTCATATGATGATGTTGTCTTCTGATCCCTTCATTTCGCACTTGAGGCCACATGTACAAAAGAAAACGCTCCCACTAAGCGAACAAGCATTATGTTTAATTAAAGAATTGTAACTACCTGAACCGTTGATTTATTCACCATATATGAAATGGACTATAAACTGTACTGGTAAAATGTGCAAATCTGTAAATAAACTGCCAAAAACCTATCAAGACTTGATTTGCGACCCCTTGTTTATAGGAACTTTTTTTTTCACCTTTAAATTTCATATAAGTATCCGCAGTCCAAAATAGTTGTTTCCAAAAAACGTTGTTTTGGAAACACTGTGCGACGTCTGTCGGGTCAGTTAGTCTATATAATAAAAATGAATGGCTAATTTTGCTAAGCGCAAAACTCGAGAACGGCTGGACCAATTCAGCTATTTTTTTTTTTCAAATATTCGTTGAAGTCCGAGGAAGGTTCTTATGAAGAAAGTTCCTATCTGTCAATATTACTTTTGTGGGAGGGGGGGTTGTAAGGGGGGCCTAAGCATAAAAATTGTTCTAGCTCATTAACGGATGGTCGGATTATCATGAAATTTCACATGCAGTATTCTTAAAAGCTTAGTTTAAAAAAAGGCTATGTGGCGTCCCTGAATTTTTAACGGGAGGGGGGGTTGTAAGTGGGGCCTAACCATAAAAATTGTTCTCCCTCATTAACGGATGGTCGGATTATCATGAAATTTCACATGTAGTATTCTTAAAAGCTTAGTTAAAAATAGGCTATGTGGCGTCCCTAAATTTTGAACGGGAGTTGGAGTTGTAATGTTCCATTAAGGAATATTTTCGAGGAAGGTAAAAAAAAAACAAGAAAATTCACATACCAGTGTGCGGAAGGCTTAGTTTGCATATTAGTAACACCTCCGTCTATATTAACACCAATAGACACATTGAGTAGAGGGGATGGGGAAGACATGGCGTGTGAGTTGTACTTATAGTCAATCTTCAGATTTGTTTGCGTCTTCTCTCTTTTCCAGTAGGAGACGAGATGAAGAGGACTTGACTCTGCTCCCGGCTTAGACACTATCTGAAATACGAAAATAATAATTATATAAAAGAAACCAAAAATATTGTAAGTAGAGACAAAATTTATAGACATTAGAACGGTCAAAATATGCCTCGTAATATGCAGGTAAAAGCTTTGAAATATGCAATCAAACATTATTTTTGGGGAGCTGACACCTCGCTGCCACACTGATCGAGACTTCCTAAGATTTCAACAAGTTACGTCCCAAAACATTCTGGATTCGTGACTCATAGAAAATAAACATATACAAATACATTTGTATCTTTAATTTTAAGCTTTACATTTTCAACATAAAATTAATAACAACGGTACATGAATCATGGAAAAAATCCCAAAACAATTCAATTTTTTATGTTAAATGCCTAAGGAGGGTTAAAAACTGGTACGGTTACCTCAACCGTTATGGTAGCGATGGTCCCGAGCCTATGCGATGTCAGGTACTAGTTAAGACCTCTGTCCGATGTAGCTAAGTCTGGGTAAGCAAAATTTAGGCGCCCCATAGTACCTTAGGTATCGGCCTTCCGCGATTCGTTCCTTGTCCAGGCCTCCTCTCTCTGCAACTCCCTGCCTCCCCCAATCCGTCACTCTCCTTCCGTGGCATACTTCAAACCCTCACTATTCCAATCCTTCTTCGCTAAATAATCAACTCCGCTTTGATTAGTTCTTCATCTCTCTCCCCTATATATATATATATATGACATTTTTTAAGAAGAGTATATATATATATATATATATATACTCTTCTTAAAAAATGTCATATATATATATGCATACATTGCATTTCGTCGCTGAAGATAAATGACATATCTCAAAACACCCCACTACTTGGGATAGGTTGTGTTGATCATCAAAGTCTTGATATGCCATGTTGTGTTTCGTTGCATTTTTTTCAGAGCTCCCACAGAGCTTTTCAAGAAACCACACCACGAACACAACCGGCAGAGAAAATACGACTACAATTATATAAAAATCATAAAATCGAAAATTTTGAGATACGTCATGTATCTACTACGGCGATTTACTATATCTATCAATTTTTCCGGGTCGATCACTGAAATCCTCTAACCTAAACGAAATAAATAATATTTCTCACCTGATACTTCAATATATCGACATTGAAATAAGAGGCTGATGGATTTTGCTCTGACTGACGTTTAAGTAGCGAGGTTAAAGCGCTCATATTGAATTCATAAACATTTCCTTCTTTTGAGGTTTGTACAGAATCACTAAAATCAAAATTAATAAGAAATAAGATAATGAAAATAATTGTATACACAATTCTTGTATAGTCTGGCCAGGATTTGAAGGCAAGGGGTGAATAAAGTGAGGGGAAAGAGGGGTGAGGTTGTTCTACTATTCTTCCTAGAACAACGGTTTAACCTGAGCCAATGCTGGCGAGTTAACCTTGAAATGAAGCCACCACATGTTTTCTAATACAAAAAGTGAAATTATATTTATTAAATAAAAAACCAAAAAAAAACAGAGTTTCAAGCTTGGTAATTACAAAGCTAGGTGTGGTAGGTACGGTGGGAACGACTAGCCGGCCCCTACAATCGTGGACAGACATAATTTAATTAGCATAGAAAAACTGTGTTAGTGCATTATATTGGTCAAAATTCCCCGGGCGACGCTAGTTACTTAACAATTAAAACATTGTTTCATGGATGAAAGTGGGAGCGAAGTCTATATATGATTAAGGCTTCGTGACTTACGCATTAATAAGTTGTTTATTTGGCAAAACATTGTCTAAATTTGAAGAGTTGCCAATTTTAAAGGACAACTGAGCTGGATTAGGGTTAGTGGTTAATATATTGACGATCCCTGCTGGGAAGGACACCATCATATCTCCAAAAAGTTTCACCTGACATCTGAAAACAAATAATATAAAAAGTTAATAAAAGTTGAATATTTAATTTTATTTCTGTCTTCTTCATATTTAAATTTAAAACCATCAAAAAACGAAAAAAAGAATATAAAAATAATTTTATATCAGAATTCCTCTCAAACCTTAGAACTAATTTTAGTGTAATAAAAAGTATAGACTTAACATAGTCAGTATTTGGAACACATTTTTTATTTTTTAAATTTTTCAAATGATATCCAGCCGTTAAAAGGAACCTGCTCTACAAAAGGAAAAAGAACGGTATTTTCTTTTTTTAATTCTGTCAAGTACAAGCTGAGAAAAAGAGGTGATCCACAGACATCTTATATACAGAATAATATAAGTCTTTGGTGGGAGGCAATAACAGTACAAGTCAAAAAAGTCAATTTTTCAGGAGAACAGAAAATGTCTTTTGCCACTGGACAAATTTTTTTTAACTGACAAAAAATTAGGTCTACAATTAGATCTACACTACGTCAGAGACATTACCGACTTGTCCTCTTCTCACCACTTTTAGAGATTGACTTCACATTGTGAAATATGTAATAATACCGTTTTGGCCAAAAATGGACTTGTACTCTTTTTCACGCCCATCAAAGAAATATAATAATATATGAACTTGAGCCCCCCCAAAATCGTGTTCAGGGAGCATGATTGATAAAAATATGATAATAGTTTCCATAGGTCAAACCGCGCATCAGCTATGTATAAATCCAATAAAAGACAGGGTTATATATAAGCTTTCTCTTTCTTTGGCCGGAAAACCAAAAAGAAAAGAAAAATAATATAAATACTTACCTATCTTCGTCAGTTCCTCTGAAGTACGAATGAATTATTTCATGGAATGCAATAGCAAGTGGTATAGTATCAGCCATGCCCAGGGTGAGCGGGGATGGTCCCCGGGAGGATCCCACGGGGATACCAGAGGCACGGAACTCCACAGAATCATTTTGCCCTAAATTCCCAGGAACCGGACTTCGAATTCCACCCTGAAGAGAAGAGAAATCCCTCGATAAAAAGGTAAAGGTGGTCCCATTGCTCATGAGAACCTTATTTGATAAACAGAAATACATACTTCACTTCTTCTAGACGGTGGACGAGGAATGATGATCGTAGATGCACTGACTGAGCTGGATATAGGACCTTGTTTAGAAGAAGGGCCTAACGAGTCTCCAATATCAGCAAAAAGGTCTCTAGCGTCTGAAAAACGTTCTCTTATAGTCTCTAAACTGTGGGTTTCATAAAGATTAACATCTGTGGTGTCCGAGATGCTATGTATGGTGTGGTCGTATGATTCTATATATTTAATATTCTTTTCAAATCTTATTTGAATATTTCTTTGGTCCAAGAAAAAGTTGAAAGAATCACCTCAAGAGAAATTCCATGACAATCATATCAGCCGTTAATGAGCTAGCACTAATTTTATGCTTAAAGTCCCTCCCAACCCTCCTCCCGTTCGAAATTTTGAGTTGCCACATAGCCTATTTTTCAATTGAGATCAAAAGGATGCGATGTGAAGTTTTAGGAAAATTCGTCCAGCCGTTTAGGCGTGTTGTTGGAACAAACAAACCTCGTTTCAGCTTTATTATTACAGATTTTAAATTCGTCACATTTTTTTTTTATCAACTAATGCAACAATCCACTTATTCCAGACATCAGAATAATATATACACATATATGACACAATACCACTATAGCGATTGGAGGTTGAAGATATCGGCGGGGTGGGACTCTGGAGTGGGGCATAAGGATGATTTCCTGTAGGAGTTGAAGCGCTGGATCCTGTAGGGCTTTGTACCATAGTCCCTGTCAGATCACTGGTAGATTTTCTATAGAATTAAAATATATATATATATATATATATATACGTATGATTACTTAGGGCGATATTCATATTCACTATCTACAAAACTTAAAAAAATTATATATTAGACGAGTTAAAATAAAATGTGTGGTTAATAATTTACCCTCCGATTTGTTGCGAAACAGACTGCGATCTTTTCATCTGGTTGTTCCCGCTGACTCCTCGTTTTGTCTAAAATAATATCAAAAATATTAAAAAGTCGAACACAAATCTAAAACTGAAACTGAAAAGAAAAAAGTTAATTGTGTTAATAGGCAAAATCACGAACATTGGTTTATGTACAAAGGAACCAAAAATTTCCCAGAAATCTTAGAAAAACCATATTATTATAAAATCTGCCCCTTGAAAGTATTCAAGTGGCCAGTTTTATAATTACTTACGCTATAAATCTTGCCCATTCCGGGAAACCTTTTCTGTAGTCATCTTCCATCACCATGCCTAGAGCCTCCGGTACTTTCCCTGGATTTCTTCCACGAGAACAAGTTGCAGGAAGTGAGAAACTGGATGGGAGAGCATCAGGAAAAAAAAAACAATCTGGATCTTGCATCGCGAAAAGGCACCTGCACAGGGAGTCACAGAGTAACAATGTCGTTGTTCCTTCCCACCCCTCGCAGTGATCTGAGAAGTTATTCTAGTTGGTCACCAGTGTTAGCGGCATCCTCTATATTCCCTGGAGATGTCTTGAAAATTATGCTTCTAACAAGTTTGAGCGGCATACACAGGGTGATTCCCTCGTAACTTAAAAATAAAAAATTCGGATGAAACTAGACCGAAAATGGAGGAGAATGCCGCCAACCGCACCTTTCTATTTCAATCCGTTGCCGAGATATGATTTTTCAAAGGTTTTTTCGAGAAAACCACGTTTTTTGCCATCAAGTCCCACATTTCTCCCCTTTAAATCTTATCTTATTAAATTTTCTCAATTTTTGACCACATTTTCGGAATCAACGTTACATTTCCTATCAGACTAGTGTACTTTCAACTTTGAAAATCACCAACTTGGAACCAAAATAACAGCTAAAACGTTAACATTCTAGAAAAATTAAAACTTTCGGGAAATACTTCCATGTGAACTACTTTCCCGCTCAAGGACCGCTTCTACCGTCCAGGGGGCTAGAAAACTTGCAAATTTAATCAGCTTTCTATTGGTATGGTCAACTTTGCGATTCCGTATCGATTTTATGGAGAAATTTAAGGTTGAATGCGAAGAAACGTGATGTAAATCGAATCTAAAGATGTCACAAATGCAATTTTTTTTTTTTTTTTTTTTTATCTAGAGATTATAAGTGAAGCCAGTTCATGTCTCACAATAACAAAAGTGGACTCTTATGATCTCTAGATTCGATTTACATCATGTTTTTTCGCATTCAACCTTAAATTTCTCCAAGAAATCGATACGGAATCGCAAAGTTGAATATACCAATAGAAATCTGATTAAATTTGCAAGTTTTCTAGCCCCCTGGACGGTAGAAGCGGTCCTTAAGCGGGAAAGTAGTTGACATGGAAGTATTTCCCGAAATTTTAATTTTTCTAGAATGTTAACGTTTTAGCTGTTATTTCGGTTCTAAGTTGGTGATTTTAAAAGTTGAAAGTACACCAGTCTGATAGGAAATGTAACGCTGATTCCGAAAATGTGGTCAAAAGTTGATTTAAAGGGGAGAAATGCGGGTTTTCGCGAAAAAACCTTTAAAAAATTATATCTCGGCAACGGATTGAAATAGAAAGGTGCGGTTGGCGGCATTCTCCTCCATTTTCGGTCTAGTTTCATCCATTTTTTTTTTAAGTTACGAGGGAATCACCCTGTATATGCTTTGAATATGCTTTCAGTATAACCGATTATATTACCGTCTATATTATTATCAATTGGTCGGGCATTAGCATAATTTCACTTTTCTTCATTATTTAAAAAAAAGTAACGTACCAATACATTTCCAAGTGGGGATAATGAAAAACTTTCAACAGTGGCTCTGAGTTCATCAACGCTAGCGCTCATAGGACCTGCACCATTGCTTATAGGTTTTATTTCAACTCGGATTTTCTTTTCTCGTTCTTCATCTAGTGAAACAAAAATCAAAGATTAAGAAAAATATTTAAAAAAAATTATTTCTTAAGCTCCTATAGAATGGTTGTTGGTTCGCCTTTTCCAGCATGAACGTGACCTGCGGAAGGGATGTGAAACTGACTCCAAATATCTTGGAGAAGAAGAAACAACGTGGGAAGAACTACCGAAAAAATTGAGCCCCTGAATTTGAATCGAGTTTTTGGAATGTGTGTGTAAACAAATTTTGTAAGAGCTTGTAACCTCATGAACGGCTAAACCTACACACTTTTTTCTTACCTGAATCCGTATCTGAACTTGAGTAGAAGCTACATCCGGTAGCATCCATTTCCCAAGACTCCACTTTCGGACGGACGCAGTAACCTTCCTCATCTACTTCCGGGGTAGGCGTCGTAGATTTCGGTAATTCTTCTTTTTCCTCTCTAAAAAAACCAATTTAAAAAAATGGGAACATTGTATTGTGTGTATTTCATACTAATGGAGACATCACAAGAAAGAGATGAACGTTGTGGGAAAAGGAGAGTGATGGCGGAGTGGGAGAGGGCAAAAATTGGCCAAGTTCAAGTGATTTATAGGGAGGGGGGGAAACGGGCAGCGAGGTCGAACAGATTGGGTTTGAAAAGTGCCTAACCACCACACTAACTTGGCCAATTTTAGGAATTTTGACATTCAGGTTCGCCTTGACACACAAAGTACAATATGAGGCTATTGGCACTAATTACAAAACATAAATTGCTCTTCTAATGTATACAACTTGTGAAAAGGGTAATTGAAAATACATACATGCAATCCGAAAAACATCTTATGCAATATAATTTTTCGCACATAATGGACTTATAGTAGTAGTATTTGGGTTTTTTGTTTGGCACGAGGAACAAGGCATTCAAGTATGGACACGCGACAAAGTTTCTAGACTGTCTATATACATTGTCTAGATACATATCTATAGACAGTCCCTATACATGTCTTTAGACAATCGCTCGACTTTGTATACAAGTGTGTACAAGGCCTAAGAGGTACTTTGTCCTTCAGACTCGGGAAACTATTCACACTTTATTCATTTAGAATGAGGGCCATCTCATGTCTCAAGAAAAAAAAAAGTTTTTAAATGAATATTATTAAATAAATTATATATTTTGATATTTTTTATCTATTTTCATCATTTAAATGATATTTATTATCACATGCGTAGATATATACACATACACTACCCACATACACACACATTGTCCATACATATACACATACATACACACACATAGAAGACAAAAACAGATATTTACAGAGTCAACTGACATCGGTCAGTCCCCAACCATGTTTGTCATTTAAACCCTGAACATTTACAGTTGGTTGATGAGCCCAGTCTTCGTGAGGAAGTCAATGATACGATCAGCCGTCCGGCTGTCATCTTTGAGGGCCTCAGCGTGGTATGGCCAGTAGCTCCTCGTAGCGGGGGCATTCTTCTAAGATATGTTAGATACTCAAGGGCACCCACAGCATGTGGTCGGTTCACTTCTTGTCATCAGAAGGCCGTGGGTTAGCCGAGAGTGGCCAACTCGGAGTCGAGTCAACGCCACCTCCTCCCTTCGGCTGCCTCTACAAGAGGATCCCCACGGCTTCACATCTCTCTTCACCACTCTGAGCTTGCTGTTCTCGATCTCCTCCCACATATTTCTCCAGCCTTCCATCACGCTACCTCGAAGCCACCTCTGC
This sequence comes from Aradus depressus, assembly GCA_963662175.1. Lineage (NCBI taxonomy): Eukaryota > Metazoa > Arthropoda > Insecta > Hemiptera > Aradidae > Aradus > Aradus depressus. The sequence goes on along the minus strand of OY759218.1, from coordinate 54,015,323 downwards.
AGGTCCTTCTTCTTTGTATATATCACAACTTCCTCAAAAAGACTTGCTGCCGCTTCTTTCGCAGCAGCATCTACTAATTCATTACCCCTTATCCCAACAGTATAACTCCTGGATACTCTGTAGGGCTGAGAGTGAATCACAACAGAAAATGTACCGCTCTCCCCTGAGATTCATGATGCTGTACAACGCCATGGATAGTGCGAACAGTTCACCAGTGTGAACGCTACAAATGCCTGGGAGTCGTCGTTTTAAGACAGCGCCATCCATTGCGACTGCCGCTCCTACACCCTCATCTAATTTGGAGGCATCAGTATATATAATTTTTGCAGTCTATGAAGTAAATTATGGGAGGATTTTACAAATACTGAAGGGGCAGTTTCATGTTTGCTGTTAGTATGTAGTTCAAGGTTAATCTGTATAGAGGGAGTCAGCCAGGGAGGGTCCCCCAATACTAAGGGTGGTGGGTTTGTATCAAGAAGCTCACGGGCGTAACCCCTAGCCCGAATCCCAAGCGGTCTAGTCACATTTTGCCTCTCCTCATACGCTCTGGCATACTTAGGTGAAAAAACTGACTTAATGCGGGGTTTTGAGGTTGCAGACTGAGGGATGCTATTTAGCCAGACGCCAAATGGTGGCGACGGAAGAGTAGGGGGGGAATACCAGACTCTGCACAGAGGCTTGTTACTGGGCTCGTACGGAAGGGCACCAGTGGCCAAACGGATTCCGGCATGATGCACGGAGTCTAATAAGCTAATATATGTGCTCCTGTCTGAAGCGTAGACCATGCCTCCGTAGTCTAACCTGGATAATATCAGGGCTTTATATAGCCGAATCATAGATAGCCTATCAGAGCTCCAGGATGTGTTTGCTAGGACCTTTAAAATGTTCATTCTTCTCAAACAGGACTCCTTTAGTTGTCTGATGTGGTCGGACCAAGAGAGCTTTTCGTCCAGCACTAGCCCCAGGAACTTTACATTGTTTTTTAATTCGATGCTGTTATATCCTATCCAGAGGTCAGGTGGTGGGTTTCGATTTCTTCTTCTGCTGAAGTAAACTCCTACACTTTTCTGTGTTGAAATTGTGAGGCCTGTTTTTTTCGACCAGTCATATAGTTTGATAAGGAGCCGTTGCAGATCGTTCGGGACCATCGCTTAACGTCCCATGTGAAGGATGGCGTGCTCAAGGTTATTTCACCTCCCAGATAATAAAAAAACCCTCGGCCGGACACTCTCATCACTCTTGCTTACTGAACTCAAGAACGCGGGTTCGAAACCCGGCCAAGGCCCTCACTTTATTTTATCTGGGAGCTAAAATAAACTTAAGACAAACCTCCGGATGGAATGTGAAGCGATGGTACCGAGCCTGTACGATGTCATGTACTCGTTAAAAGACCCCTACCCTAGGTGAATAAAAATTTAGGGTAGACAAATTTTAAGATTCCCATAGTAGAGTCGGACCCACGGGACGAAAGAGCGCTCTGGTAGTAGGCGATATGACTTTGTAATTAAAGTCCGGGCATTAGTTATAATAACTAACTCTCACCACTCAATCTTGAGAATTAGGGTTATAGATGTTCAACATCTAGGTCATAAGCATAAGAATGGACTTATATGTTTTCAAAAAGTTCATTTAATCAAGCACATTAAATTAGGGAAAAAATAAAAAATGATCACGTGCTTCAAAAATTAGTGCGTTGAAGAAAAAAAAAAAGAAAGTATTTAAGAAAGGAAATTGAAGGGTTTATTTTAGAAGGAGGTTAGAAGATTAGGTTTAGAAGGAGCACGAAAACTTAGTATATCACCAATATTTCGAGCTATGTAGCTATTTTCGTCTGGAATACAATCAGCGGGGAGGAGCTACAGCGTGATAAAGCTGAAAGTTAGCACTAAACAATGCGAACAATTTTCTTCATATGTACTAATTTTTTACCATTTTGAAACTCTGGGCAGTTTGGAGAGAAGAGCAATGACTATGACACTGGAGTCTACGCTACGGAGGTTATACGAACCACCCGGATGAATTCGAAACATACCTGAGGATTAAAGCTTGACGCGAAGTTATTATGGAAGAAACACTCCGAGAAAAAGGAAGTGAAGAACGTCTTGGCCTCATGAAGCGGCTAATAAGGGCAAAATGGGATCACCTTGCCACTGGCTACAAAACGTCAGGTCTCGCATGTAATATGCCAGGTAACTCCTGACCACTTCATCCAATGCCTGTATTAAAAAGTTGGAAACCATCCAAAACAAGGCATTGCGATTGATCAGTGGAGCCCCGAGATCTATATCGATTCCATCTTAGCATAGTGGCGAATTGCGAGGAACTGCGAGAGGTTATTCTAAAGACAAAGATTTGAAATTCTTTGAAAATACGATTATTCAAGGTATGTATGGAATTAAAGCCCTATTCAAGACCTGTAAAATAAGAATATCCAATTAACCACAACACATTTTCAACAGCTTGTTCGCCCTTTTATAAGCGTGTATCTCTGAAACGATTTGAAAATTGTACTTTCTGTATTTTTCTCAAGTACAGAAAATCATAGAATTCCGAGGTTAAGGTTCAGAGATTGAATGATTAGACATGGAATCTAGAACCCGCGCAAGGCAGGTAAACAGGAGCGAAGCGAGCTGAGCGGGATAGGATGCCGAAGGCCGCAGGGGCAGCACCTATTTAAAGGGATATGTCTACAACTTACATATCTGATTTCTCCTCCTTATTGCTCATGTTGTCACAAGTCATTTCTTTTTTCTTCTTGACTTTCTTCTCCTTCTTCTTGTCTCGTCGACTGCGGAGGAACCCTATAGGAATGTACAAAAATATATATAGTTAGTTACACTACATTCTGATACAACCAAAAAATAAAATTAACTCAAGCCCGTCTTCTTGAGACTTTAAAGTTCATTATACAAAAATTATGCAGTAAAATATTGACAGTTTCCTATAAAAAAGAAGGACGTAGCTGTACGGAACTTTCATATAGGGCTGTCAGTGGTCTTTGAAACATTTGAGCAGTAGTGCCAACAAAATACGTATTTTTTTAAATTTAAGCCAAAAAAATGTTTTGTGAATTTAATTCAATTGTATTTCGAATAATTTAATCACTTGAAGATATTTGAAAATCACATCCAAAAATAAGAACCCCTGAAACGATAGCTAAATGAATGTCGCTGTAGTTACAGACATATAACCAGAAGTAATTTCCGTTAATGCATTAAGTTTATTTTTTTCTATTTCGTATTATTTTATTATTATTGTTTAAATTGGAAAATGTCATGTTTAAAACTAAAATTAAAAATACAGAGACCTTCATACGTTCGGTTGATTTCGCTGTCCGCATTCATTAAATCTGTCCAGATATTAATAAAAAAATATATAACTGCAAATAATCAATCGCCAGAACAAAAAAAAATTATTATTAATAATAATAAAAACAATTAATATAGTGCTACGTCAAGTCAAAACATCAGTTTTTCGACATCAAATTTTAGATTTTCATACAATTTTGAAATCTTTTATTTGGAGGTACGTATTCAAAATTGTGTTTTTTTCATGAATAGGAATACTTTTTAATAAAAATATTTTTCTAGACACTATAAACATTTTTTTTTTAAATACATAATTTCATACGCATTAAATAATTAAAATAGTAAGTAAACGAAGAGGTCTCTCTTTTAAAAATCTGAAAAAATCATAAATAATGCTTATTATAAGCACTCTAATAGCGGATGCAAGAGAAGAGTTAAATTTTCATATGTGCGAGGTGGTGAAACTCCATTTTCACGCACTTTTGAAATTTAGACTTTTCTTCTCCATCAGCTATTAGAATGCGACATTTCATGCTTATCGGATTTATTTAAAATATAAAAAGTAATTGTTTGTGCATTTCACGTTCCTATGCCGTCCCCCCACCACTCACATCAGTTTTAATCCCTTGCAGCGCCAGACTGCAGCTGTAGTAATTAGGTCCTCCGCCCATACGGAGCTTCTCTTTCTCTCAAATAGTTTTTTTTCTTACTAATAATTATTTTATATAGTATCTCTCTTCATTATTGCCACAAAATACTTACGCTGATCTTCAAATCGTTTCGTCTCTCTTCGTGGGGTGCAGAGCTCTCACCCCCCCCCCCCCCCCCCCCCCCCTTTCAGCTTTAAGACTACGCCAAAAAGGTAAGTATATTTTATGGCAATATTTCCTTAATTTATCATCATAAAGGCCCCACCAGTAGATTGTATTATAATAAGTATAACCATAAACTAACTTACAATAATAATTATTCAAGTGATAATTATAATATAATGACAATATTATAATTATTATAAAGCAATTATTGACCTGTTGTCCAAGCAGAAATGCCTGTAGGTGAAGGAATATCGCCGATATCTGTCCGCCAGTATGAACAAAAAGAAATTTTTGGATTATCAAGAATTACCATTTTAAAAAATTGATTTTTTTTCTTCGTTAATGAAAATAACAATAGTATAAAACATTCAAATTATTAATTTAAACTATTTTTCCGCTACATAAAAATGCAATAAATAAAAATAAACAATATTACAGACACTCAGTAAGATTAAATTAATGTAACTAAATGAAATGCTAAATCGCTTAAAATAAATAAAATACTGTAGATGGTACAAATATATTTTGGGTCACTAAAGAAAAAAAAATGCTTGACTGATTGTTAAGACTGTGAATTAAAATTAGTTGTTTATTAAATTATTATAAGGAAAATTGTTATGAGTTCATGAGTTGTAAGTCTTAACAGTCCCACCGAATGCATACATTAACAAATACATCAATGGTTACGAAACGAACAAAATGATGAGATTTTTCTTGTTTTTTAAATTGATTTATATATATTTTTTTTTGGGAGGCTTGCATCTGTTCTATGATCGGAAAGAAATAAACATGGTGTTGAATTCTTAAATAAAGGAAATCAATCAATTACCGGAAAAAAAGAGAAAATGAAGTTTATCATTAGTCATAAACTTGAATAAATTAATTGTCTTTCCTTAACTTTTTCGTTATATTAATTTATTTATTTTTAAGGAATTTAATAAATAAATGAAAATAATTAATTTGTAGGATTTTTTTTTCGATCGTGCCGAACTGATGCGTAGAAAAAAAATTAATAATATAAATAAATTTAAAACATATGAAAAACTCATTATTTGTCAATGAATTAATGCTCACCACTGAAATATAATATACCAGGTGTCTGTGAGATTTCCGTAGAGCTTGAAGCGGCCGCAGGTCAAATTGGATCAAGAAGCTCATATCAAAAGCCAAAATATTAAATTATGAAAAAAAAAATGACAGTGTTTAAGACAAATATTACTTGTATAGTAACAATGTGAATATGGTGTTGGAGACGGGTTCGTTTCTCAACGAGCCCTATTTTTTTTTTTTTTCGGAACCTTAGATATTACTTTCTACAAGACTGAAAGAAAGTAAGCCTGGTGTCGAGGATTGAATAGGAGAAAAAATAGAGAAAATGCATTTCATTTCTTATTCACGGCCGTGACTGATAAAAAGACAGTATTTTTCTGAAATCAGTAATTTAACTGAAATTATTTATTCAATATTTTATACTCTATATTATATATCAATATTCTAAATTCAATATAATATATTGTATTCCAGTAAAATATGATAAATCATAATAATATGCAAAAGGGTTGGAACTTTTCCAATAATAAATCAGCCAAATGTTCATAACTTTTTCACTCCAATTGAACTCCAGGCATTCATTAAGCTGTTCGCGATTCTCCCAGACACTCTAAAATTATATATGATTTAACAAAAAAAAAAAAAGGACATTTTTGGGATCTGTAGAGGAAAAAAGTATTTAAGAAAATAAAATCTGTTGGTGAAGGTATTTATAAGGAATTGGAGGGAGAAAGATAAGATGAATAAAGGATATAATTACAGTAAATCTAGAATACCCTGCACGAATAACTAGACTACTGCAAGATGAAGAAACAAAAGGGATTAGATAAAAGGAAATATTTCGTCGATCGTAAGAAAAAATATATAAATGAACATGTATTCATTATTTTTATAAACAGTAAAACAACATCGTGGGTCGAACAGTTTCTTAGTTGAAGGTATCCTTTAAAATAATAAAAAATCTGGATAGTTTGTTTCGAAATGAGAAAATTTTAAATATAACTGTTTTGCGAAAAAAAAAAAATCATAAAAGTAAACTTTTAAGTGGCCCTTTGACATCTTTTAGGTAGATTAGCATTGAAATAATAATAATTTATTTCCGTTAAACTACTGCTAGATGAAGAACGAAATAGTTTAGATTAGAAGTTAAAACACCGTACTGGGTTTTAAACGCTCTACTAATAGCTAATTCCTTAAAAAAAATTGATTAGCTTGTGAACAACCCTTATAATAAATATTTTTATTTACACTTCTACACGGGCATGTATTCATTCGATCTGTTGATGCTTTTAATTTTTGTTTGACCCCTAAGATATGCATTAGTTCTCTAGGATCGGAGAAAAGTAATTCTGGTGTCACTAAATAAATAAATTCGGTTGGAATACAAGTAAAGAAAACGAATTTATTCATTAGTGACCAAGATCTCTGTTTTTCTTTCAACTGAATGTATTCATTTAAACAATAAATACTAGAATCACTCGTTTTCGGTCCTCTTTAATTACTGCTAGTCTGAGATGCTTAAAACCAGTTAATTCAAAGCATACATTAAAAAAATAGTTTTTTAAAAATCAAACTCCCAACTCTCTTTCTACAGTATTCCATAAGGCAAAGAAAAATATTTTTCGTGCAATGATTTCACGGATCAGCAACAAAATCTATTTAGAATACAAAATATTTATGTTAATAATAAAAACACGACCTGTTCCACATTCCAAGGACCAGTCAGATATCAAGTTTGGACCAACCGTTTATTGTTACCAACACAAATTTGAAAGCTCTACAGCGTTTTAGAAACAAATAGTTGAATGCCCGAATTCGACATTGGTGTCCGAACTCGTCCAAAAAATAAAAAAATAAAAAAAAAAAATAAATAAAATTAAAACAAATAAAACTTTTTGTAAAAATAGTTGTCACTGAACATTATTTTTAATATTGACCTGGAGAGGAAGGCGAGAGGACAGCAACCTCCTATCTCCTATTAAACTAACGCTCCAGCTCTATTTGGTTAAAAGGGTCTTATCTTTCTGGAATCTTAAAAAAATGTAAGAAAAACTCTCGGGAGTTATCACGATCATGAAAGAAAGATATTAGTGTTTTGTCTTTGGACGAATTCGGAAATAAAAGCAAATAAATATTTACAGTTTGAAACCCAATCAATGTTAATGTTAAAAAAGAAAGAAAAAAAAAAGAAATAAACATTTGCTTCATAATAAGCCTTACGATTTATTGTACAAAATATTAACTATAAAATTGTTAGTATATGCAATGTTACATCTATGAACACTTCATAAATTAAAAATAACTTTTTAATTAACGTTACAAATTGTTGATATGTTAATGTCGTTACAAAAAAAAAAAACTGAACGGACTCAATACTGGTCCAGGGTGAACTATTGGTCAATTCTGACGTTGAAGAAATATTGAATAGAAGTTATAGTGCCTTTAACCACTGATTTTTGATAGACAGTGGCGGTGAACAATAGCAGGGAACCAACTAGTTTTGTAATTCATTTCTTGCTAGTTGCTAAATTAAACAACTCAAAGCGATATATGAAGGTTTTTCTATCAACACAAAACATATCTAGATTAATCTTTGAAGTATTATAAAGCAAATGTACGAATAATAATTTGAAAATCAGCATTAAAATGAGAATTTCGTTTAAAATTTATTATTCCAGCCTTATAAAATATCTGATTAAAAACGTTCTTTAAAATGTGTACATGTAGTTTTACACATAAATACAAAAAAAAAAATGTTTATAAACTCAACGTTCAAAAATAATCTCGTTAAAACCAATTGAAAGAAGCAAGTAAGAAAAACATTTAAAAATACACAATAAGTTTACAAATACCAACATCGAACAGGAAAGGCAAGAATATTTAACTGTTCTCAAAACTAGAGCATTCAAAAAACTTGATTTAAAATTATAAATTAATTGTTCAATGCGTTTTTGATTTTTTTTTAATTATTTCTCCAAATATTATTAAAGTTTAGAATTATTATGAATACCTCATAAAGTGAGCGACACAGCGAATAAGTAACGACCTTGATTTCAGAGCCAAGGATCCAGGATTCGAATCGCGTCGTCGGCGGTAATATTACCTTACAATTTATAATCCTGTCGATTACCCATGAATGTTTAGAATTGGGTGACATACATGTAACTAATAAAAAAACTCACAGCCGAAGCAGTTGATGCAAACGAAAACAAACAAAAAAATTATTACACCTTAAAAACTATTTTGGTGAATGTTATTCGACAACTAAAAATAAAACTACTAGTTCTTAGTTGCCTTTGCAACTAATTTATCACAACTACAAAAACTTAGTTGTCTGCCAACGGGTACCTACTAGTTGTTAGTTCAACTGCAGTACAACTATTGCAGTTGTAGTTTTTAATTATTAGTTACAACTCATTTTTGCTCAGCTCTGGGATCTAGTAACTAGGAGTTCCCGATTTGATGTTATTATTATTTTATCTTATATCTAATAAAAAAAGTTCAGTAATTTATTTCTCGCTTTTTGTGAATATCGTGGTAGGTAAAACAAATTGCATAATTCTCGAAAGAGAGTCGATTTTAAAGGTACAAAAGGGCAGAGATCTGTAAACACGTATTTCCTGCTCAGGTTGGGACACACAATGACATTAAGTCAAACAAACAACATGGGAAGTTATAGGTTATGTTGCATAGCGTACCCTTCAATTCTCTTCTAGGACACCAGATGAAACTAGAGTTTGCCACATTCTCCACTCCTGCTAAAGTTGAGAGCGAGAGAGTGAGACGGAGGATACCGAGGACATAATGAAAATAATAGCAACTTCCAAGTTGAGGAACACCGACACATTGCGGCAACTTGTAATAAATAAATAAAACAAACTTATTTTCGAAATATTTTCCATACCACAAAAAATCCCAAGGAGTTACGAACATTACGGAATGAGAGATACAGATATGAGGGGCAAGATGATCTCTTAAGCCCACTTTTTCAAACATTTTTGACAAGTAAGGAAAACAAGTAATTCCACGTAGAATGTTTCACCGATTACATAACTTCGCCTGTACTATGCACAGCTGAGAAAGTATCAAAAATAATTTTGCCTTTCCTCGTTCGATATAAATAATTTTTCAAAAATGGGGCAAAATGTAAAAAAATTAATTACATTTAGATCCTCTGAGAGGGTGTCGAGATATAGTGGTTGGATCAGGTGGTAAAGGGCTCGTTGGTGCAGAGGTAGCCGATGAAACAGAATGTTCCCTTCCTGGAACAAATAGGCTCGCACAAACATACACACATCACACCCTAACATCACATCTAGAGTATAAAATAGGAAAAGAAGCTAGAAGCGAAGGAAAACATGTTAGCATTCAGACAAGTCTCATCACACTCAAGGGTTCCGTAGATCCACATTCTATAACTTGGTTTAGAAACAAAAGCTTCATGATACGGAGTCACAGGAATCAGTCAGAAAAGAATTACTGGTTCCTAGAGTGTGGAGTGAGGGCTGAGGAAGGACCCAGCAACCAACCTGCCAGGTCTATAAGAGTTTCGCATATGACTTTCGACCTACGGAACCCCAAAAGCATGGAAAATGATAAATTAGTCACCAGAAAGCATTATACACAGAATATAAAATTGGAAAAATCGTAATAATGCAACTTCATTCATTAGTAAAAAAATTACACAGCTATCAAAACCCTGAATACAAGTTAATTAAAAGATAGACCATTCTTCTAATTTGTTATTGCTATTATGAATCACTCAATTTCACGCAATTTCTAAATTGCGAAAAGTGCAGCAATTTTTATCTTTAAATGTTCACACAGATTAATCACAGAATAAATATAAAGTATTCGAAATTTTTGAAAAATATTGCAATTTTCTTTTAGAAATAATGATGACCACTAAGAACATAAACACGCCCAATTTTCCCCTAACAAAAAAATAGAAATGGGTAAAGAAGTTAATTATCTCTGTCCTTTCTCATAATAGAACCGTCTACTATTCCCACTTCGTGACGGAAGCCCGGGCTCAAATCCCTACGTTTCAATATTAAAATAATGTTCTCATAACATTCTTATTCCTCTACAATACAAGTTATCTTTACAATATATATTTGTTTCTGATCTAATTTCATTTTTATTTTTGTGAAGTCGTGAATTTGTTTTTAAAAGAATTGATAGGATATGAGGAAGGATGTAGGGTTTTAGGATTACATACCATGGGAGGTGGGCAAGAAGATATTTAGGAGAGAGGTGGCTCGGCAGGACTGCTTAGACTTGTCCCAAATACCAGAATTACCTTCCCGTTTTAATGCGGTGGGCTGCGCAGTAGGAGGACAGCTCATTGGGGTGGAAGGAGCGCCTTTTCCAGGATCGCCAACGCCAAGCGTCTCCAAAGCCCCGTCCAATTCCATGACTCCTGAAAATAACAATGTTTGAATACCCCATATGTAATTAAAACTAAAAATATTAACGAGAGCTCAAGATGAAAATAAAAATAAAATGATAAATATCTTGATCAACTTCTAAGTTGAGGAACGCGGACATATTGTGGAATTTGGAATAAATAAATAAAACAAACTTATTTTTTGAAATATTGTCTATTCCACTAAAGATATTTATAAAAATAAAACTACCGGTTTCGGCGTCACACCGTCGTCAGGTCTAGTTATGAACTAGACCTGACGATGGTGTGAGGCCGAAACCGGTAGTTTTATTTTTATAAATATCTTTAGCGGAATAGACAATATTTCAAAAAATAAGTTTGTTTTATTTAAATATCTTTATAACTTCTAAGTTGAGGGACGCGGACATATTGTGGAAACTTGTAATTAATAAATAAAACAAACTTATTTTTAAAATATTGTCTATTCCACTAAAGATATAAATATATATAACTATCGGTTTCGGCCTTACACCACCGTCAGGTCTATTTATGAACTAAGTTAGTTTGCAGAGAGCGACCCTTCAAATACATCTCAGGTGAAAGGGTGCTATTAAAACTTGGGAGTCCCCCGGCTGTACCGTTAGCTAACTCATGAAATATTTCTTAACAAAACCTAGTTCTAAATTTACATAAAACAATATTACTAGACTAATCGTGGCAAAACAACAAATAAATAAGTACAAATACAAATAAATAATAAAAATAGAAATAAAATTAATAATAATATTAAGATTTAGATAACATTAAACATATATGTGGAACCAAATATTAATAACAGATAATACAAACATATATGTGGAAACAGAACTGGTTCAGGGTGTTAACAAAGGGGAATAGTTGAAATAAATTTGGTCATTCATACAAATGTTCCTTTTGGTAGCTTTATTTATTTCTAATTGTTCTAAGCTATTCAGTAGCCTGCTTTTTGAGCAATAATGGAGATATTTGATGCCTGTAGATGGATCGAAAGTGTGGCTATTGTCAATTATGTGGGTCGCGAATGTAGAACGGTTTCCTCGGTTCTATATTTCGGCCGTGTGTTTTTTCATTATTTCCTTAAAACAACGTCCTGTCTGTCCAATGTATAATTGACTGCACGTCGCACACTCTAGACTATAGACTCCGCCGACTAGACTATAGACTCCGCTTTTTTTCTCAATATCTGTTTTGTCCCTACCTCTCTCTAGGCACTGGCTTATGGGATTGATAGTTTTAAACCCGAAAATAAAGACCCAGAAATAAAGAACCGAAGAAACCGTTCTACATTCGCGACCCACATAATTGACAATAGCCACACTTTCGATCCATCTACAGGAATCAAATATCTCCACTATTGTTCAAAAAGCAGGCTACTTGATAGCTTAGAACAATTAGAAATAAATAAAGCTACCAAAAAGAACATTTGTATGAATGACCAAATTTATTTCCACTATTCCCCTTTGTTAACACCCTGATCCAGTTCTGTTTCCACATATATGTTTGTATTATCTGTTATTAATATTTGGTTCCACATATATATTTAATGTTATCTAAATCTTAATATTATTATTAATTTTATTTATATTTTTAAAATTTTTTTATTTATTTGTATTTTTACTTATTTATTTGTTATTTTTCCATGTATTAGTCTAATGATATTGTTTTATGTAAATTTAGAACTAAGTTTTGTTAAGAAATATTTCATGAGATAGCTAACGGTACAGCCGGGGGACTCCCAAGTTATAATAGCACCCTTTCACCTGAGATGTATTTGAAGGGTCGCTCTCTGCAAACTAACTTAGTTCATAACTAGACCTGACGATGGTGTAAGGCCGAAACCGGTAGTTATATATATTTATATCTTTAGTGGAATAGACAATATTTTAAAAATAAGTTTGTTTTATTTAAATATCTTTAGAAGCAAGGGAATATTAATTTCATGATAATTTCAACAAGCATGAGATTTATTGTTTTTTTTTCTAAAATAACTTTTTGAAAAAGCAACATAACACTAAATTACTAATTACCAAAAGCGCAAAATAGCAAGAAAAAAAATCGAACCTGGTTTTTCAAGTCCAGTATACTTGTTCAAAACAAACTGCTCCAGTAATTTTTCAACAGTCATCTCAATACACTGCCTTTTGAAATCTAAATGGACCTGAATGGAAAAAGTATATGAATTGGAATGACTAAAAAAATGTAGAACAAACTATGACCTGAAAATTCGATTTGAAAAAACAAATCAAGAGTATGGGCACGTCTCCAAGCAATAAAACCAAAGTAATATAGAAAATAAGCATACCTGCCCCATTAAATCGTGATTATTTTCAATAAGTTCAGCGTACGTGGTAATAAATTCTTTCATTTGTCGCAAATGACCCTCCTCCACCTCTTGGAAATGCTGTGAGTATAATATATATTTTAAAATAGATCATATTACAAATAGGATGTAAAAATACATAGCTCTTAAATAAAAATGAAATATAAGCTGTTCGGAATTGCACGGAATATTCTCACAAGTTCATCATTGGGCTTTGGAAGGTTTGAGAAAAGTTCTCAATTCCTATAAAAAAAATGTTAGCCAATTGGGAATACTTCCTAAAAAAAAAAAAAATGAATACCTTGCAAGAAAGTGACATTTTCTTTTCGAATTCTTCTTTGATGCTTCCATATTTATCAACGAGAGCTTTATACTCATCTTGAGCTTTTTTCAACTTCTGTTCCGCCTTCTCTAACTCTCGTGGAGAAGCGCATTCTTTCTTGAGTTTGTCCAACTCGATATTTTTTTGAGTAAAGGCATCTCTGGCTTTTTGAAGAGTTAGCGATGTGGACTGAATTGCTTGAACTACTTCTAATGTACCTCCTTCTTCTTCCTTAACCTGAAAAAAGGATATTCAAAATTACTATACACTTTACCCACAATATATATAAACCAGGCAAAATACATAATAGGCAGCATACAGAAGACAGGGAAAGAGAAGATAGACGAGCCAAATAAACATTGTCGACAGTGGAAGAGAACGAGTCGATGGGAAGAATAAAATAACAGAAACACTGGTGTGTTCTATGTGATATGAGTATATTCCTTGGTGATATGGGAACACGAATCTCTAAAAAACTATAAAAACGTACATTTTTAAACGGGTTTTCAATGTTAAGTCAAAAACTGCTAGTCTACTTAAATAGGAAACTATCCCATTCAATTTTTCAAGTGGAAACAAATTGTAATCCATAACCATATTTGAAAAGGGTAAATTTGATGGTTAATTTATATATTAAATTAATTTGGTATAAAAATCTTATTTAAAAAATGCATAGCCCATGAACAAAGCTTCGAAAAAATAAGTTTGCTTCATGTATTTAAAAGAGTATATTCTTGCTATTTTCTTGTTATACCTATTCGTATAGTGATCCGTGCCAGTAGGCCGAAATAAACTGATCTGGCAACTCTCCCTCAATTGTGCATATTTACTTTTTTAAGATAGTGGTAAGTTGAAAGTCTGTGGCCCACAACATAGCCTCACCTTCATGTCGTAAAAATTGTAATGTAAAAAATAAAATTCCGTAGCCTGTTGGGCTGCCTACATTTAAGATAGCAATCGGACGAAATTCAAGAGAAAGCTTATTTTGAATGAATTAAATAAAACAGCATTCTCTGTCGGGGGAGGCATTAAGTGGCGTCCAGATTAGCGAACACGAACCGAGCATTGATCCCTGCGCAAGTGCCAGACAAGCAAGCCATGTTCATCCCCCGATCCGCGAGTTATCGGTTTTTTGACGAAACATCAAAGAGTGTTCGGTTCGGCCTGCGGTGGTGTGTGGACGCTCAACGAGCATGGAGCCGAGCAGACCGTGTATTGTTTGCAACCTTCTAAATACTTGTTTGCACATTTGTTTGTTTTGATTGTTTGCCTTGGATCTTTTTAAATAATAATTATTTATTTTATTTTATTATATTTATAAATTATTATATATTTTTTTAATTTTTATCTTTGATATAGAGTCGTCAACAATAGAATGGCCTCAGAAGCTAATATTGCAATTCGCGGCAGCCCTCAAAGTCCGTCTCATTATTTGGGACTTAAAAAATAAAAACCACATTAACAAAATGAAAACACAAGAAGCTTGGGCAGAGATAGTGGATGAACTCCATATTCCTCTAGAAGAGTTAAAAAATACAAACAGTTAAACAGTAAAAAAAAAATAAGAAATCACAAAATAACTTTATAACCTATGTTCGGACCTATGGTCGTTTCTGTTCTGCATGTTGCTCGGTTCGTGTTCGCTAATTTGGACACACCTTTACATAAATATTTTCATATGTATCTATGGAAGAAATGTACCAATCGCTTATTAGCTACAAATGGAAATGAGTTTTGAATCTAGAACTCATGTCAAAATTCAACACTTACAGTTTTATGTTTTTTGTGCAGTTCGTCAGTGTACTTGGACACATCTTTGACAAGATCCCCGACTTTCTGGACCATCTGAAGATGGAGTGTGGCCAACCTTTCTGCCGTGTTACGAAGAAGACTCCATAACGGCGCAAAAGTACCCTGACTACAACTGTTGCTAGCTTGTTTCGCAAGTTTGGTAACTAATTTCCAGTTATTTTCTTCTATGTTGGATCTGAAACATGCACAAGAAAATTTTCAGAATAATATGAAAAGGTAACTTTGCTGACATATATGAAGCCACCACCATATAATTTCACTTATGCGAAATGAAATAATACAAGTAGAGTGGCCCAGCATAGCTTTACCCTACACCTATAAAAATATGTACAGAACCATACACACGAACCTAGGTTGGGAAAACAGCCTTATCCGGAACAGAATCGCTTCACCCGCTTATTTAACATGGCGTTGTTCGGAAAGGTCACCAACTTTCATGCAATTTTCAAACATCCAACATTTAAGATACTACAGCAAATTTTATTGATAAAACGTTTCACATGTTTTCAGCTAGGACACGGTAGTCCCCACATTATGGTCTTCCAATCATGAACAGACAATGAATAAATAAACTTAGGAGGAAATTCCTGTGCAAGTATTAAACAGGTCCGTGACCCGTCATAAATAAGTTGAAGTAGCCTTCTTCCCACATGTTTCTAGGCATGTTGCCTTTTTGTCTGCAAAGTTTTATTATTTTCCTATTTATTTATACAACACTTTCTCTATTTTTTCCTCTAAATGAATTTATTTATTTAGGCAGGATATCTTCGTATAAATTGAAGAAGAAAAAACACTATTCATTGATTTATTCATGTCCACCATTGCTCTCTGACCCTTTGTATTAAATTATCCGCTTTGAAAGTGAATGTAGTCACACCGCCCACAGGCCCGGCGGGCAATCAACGGTTCTTTTAATAACCTTTAAACTGCTGATTTCTTCACCCTCATATATAGTTTAGAGGAAGTTACGTAATCTGAAATTTGAAATTTTGGTTCAAAAGTCTATCAGTAAGAAACTTTCCGGATTTCAGTCAAATCGGTCCTTAAGAAGGAGTCCTACCTTTCTCGTAAAAATTCTACAAGTTCCTTGCTGGCCACCAGTCCATACTTCATGTTATGATAAAGTACATCAAATCCATTGTTTTTCTCTCCCTGCAAAAATACATCAAATATAATCATAGCAATGAATAACCAACTTTATAAATACTGACAATTTCGCAAAAATCTTTCTTTTTTTTACCGAGAATAACCGGGTGAACCGCTCCCCCGTGAGGTTCGCTTAGACTAGGGAAGGTAGCGGAATTCTAAGGAGAAACAAGGAATAATAAAAATGAACCCCAGTCCTTGGATAATTAAATGTAACCACGAGCCTCCTACTAGAAGATTCTACAGGAAGTCCAACAGAAATAAAATTAAACTTTTTCAAATTTATTTGAAACCACAACAGTCAAGGGACACTTTTTATTTTGACTTAAAATTATTATAAACTTTTGAAAATGTATAATGATCTAAAAATAAATAAAACAATGAGTAATACTATTTATAAACTCTTTTTCTTCACTATTCATTCCCTAATTTCTAGGTTTTGCTATGGACTTGGCATACTGTTATAACCTCAACAATGTTTACCTGTTTACTATATAAGTTGTTTACTAGAGTGTCATGGCGTCACCTTTCCAACATGACTATTCTAATGTGTAACTTCTAAGTTGAGAAACGCGGACATATTGTGGAAACTTGTAATAAATAAATAAAACCAACTTATTTTTGAAATATTGTCTATTCCACTAAAGATATATATACATATATAACTACCGGTTTCGGCTTTATACCATCGTCAGGTCTAGTTATGAACTAAGTCAGTTTGCAGAGAGCGACCCTTCAAATACATTCTTCAAACATAGGTTTATTTGTATTTGTACTTATTTATTTGTTGTTTTGCCACGATTAGTCTAGTGATATTGTTTTATGTAAATTTAGAACTAGGTTTTGTTAAGAAATATTTCATGAGTTAGCTAACGGTACAGCCGGGGGACTCCCAAGTTCTAATAGCCCCCTTTGACCTGAGATGTATTTGAAGGGTCGCTCTCTGCAAACTGACTTAGTTCATAACTAGACCTGACGATGGTATAAAGCCGAAACCGGTAGTTATATATGTATATATATCTTTAGTGGAATAGACAATATTTCAAAAATAAGTTTGTTTTATTTATTTATTCTAATGTGTCATGTTACAATTTTCTATCCAGATTATAGTGAAAGATCAAATGCGTGCTTATATTATACTTCCCTGTTTTCAAATAGTAGACCTAAATAGACACAATATTTGGCGACGAGTGAACAACATTCCGTAACCGTAAGAGACACAATATTTGGCGACGATTAAACAACATTCCGTAACTGTAAGTGACCAAGTGGATTTATATCGAAAATAACTACAATGGACGCCCACCAGTTCGAAAGGTTGTTAGATCTTTTCAACCGAAGTCAAGCAACCCTGGCAACAACTCTGGTCAGTCAACTTACTGAAAAATTGTCATTTTCTCGCGTCGATACTGTAAGTACTGTCATTAATAATAACATTCCTCCGTTTGAAGTTTTCGATTCACAAAAAGAGAGATTCAAAAACTACCTGGAGCGCTTCGAAAACTATTTGTTGGTCAAAAATGTCACTGACCTAGAATCGATTATGCAAAACTCGGTATCAGTGGTCTTTGTTTCAAATGCGGTAGAAATAACCACCGTGCTCCAGATTGTCGCATCGATAGATCCAAATTACGCTGCTCCGCCTGTGGCAAGAACGGACACATTATGCGGGTGTGCATAACAACACTCCTGAACGACAAGTATCCTAATCAATATTCGAAATCTAACTCTAACGACTCATCCGGGGATAATATTACTAAACACATGCGATCTTTTGAAGACAATACTCTTTCATATGGTCTCAATCAGGTTACAGAAGTGTGCTACAATAATTCAGATAAGAATATTGTGGATATTTTCGACCAGCTGCCTTGTACAAACTCCGTTGCTGACTCTCAGAAGTATTTCGTCACTGTATCCGTCAACAACCACCCAGTCCGCATGGAAGTAGACTCGGGGGCGGGTTTTTCTCTGATCCCAGAGGATGAATTCCAGAGTTTGCAGCTGAACATTTCTCTAACTCCAACCAACATTTATTTTCGAGCATATACCAATGACGTTTTCCAGCCTAAGGGGAAAGTTTCTCTTAGAGTGACCTATAAAGGACGTAGTTCTATCGAAGAATTGTATGTAGTTCCTAAGGGTCGTCCAGCCATTTTAGGTCGCATATGGATTAGACATTTGAAGATCAGCCTAGAAGAAATTGATAAATATAGAAAATTCTGTGTCAATCAAACCAAGTCAGTTAAATTCAAAAAAGTTCAAGCCGTCCTAGATATGCCTCGCCCTAGTAACGTCCTTCTCCGTTATCGCGTAACGCCACTTGCTTGTGGCCAGTCTCCAGCTGAGCGCTACCTTCATCGGAAGCTCAGGATCAAGCTAGATGCACTCCGACCTTATCATCCAGCTAAAAATCCAGATTCAACATACCAGGTTCTCCGCACTTTTAAAGTGGGGGAGAGGGTCCAAGTAAGGGACTACTCACAGAACAATAAGTACACCTGGGTTTTTGGTACCATCATTCAAAAATTAGGGGTACTGCACTACATTGTCAAACTCGACTCTGGCTACACCATCAAACGACATTTGGACCAAATCCGCCATACCTTAGTGAAGAAGGTCCATTTTAATCTGCAAGCCACAGAACCTCGGCTATGGCAAGTTCCTCCGGCATATCAGGCTACTCCTCAGGAAGAGAAGCCTATCTCGGTTCCAGAAAGAAACACTGCATTACCTCAGTACACTTCCGCCTCAGCACCAGCACCGGGAGATCCAGGTCCGAGAGCGCCTATGGTCGAACCGAGACGTTCTGGACGGACTCGCCGACCTCCAGCCTATCTAGGGGACTATCAGCTGAAGTTTTGAACCCCATGAAATTTTTCAACATTCAAGTTCCAAATTAAGGGGGAAGACTGTTATAACCTCAACAATGTTTACCTGTTTACTATATAAGTTGTTTACTAGAGTGTCATGGCGTCACCTTTCCAACCAGACTATTCTAATGTGTCATGTTACAATTTTCTATCCAGATTATAGTGAAAGATCAAATGCGTGCTTATATTATACTTCCCTGTTTTCAAATAGTAGACCTAAATAGACACAATACATACGAAACCGAGCCATACAACGAAACTTTTAGTATTTAGATTAAAGATTCATTTCATTTTCTTAAGAAATATATACTCGAAGTAACAACCAAACTTCGTGCTCAAGAAACAAATTTGTAGCCAACATACATTAATTTCCTATTAAAAAGGACTATCAAAACTTTAAGCCGGGACATGAGCATTTTCTATATGGAATTTCGACAATTTTTTATGAAATATATTGGTATCTTTTTTTACAAATTAAAAAATACGAGGAAGAAAAAAAATTAATCACGTATATATATATATATATACTATATACAGTGGCAAATAGAAATCGAACTTTTAAAGACATTTTCTAAACTTTAGGTAAAGTTTAAGTAAATTGTAGCTCATTTATAGAACAGAAAATCAAAGCAATTGTAAATTAAGATAAAATGGACACATTTAATTATTTAAAAAACGTATTGAATAACTAATTTCAGTATCGTCTTAAGGCAAAATTAGAAACTATTAAATAGAAAATAGTAAGATACTTCAAAAAATCAATTTACACTAACATAAAAAATAAAATTGGTTAAAGATAAATACTAGTAACTACTAATGAAACAGCAATATATTGGTTGATTGAAGAATTAAATAGTTCGAGTTCAATGTAACTGAAACATTTGTTCAAGCACTGAAAATATGTAGGTACGTACAAAATTGAAATATCTTTGATTAGAATAAAACGATTTCTAGGAAATGGATAAGCTATATATTATTATTTTTTATTGTACGAACTCTTGAATGAATAATCAAAATATAAATTACTATGATTCGAACAAAATTCATAGTTTAAACAAGAAACTCACCCAAAAATAGTCTCTGAAATCAACTGTCATTTTGTAACTGTTAGCTAAGAAGTCATAAGAATTAAATTCAAACAAACAGTACTGTTATTTACCCTAACATTAGAATATGACAAAAAAAAATTATATTAGAAAGGAATGACAGAAATCTTGAAAAAATTGTTGACACTCCCCACAAAAGTCGAGATCACAACTAGTACATATTTTAAGCGACTAAATGAACATTCGATCTTAATCGCCTCGTTCACTCTTTCTTATCTGACATTAAATGAGAGAGAAAAAAAAGACCCTTCAAAATATATATTCCATTATTTTTTTCGCATTTAATGAAGCATTTTTAGTTTTTTTTTAAATGAGTTTAAAACATTAAGGTTTTATTAAATGTATACGTTTTCAGTAGATGTTTTTAGAATGTGTAAGTTTGCTCATTTTTATAAAAAGTAGTATTGCTATAGGTAAGTGTAATTTCAAATATTTAAGATTAAACTTTTTTTTATCTTTAGAAGAAGTTCTTATCGGAAACGGTGGACGATAGCGGACTTTAGGTTATTCAATCTTAATAATAGGAAGATCGATTAACAACCTCAGTGATATCGGAACTTTGGTCGCAGGGGCAGCACTTTCCGACTCCGGAAACTACCGAAGATCTACCTAAGTCCGTCCGAGCTAAGGGGCGGAAAATTTATTAGTCCTTCAGATCCTCTTCAGGTTAAAAAATACACGTACATTTACAGACATTCAACAGAAATAATTGAATTAATTGACCGTTTCTAGAAACACCAATCTCACATGCCTGCGATCAAAAGCAGAACAAAATGTGTATCTTTTGTTAACTTTCTGAAATAGTGGTATTTGGATTTTTCTTAAAAATATTTCCGTAGATTGAAAACAATTTAAGCGTTGTTACATTAGAGACATCCCTGGAATTACGCAATTAATTTTTTCCCGAACATAGAATAGTAAATCAAGGGCCGATTTTACATAAAAATAAATTTATTTAATAATGTGTTAGGAGCATATAGTTGATAATAGGTTTTATATTCCAGCAGCTTTTTATTTCTTACTCCCAATTTATTTATAAATTTCTTTTGTTACATTGTCAAACGTTTCGGGTTCTTTCTTCCCATCATCAGTGACTGGAAATAATAAATTAACAAGCATAATAGAAAACGTGCATCAAGAATTAACAATTTAAAATTAACATAACAATCTTTGTTTTTTTAAAGGTTGGTTTAGCATTAATTTTTTTAAAAACAAAGATTGTTATAATGTTAATTTTAAATTTTAAATTGTTAATTCTTGATGCACGTTTCTATTGTGCTTGTTAATTTATTATTTCCAGTCACTGATGATGGGAAGAAAGAACCCGAAACGTTTGACAATGTAACAAAAGAAATTTATAAATAAATTGGGAGTAAGAAATAAAAAGCTGCTGGAATATAAAACCTATTATAAAAATAAATGAAAATTTACTTTAATTGCTTCCCAGGGAAACAAGAGGACATTTTAGCTTTATTTTATCATTTGATTTACTCAAACATGCTTGTCTATTCTTCAAACTTTAGGAATTTTATATCTAAAATTGATTACATTAGTCCTGCAGAGTAGTTTTTTTTTTAATTCATCATTTTTATGAATATTCAATAGAAAAGTGTACATACTGTGACGACAAAAAGTATTTGCACACCCTCTTTTGTAGGAAAAATTAAAAATTGAATAAGTATGTGCGGCTGTGATTATAATAATTTTATTTATTAGCAATTAGTGATTCATGTTATGTTGAAGAAATTGAGAAAACTTCGATGTATTAAATAAAAAACAGTAAAAAACAGAAAATGGTATCGACAAAAAGTATTTGCACACCTAAATGGCTTGTTGGTGTTTATTTATTTATTTTTATTTTCTAAAAGGAATTAGTGTACGTTTTATTGATAAAGATATGTTTAAAGGAATCAACTCATTCAGTATTAGTCAGTGCTGTGGTTTCGTTGAGATGGGGAAAACAAAAGAAATATCTATGAATCTTCGGCATAGAGTTATCAAGTTGCGTAGGAAAAGTAAAAGCTATCGTCAGATTGCTTCCGCCCTTGATATGAATATGTCAACAGTGAAGTACATCATTAAGAAGTATGAAGACACTGGATCTATTGAAAACAGAAGAAGGAAAGGTCGACCAAAACTTTTAAATGAAAGACAACGTCGAGAAATTGTGAGACAGGTGAGAGCGGCCCCTTTCATAAGTGCTCAAGAAATTGCTAATAGGGTCGCTTCGACTTCTCAGCAGCAGGTGAGTGTGTCTACCATAAAAAATGTATTGCATGAAGCCAATTACCATGGGCGAAGTAGAAGAAAAAAACCATTTATAAGTGAGAAGAATAGAAAAAGACGACTTGATTTCTCAAAAGAATATATTGAGAAGCCAGAGGAATTTTGGGAAAATGTTTTGTTTACAGATGAGAGTAAGTTTAATATGTTTGGCAGTGACGGAAGAAGATTTGTTTGGCGAAGACCAAATGAAGAATTTCACCCTCAAAATGTTGTTCCAACTGTAAAGGGAGGAGGAGGTCACGTGATGGTTTGGGGCTGCGTTTCTGCTAAAGGGACCGGAAATCTGGCATTCATTGAAAATACTCTGAATGCCAGAGGTTATGTGGACATACTGCGGACCAACTTACGTGCGAGCATCCAGAAGCTTGGTATAGAAAATTCATTCATCTTTCAACAGGATAATGACCCTAAGCATACTGCCCGAATTACTGAAGAGTGGCTGCTCTATAATGCTCCAAGAAGGCTTCACACACCACCCCAGTCACCGGACCTCAACATAATAGAAAATCTGTGGCATCACTTAGAACTAAGAATTCGGAAACACCACATGACTGGCAGACAACACTTGAAGGAGGTATTACAGGAGGAGTGGGGGAAAATATACATTATTGTTATTGAATCTCTTGTGCAGTCAATGTCTTCCAGACTTGGGGCAATTTTAGCGGCCAAAGGTTGTATTACGAAATATTAGGTAGCATAAAATCTTATATTTTTATCATAAATGAAGTGTGCAAATACTTTTTGTCGATATAATTTTCTGTTTTTTATTTTTTTTTATTTAATACATCGAAGTTTTCTCAATTTCTTCAACATAAGATGAATCACTAATTGCTAATAAATAAAATTATTATAATCACAGCCGCACATACTTATTCAATTTTTAATTTTTCCTACAAAAGAGGGTGTGCAAATACTTTTTGTCGTCACAGTAGCTATAATCTTAATGGTTATAATAACTTTTTTGTATTAAGGTTTACTGAATTTCAGTAATATTTGAAAAAAATTATCAATTTGAGCAGAACATTTGAGCTACTTATCAAAAATTGTATTTGTTGCCTTCGTAAGTGATATATTAATTCTATAATATGACAGAAAATCATAAAATGGTACATTTTAAAGATCATCAAAAAGAAGAAAGTTTTTTCATATCTTTCTTTCATTGCTACAAGATGACAGGAATTTTATCAGCACTCTTGTAAGAAATTAGTGTTTATCTTAAGACAGTCAAATGGTAACGGAAGTCGACTTGTACCTCATTTTGAAGATGTTCTTTTGTCTGAAATGTTTTTAGACTAGTCATACAATGTCCAAATGTTGGCTCTAGGCTTCGTAGATGATGTTGACCTGGTTTCTCAACTTCTAGATGTGATTCAAGAAACCTTGATTAAAGGTCAAAAACAGACAACTATGAAACCTTGATTAAAGGTCAAAAACAGACAACTATATTGAACTTTTTAAAACCATTTTAATTTTTTCTTAATACTTAATTATACATAAATTAACCTTTTTCATTTCATTGTTTTCACATATTTTTCTGTATGTTTGATATTTTTTAAAATATATTTTACTAATCTTTACTGTCTATTCTTTTTTCAAATTCACCTTTTCATTTTCTTTTTTTCCTCTCGACAAAAGACATAAAGGTAGACCAGACGATGTCCGCTATGGAGCGAGAGGTGTCACTGTAATTATTACTTTATTATACATTATTTATAATTTGATGGGTTGAAGACATATTATGTAGGTACATTTTTAATATAATAAATTTCAAATTATGAATTGAAAATGAAGATATTAGAATGAAAGCATTAAAACATGAGAGAATAAGAATAGGTAATTATATTAATTTATTTCAAATTGTCACCTGGGGTAAGGGTCTTTAACGAGTTATCTGACAATGTACAGGATCGGGACCATCGCTTAACGTCCCATCCGAAGGACGGCGTGCTTAAGTTTATTTTACCTCCCAGATAAAATAAACTAAGGGCCTCGGCCGGGGTTCTTTATGTAATGTTTTTTTATATTATGGTTTCTTTTTGTAATCTATATTGTGGCCGTCTGCTATTGTGCTCGCAGTGAATCTACAAAAGTGTCAGTTTCTTCAGTCATAGGTGTGTCTTTTCTGGGACATACCACGGCGGCGGGTATTGCCCCCCCCCCCCCCCCCCCCCCCCTATGGCCAAAATCGAGGCCTTACGCACGTTCCCTCTCCCCAAGACGGTCGCTCACCTGAAGCGTTTTCTGGGCATGCTCAATTTTTATCGCCGTTTTCTCCCGAAGGCAGCCCACGTACAAGCCCCTCTTCATGCTATCACCGGTCCGAAACAGTCCATCATTTCGTAGAGTAGTAGTAGTATTTCAAATTCATCCTCGAAGGGCGCGAATTTGTCTGTTTCACTGAACATAAACCTCTGACCACGGCGCTCGCTCAAAAAACTAACAAAGCAAGCCCCCGTCAGGCTAGACACCTTTCGTTCATATCCGAATTTACATCCGATAGCCGTCACATCTCCGGCCAAGACAACGTTGTGGCTGACACGTTTTCTCTGGTGGACGCCGTTTCATCGCTGCCCACGTGGGAGCAGCTGGCATCAGCACAAGCCACAGACCCTGAATTACAACATCTTCTGCGTTCGGACAACACGCACCGGCTGAAATCAACCCGGGTCGACGGTGATACCTCCTTATACTGCAGCCTGGCAGAACTCCTCTTCGGTTCCCGACTACGTCTACCCGGCGAATTTTTCGCCCCTGCTAGTGTGGACCCCTTGGACCCCCATTATGCTCAACAACTGGCTGACCTTTTTCACCACACACGCCTTTCGGCCCCCGTTTGGCATACCACGGGACCCCCGATTTACGTGAACCCAGCCCTGAATACGTGTACCCATGTGTTCCTCCGAGATGACGCCTGCAAACCCCCGCTCACCCCGGCCTATCAGGGCCCTTTCCTCGTCCTTCGACGGGATGTCAAAACGTTCACCATACAACTCCAGCATCGCACGGTGGTGGTGTCTCGAGATCGCCTCAAACCGGCCCACATGTCTTTCGAGGTCGATCCCATACCTGTGCCGTCCACGCTCACCTTCATTCCTCCTACGGATCCGCCTCCACCTTCACCTTACACACCCCCATCTCCTACCTCCGACCTTCCGCTCAGTCCTGCGTCTATCGCCTCTCCTTCCACTCCTACTCATTCCCCCCTTCCGGCCCCCATTCTCGTCTCTCCTCAACGTCCTGCACAACCTCGCCCGCCTACTCGTCGGGTTGTGTTTCAGCTGCCAAAAAATGGCTGTGTGAACACGATAATTCCCGAAAGAATTAATGTATCGACACGAAATTTTATATGTGTATCTAGAACCTCTACAGGCGAGACCTATTGCTTTTCAGACCAATCGCCCTCATGGGAGGTGGGATTAGATGGGAGGCTTAACTCAAAAATTCTAATAACTGCCGTTGTAATGAAGTTATTGACAAGAAATTTAGAAATTCGCTCTCCCTCCGAAGCCAATCGATAATAGTTGACTTACATCGTGGTTTTCGAATCCACATACTAAATTTTGTGTCGATACATTTATTACATCAGCAGTTATTAGGGTGTTTAAGTCGAGACCCTGTTCTCTGGACACCCCTCCCTTCCTTCGACTCATTTCACGGAAAACTAATAGATGTGACCTTATGTTTTTTTGTTTTTTTTTCAACTTAACTTATTTTCATTTGTTGGTATATTTACAATCAGATAAAATATAACTATAAGTAAATTTGACGACAGTGACTATAAAAAAAAAAAAATAATAATAATGATGAAAAAATAAAAAAATAAATTAAAAAAAATAAATATATATATATATATGTGTAAAAATGAAATAATTCGTGGTTCCGAGATATGACATCTACCGAAATTAATGGAAGTTTGTTTTATTTATTTATTACAAATTCCACAATATGTCCGCGTTCCTCAACTTAGAAAATAAGGTAATCCATTGGAGAAAGATGTGTGCAGCTACGAAGCCAAACATGAATTGTGACAATATAAATAAATAAAACAAACTTCCTTTTTCAATGTTTATTTCAATAAAATAATAATATAAAATTCTATATAATTTATAATAATATCGAAATAAAACAAATTTTTTCTTTAAAACATTGTTATATAAAAACTACCGGTTTCGGCATTCCGGCATCTTCAGGCGGCTGTACAGTTAGGACTTTGATCTGAAACACTTTCCTCTGTCTAAAACAGTGGGTTAAATAATAAAATAAAAGTTATAGATAGGAAAAGCTGATTTTAATTCTATTCAATTATTTTTATTAGGTACATCATACTTAATGTTTGAATAAGAGAGCATTATGCCGTGTCGGAGGCGGCTTGAGCGTCCAGCATGATCTGACCAGAGTACAACCTGAGAGTTTTCTGTTTTGTTATCTGGTCAACTACTACTACTCTACTGAGTTGAAGGGCCTCGACGGAAACCAAACAGTTCATTTTGTAATAAATTGCGAACGGCCATGAGGTCATAGCCTACTTAATATTAATAGAAATAAAAGACGTTGTCTTCCCACTGTTTTATTTATACCAGAACCGGTTTTCGACGCAACAGCGTCATCATCAGTGGTTCATCCCACCCACACAGCACAGCGGTTGGAAGATAACTCAGTTATCTGTGCTGTGCTATGTGGGTGGGATGAACCTCTGATGATGACGCTGTTGCGTCGAAAACCGGTTCTGGTATAAATAAAACAGTGGGAAGACAACGTCTTTTATTTCTATTAGAAATCTAGTCCCACAACATCTTATTATCACATATGTACTTAATATTATGTTTTCGAAAATTTAGCTAAGATTAGTAAAGAGTCTTACAGGTCGATAGCTGCCAACATCCTCAGGATATGTACACGCCTTCGAAATACAACCCGTAGGTAACGGAAACGACCAGTAACTCCTTTATTTAAATGTCATTATGAGCTGTTTACTTCATTAAATAAAATATTAAATAACTCATTAACTAATGGGCGAATCGTCATGAAATTTCACATGTAGTATTTTTGAAAGCCAAATAGGAAAAAAAGATGTGTGGCGTCCCAAAGTTTTGAACGGGAAGGAGGGTTGTGGGGGGGCCTAAGTATAAATATAGAGCTAACTCTTTAACGGTTGGTCGGATTGTCACGAAATTTCACATGGAGTATTCCTGAAGACCAAATAGAAAAATAAGGTGTGTGGCGTTCCAAAGTTTTGATCGGGAGGGGGGGTTGTAAGGGGGGCCTAAGTATATAAATAGTGCTAACTCATTAACTAATGGTCGAATTGTCATGAAATTTCACATGTAGTATTCCTAAATGTCAAATAGAAATATTAGGTGTGTGACGGCCCAAAATTTTGAACAGGAAGGAGGGTTGTGGGGGGGGGGGGGGGCTAAATATACATATAGAGTTAGCTCATTAACGGTTGGTCTTATTGTCACGAAATTTCTCATATATTATTCCTGAAGGCCAAATAGAAAAATAAGGTGTGTGGCGTCCCGAAGTTTTGAACGAGTGAGGGGGGGGGGGGACTAAGTATAAATATAGAGCTAGCTCATTAACGGTTGATCGTATTGTCATGAATCGGATTGTCATGAATTTCACATGTAGTAGTAACTATGTATTCGCTGTGGGGTTCACTGTTGCAAGACATTTACTAGCTGTGATGTCCAGCGTTCCTAATATCGTACTAGCTGTGGGGTCCGCTGTTGCAAGGCACTTACTAGCTGTAGTGCTCAGTCCCAGCGTTCCTAACTATGTACTGGCTGTGGGGTTCGCTGTTGCAAGGCACCTACAAGACAGTTACTCGCTGTGATGCCCAGCGTTTCTAATTACGTACTAGCTGTGGGGTCTGCTGTTGCAAGGCGCTAGCAGTGTGGCCCAGCGTATTTAACTACGTAGGTACTAGCTGTGGGGTCCGCCGTTGCAAAACTCATACTAGCTGTGATGCCCTGTGGTTCTAACTACATACTATCTGTGGGGTTCGCAGTTGCAAGGCACCTACTACCTGTAGGGCCCAGCGTTCCTAAAAACGTACTAGCTGTGGGGTCCGTCGTTGCAAAAGCATACTAGCTGTGATGCCCAGGGTTCCTAATATCGTACTAGCTGTGGGGTCCGTTGTTGCAAGGCATTTACTAGATGTAGTGCCCAGCGTTCCTAACTTCGAATTAGCTGTGGGGTCCGCTGTTGCGAGGCACATACTAGCTGTGGTGACCAGCGTTCCTAACTACGTATTAGCTGTGGGGTCCGTTGTTGCAAGGCATTTACTAGCTGTAGTGCCCAGCGTTCCTAACTATGTACTAGCTGTGAAGTTCGCTGTTGCAAAGCACTTACTAACTGTAATGCCCAGCGTTCCTAACTTCGTACTAGCAGTGGGGTCCGCTGTTGCGAGGCACATACTAGCTCTGGTGACCAGCGTTCCTAACTACGTACTAGCTGTTGGGTCCGCCGTCGCAAGGCACATACTAGATATGATGCCCATCATTCCCAACTACGTACTAGCTGTGGTGCTCAGCGTTGCAAGCCACATACTAGCTGTGGTCACAAACGTTCTTAAGTACGCACTGACTAGGACGTCCAGCGATGCTAAGTATTCACTAGGTGTGGCTTCCGCCGTTGAAAGGCGCATACTAGCTGTGGTGCCCAGGGGTCCTAAAAACTTACTAGCGTTACAACAGCTGAAGGACTATAAGCCTTATTCCGTATGAATAATTGAAAATTATAACATCATGAATGTACTGTCGAGGAACTGAATAGCGTTATAGAAGATATTGGGAGAAAAATCAAAGTTCCCCGGGCAACGCCGGGTATAACTGCTAGTATATAATAATAATGAAATCATGTAAAAAAAAAAAAAAATAGTGGGTTACCAGAGATGAGGATGTCCTCCTGGGTAGTGCGGAGGGCTGTGACAGGACTTGTGTGGTGGTCGATCTTAACCACCACCTCCCCTGTCTTCAAGGACGACACGATGACCCTCTAGTCCTCCCATCTAATCTGTTTTTCAGAGCTCGCTGTCAACACAATTCACACAAATAATAAATAAACCTACTATTCAGATAAAACCCAGATATGTTACAAACTTGGTTGGAAGAAGGATATTATTTAAGAAAAAATGTGAGCATGTAGCTTGATACGCCGCAGCGGTCTGTAGCTTGAAAAGACAGCTGCTAGCTGGTGGAAGGGAAAGATATGAATACGAATTGCCGCGATAATGTTAAGTATTTCGGATCCTGGGACGATAGTGGGAAACTTTGGAGAGAATAAGGAGGCTACTGGGAGGACAGAGATATCGATGTAACAAGCAACAAGCATGAGGGTTCTCAGGATGGATATCTATTAACAAGTTGCATGACTTTGTTAATAAAAAAAAAAAAAAAAATTATTTTGAGAATTACAGAAGTGGGAGCTGCCGTTGAAGTAAAGATTATACTTACTAGAGCCTCAGTCTGATGTGGTAGGAGGGTGTGTTGAGGTCCCAGAGGATGATGGATATCTCCTCAGAGCCTGTCTACAAGAACTCGGCTCGCCACGTCACCGCCAGACGCAGAACCGGACCGCTGTGACCTACAGACAACCAATCACTATATGTACTTCATTTATGACATTAATTTAAATAAATAATAACCACCTGATGACGGATTTGATATGAATCTGTACCACTCTACCTACCAGGTCGCGCCTACCCAGGAAACTGTTTTCTGTATATTTTGTTCCTGACCGTTCTGTTCCCGAAGAGAATAAAATGTTTACCACGTTGAATGTTCCGTTTTTGAACAGAACGATACATATTGGAGCAATATATTTTGTTTTTGAACGCACGTTTATTTTAGAAATAACATTTTTATTGTTCACAAATAACGTTCCCGAAAATATGTAAATAAATATTGGGTCGAATATAAGTGAGCAGGCTTTACATCGGACTGTAAGAGACTTCCAACCGGCCATGTCTTCTTCGTTGATTAATACAAATGTCTGTCATCCACTGTAAAGTATAGAAAATAAATTTTACAGATTTACCAACCCAAGAGAAATGAAAAATGCTATTTCCCAAAGAAGGCTTATAACGGCCTCTATTAAACAGAACTCCTCAATAGAAAAACCTACATAAAAATATATGATATGATGCAATACGTTTAATTTTCCTTCAAATTACATAAAGTACTATCGACAGATTATTTTGAAAGTTCAACAGAAAAATTGTTTATACAATATATCTATATTATAGATAATATATCACAAAACATTGAACTGTGATGATGAGCTTAGTAAATCGGTCAGACTGTCAGCAGTGTTGCCAGGTTAACGTTTGTTTTCTAATGGAGTCGTGAGGCAATCCATCTGTTTCTCTGTAGGGTTCGAGAACAGGATTCTAATATGTTGAAGACAGTCAGTTCTTTCGTGTATAGACATATCACATTCTTCCCATTGATTTTGCCATTTATGGAGTTTTCAACGGAATTTCATGTTTTCTGACCTCTAGATTACAAATATTAAAAAAAAAAAAAAAATGCTGTCTGTGTGTCTCTGAAAACGATAACTCCCATTAGAATGAATGTATCGACACGAATTTTAAATGTGATTTCAGAACCCTCTATCGACAATACCTATTGCTTTTCAGCCAAATCGACCAAAGGGGAAGGAGAGATTAGGGGGAGGCCTAACTAATGGCTTTAATAACTGCTGATAGAATAAATGTATCGCCACGAAATTTTATATGTGTGACCGAAACCCCGTAAGGACCTATCGATTTTCAGCGGATTCGGCATAAGGGAGACCTGTCAAATTTCAGCGACATTGGCTAAAGGGAAGGGGGGTTCAGGGAATGGCGTCAATTCAAAAACCCTAATAAAGGTCGGTGTAATGAATTTATTGGCACAAAATTTAGTATGAGGATTTAGGAGCCTTTATGTAAGTCAACTGTTGAATATTAGCCCAATCGGTCGACTGGTTTTGGAGATGGAGCGAAAAGTTAATTGACTAATTCGTTCTGGGGTAAATTACCGGTAATTCACCGACGACTTTTTATTATTATACTTTTGTATATAATGATAGATAAAATGGAACAGTAGGGGCAGGACATGTCATACTTCTGTGGATAAGGTTGAAAAATAAACTGAACGGTTACTACGAATGGGAAAACCGAAATAAACCAATGGTTTATAATATCTCCAGCACTCTATCGCCCCGGCGGTTGGTGCGAACCAACCCATCTCGGCAGACCAGGCTCCTCTAGTTGGATCATTAGCAAAGTCTGTCCAGGGGAGTAATAAACATTTATGCAAAAATTTTGTAAGTCTTAGGACGGAAGCCCTTTCTGCCGAAGATATTGTATCGTACAAATAAACGAACTTGGATCCAGGCCAGTCGAAGTAGCGACCTCGCTTCGCTCGTCCAAACTGTTATACCTATGGATATCTGATGTTGTGTGTTGTGCGCAGGATCGATGGAGACTGCTTGGTGAACGTATGGCAGCTGAACACGCACGAGCTACACACCACAATGGAGGGGCATAGCGGGACGGTCACATTTATTGCCATCTCCCCCAACGGCATCTTCGCCATCTCCGGCTCCGTGGACAAGACTGCCAAGATCTAGGAACTCACCCTCGGCCTCGTCGTGTCCACCTTCAATGTATATGTCTTTATCTGGACACCCGGGACGGCGCCTGCTGCACCTTCCAGGGCCTCCTCCAGGTAACATTTTTTCACTGTTTTAAGTGAATTCTATAAGAAATCAGGTAATGCGCTCACTCATTCGGTAAAGCTGGGTTCCATTATCAATTAACAATAGACATCGGTTATTTACACTTAGTTTAGTTTACACTTTTTTTTTTTAAGTGAATAAAGAAAATAGTAATAAAAAAGAAAAAAAAAACAGTTCTAATAATACTAATAACTCATATTCCATTCCACAATGGGAAACAAAAGATAAACTCTATATTTAGATTTGTTTTTGGAACGAGGCCCATTACTGAACATAGGCCTCTCCCGTGACTCGCCAATCCGTTTGGTGAGATGCAGCTCCTTTTCTTGAAGAAGGTGTTACAAATCTACTGGCCTTTCTCATAACAGAAATCGACCAACTTCTGTCCTCTGTCGTTGCGAATGCCGTATCCATAAGGGCCTGTCA
The DNA here is from genome assembly GCA_963662175.1 of Aradus depressus. NCBI lineage: Eukaryota > Metazoa > Arthropoda > Insecta > Hemiptera > Aradidae > Aradus > Aradus depressus. The sequence continues at coordinate 53,982,705 of OY759218.1, read as the reverse complement.
TCATCTTGTGTGGCCCGTTGTTGTGACCAACCTGACTGTTGAAGTCTCCTATAACTATTAGGTGATTTTTGAAGTTGGTTTTGTACAGGTTTAGTGTACAGGAGAGATCAGTGTAGAATTGGTGGGCCTCCTCCTCTTCCGAGCCAGATGTCGGTGCATACACCTGGACAAATGTGACTACACTCCTCTGTATCATTATTCTGAGTACTGCCATCCGTTCAGAGATTCCTCTGAAGAATTTTATGTTGTTTTTCATTTGAGATTTGACCAGGAAGCCAACACCTCTAAAGCCATGACACACACCATAATGGTAGAATATGTAGTCTGACTTCCTCGATACTATCTTTTCTGTACCTCTACGAATCTTTCATAAACCCAATATGTCTATGTTTGAGTTTCCGATGGCATTTTCAAGTTGCACCAGTCTGTCTTCGGAGCTGAGTGTCCTTACATTTAGTTTGGCAGCGATGAGATGTGGATTCTTCTTAATGGTTCCAGGTTTTTCTCTGCTACTTGGTGGTGATGGGGGGTAGTGGTCTCATCTGCTGGTGAGCAGCCTTTCTGGCCAGTTTGAGTCTGTCCGGGTCCTTGCTAGGTCGTTTGCCAAAAAAATGGGCCTGGTTTCAATGTGCTATGTTTGTGGTTGGGTTAGGATTTTTTCCAGATTGTCCGTTGATTCAGTTCTATTGAGATAGGGGGTGATTCTGCTCAGCAGTTCTTCTTTTGAGTTCTTCCGTGAAGGAGTGATGGTTTTTGTTTTTTTCTCAAGCTGTTTGCCGTGATTTTGCCCCGTCTCTGGATTGCTGTTTTCCTTTTCCCTCTACTCCGTCTTCTCCGCCGGTGAGTCGCTCAACATTCTTTTCTTCAAGTTGACCCCTTCCTTGATGATCAATCTATCATTTGATTATGGCGTACCTCCCACTTTTTCTGGCTTCAATCATCTGTGGGATGAGCTCCCTCCTTCTCTCAATAATATTTTTTGGGAAATCCTCTTGAATTACAATATTAGTAGGTATCTTTCAACTTTTTCTTATTTTTCAGAATGAGATTTTTTGTATGCTAACTTGTGAAGCCAACAATAATTGGTCTAACTTTATCTGGACCCCTAACATCCTACATTTCGGTAATTAAGTAAGTGATATTTCAGTAAGAGATTCCTGTCGATGGTAGACCTACATCTTCTTATCCTTCCATCTGGATGAAGCCGTTATAGTTAATTAAGTGATTTTTCAGAAAATAGCGGGATTAATGCCATAAGGTCAACCTCCATCTTTTTATCCTTCCTCGATTATTTTACAGAGAAAATCAGAAAATATTTTTCATTTCTACTTCTGATAAGCTATTAATTTCTGGATGAAGCCAGCTGATACGGACTTTGCGATCTTGATGTTTAATTTTTCAGAAAATTTACTAGATTCGTGCCACAAGAACGACCTACATCTTATTATCCTTCTATCTGGCTGTAGCCGATATATATACATAGTGGTAGGTAATTAAATGATATTTCAATACGGGATTCCTATCACAAAGTCGACTATGTACTACCCCAGCACCAATTAATCAATTACATTTTTGCTCTCCCTCGAAAGCCAACAGAATCCCCCCCCCCCCCCCTCCTTTTTTTGCGGAAAATTAAGAGTCACCTTATGAGGTTTTGAATTTAAGTATGAAATTTCATCTGAAGTTTTTGGGATTTTTGAGTTGTGTCCCTTTCTGATTCCACCTTCCTCCCCTTCGGCTGATTCCTAACAGGACATTGAATTTACAGTTGAAATTCCATGTTGATACTTTCATTTCAACAGCAAATTGTGTTAAGCCTCCCCCCAATCCTCCCTCCCCTTTCGCTGAATTGTGTGAAAATCAATAGGTGTTGTCCTTAGAAGGTTCTGGATACAAAGAGTGTCGATACAGTCATTCTATCGGGAGATATTGTGTTCATACATACACACATACAGACAGAAATTGTTTTTTTCGGAATGTTATTGTCATAGGCAAATCCTAATTTCAGGTACAAGGCTTTTGCTTAACGTAGTTGGGCAAACGATTTATAGAGAAACAAATTTCAAAAAACTAAGACGTACCTTAGTATTTGTTAAGTCGTGACTAAAGCCACTAGCAATATCGAAAGTACTCCCATATATTGTAGTATATATTTTAAAAAACTTACTTTTTTATTAATTTTTATTGTGTTTCACAATATCTCTGCAGAAAAATGTTATGGTTCATAGAGTAGCAATAATTCATTTTAGAAATGTACATTTCAAAATAATAACTCAGTGAAAACATTTAACTTCTGATCAGTTTACAAGAAACGTAGGATGGTAGAAGGCGATATGACTTTTTGGTTAAAGCCCGGGCATGAGTCACAATAACTAACAAGAAGCAAGTTCTTTCTACATAAATACTTTTTGAAAGGATCTCTGTTCAACTTTTATTTAATGTATTTTCGTTACATACAAAAAATAAATAAAAAAAAGTCAATGAAGGGTTGAAACTATTTTGTTTTTTATAATCTGTAGCAAATCTACTTGTTATTTTAATTTCTCTGTGTTATATAAGTTTGTGCATAACAAAAGTCTATGTTTTCCAGCTGTTACCCGGAGAATGTGCTGCACTCCGCCGGCCAGTTACTCCAATTATCATCACGTAAGCTCCTACAATAACAGAACGTCCTCAAATAATAAACAATTAACCTTCTTCTTTTCCTCTTTACTGTAATTGAGTAATTCCTTGTGAGGAAGCACATTGCCGGTGATTAACGGACCACGTTTTGATTTTTAATTATACATTTTTCCCTAAAATGACGCTGCTATTATTATGTACGTAATATTAATTAGGTTTGGTGAGCCGATTGTGCTGAAAATTACTAAGTGTCATCCTTATGGGGTTTTGAATTTACATATAAAATTTTGTGTCGATACATTTATTACAACGTCAGTTATTAGAGTGTTTGAGTTGAGCCGACATGTATTGTTCTTATGGGGTTCTGGTCCCGCTAATAAAATTTCATGTCGATACATTCATTCTATCGGGAGTTATCGTGTTCGCAAACTCACGCAGCCAGACGGACATTTCTTCTCATATTTGGAATGTGAAGGTCGAAAATGGAAAAAATAAAAAAGGTTGCTCTTTTCATAGGCTTATTTGTAAATATATAATTATTTTATATATTTAAAAAAGCCGTCATGTACTTCCCTAGCAAGAATAAAACAATTACGTTTTCACTCTCCCTCCAGAACCAATAGACCGTCTGTGTCATAAATCTATAGTTCACTTACAGACTGGCTATTGAATCCTCATACTAAATTTCGTGTCGACACATTAATTTTATTGGCAAATATTAAGGTTTTTGTGTCGACCCTCTTTGATCCCTCCTTTCCCTTTGGCTGAAAATTAATAGGTGTCGTTCTTAAGGATTCTGGATACACACATTAAATTTCTTGACGATGCTTCATTCTATCGGGAGTTAGCGTGTTCACAGGCAAACTGGAATTCTACTTCCCTATATACGAAATATAGGGGAAGTTATGTGATGGGACAGAAATGCTTATCGGAATTTTCAACGTAATTACATGTTTTCCGACCTCCAGATTCCAAATGTGAAAAAAAAATTGGTGAATCATCGGCTATGTACTACCCCAGTATGAAATAATGAATTACGTTGTCGTTCTCCCTCCAAAGCGAAACTACCGTTTGTGTAAAAACTCAGTATTTGATATACATAGTGGCTTTTGAATCCTCATACAAAATTTTGTGGCAGTTAGAGAGGGTGTTAGAGTTGGACCACTTCTTTCGTCCCCCCCCCCCCCCCCCCCCCCTTCCTTTCTACTATTTTGCGGAACATCAATAAGTTTCTCATATTAGGGTTTTGAATTTAAGTATAAAAATACATGACGATAGATTCATTACATCGGCAATTATAGGGATTTTTGAGTTGAGCCCCTCCGATCCTGCCCTCTCCCCTCTCCTTTGGCTCAACATTTATGTGTGTCGTCCTTATAAGGCTTTGAATTTACGTATGAAATTTCGTGACAATACATTAATTACAACTGCAGATACCCTTTGAGGGTGAGTAGAGTTAGCGCCTTGACAATATAAGCGCAAAAGTGGTCGGTGAATGACCGCCAATGTATTTCTACTAGGTGTTCACTCTTCCTACCTTGGTCCAAATTTGGTTGAATCAGTTCAGCGTTTGATTCACAAGTAAATCATATTCGCAACGTAAAGACAAACTGATGAACAATGACGATGTAAGATGGTCCTGTGTTGGTTCTGTCACACCACATATTTCTTCATGGCACAGTGAGGTCTGTGAGAGTCTCAAAGCTATGAGCTCTGTGACAGTATACCATATTTACTATTCATGCCCTTTTCATTCATAGTAGACAGGGCAGTACATCAGTATACATTCAGCTAAACTCACAATTGGCATTGGTCTCTTCTCAACTCACTGAAGAAATGTGAAAGGCGAAATTTCAAAAACCATAGAATATTTTATGCTTTTGGAAGCTAGATAGTAGACAGGGCAGTACATCAGTATACATTCAGCTAAACTCACAATTGGCATTGGTCTCTTCTCAACTCACTGAAGAAATGTGAAAGGCGAAATTTCAAAAACCATAAAATATTTTATGCTTTTGGAAGATAGATTTATTTAAATTGTTCAGTGAACAGTAACATACTGTTGTATTTATAATTTAATGGTTTCAATAGTCTTCTCTCCTTTAATAAGTGAATAAAACAAACTTATTTTTGAAATATTGTCTATTCCACTAAAGATATATATATATATATATATATAACTACCGGTTTCGGCTTTATACCATCGTCAGGTCTAGTTATGAACTAAGTCAGTTTGCAGAGAGCGACCCTTCTAATACATCTCGGGTGAAAGGGTGCTATTAAAACTTGGGAGTCCCCCGGCTGTACCGTTAGCTAACTCATGAAATATTTCCTAACAAAACCTAATTCTAAATTTACATAAAACAATATCACTAGACTAATCGTGGCAAAACAACAAATAAATAAGTACAAATACAAATAAACAATAAAAATAGAAATACAATTAATAATAATATTAAGATTTAGATAACATTATATATATATATGTGGAACCAAATATTAATAACAGATAATACAAACATATATGTGGAAACAGAACTGGATCAGGGTGTTAACAAAGGGGAATAGTTGAAATAAATTGGTTCATTCAAACTATTCCCCTTTGTTAACACCCTGATCCAGTTCTGTTTCCACATTTATGTTTGTATTATCCTAAATTTTTATTCACCTAGGGTAGGGATATTTGACGGGCGTCGCCGGATTCCTCTCCAATTAAGAGCAGTGGGGGGAACAGTCTAATCCCCACATCACGATTCCTCTCGGACGAAGTTGAGTGCTCTCAACCGAATGGCAGGATTCCTCTCAGTTGTGTAGGGAATAAGTAAATAATAAAGTTCAGATCACATACTTAATATAAATTGTAGGAGCGTAATAGCCGGCGTTCCGCCGGCGGGACGATATATCTGCCCCTCTCCTTAGTTTCTACGCTATGAGGACAATTTAGGTTAAATAATTTTATTATATAAATAATGATAAATAATAATGTGAACACTGACCTTGACACTGGGACACTGAGCAAGGGATGATTTCCAGACGGATGCGTGAATGGTGAGGAAGGGGTGGTGACGGAAAGTAAACAAGTTAAAGTAAACAAGATCATAGGTGAGAGGAAACCTGCCATGGGCTAAACGCAATCAAAACTGCACACAGAGGAATCGTGGATCTCCTTATTTGACGAGTACCTGACATCATACACGAACGTCCCATCCAAAGGACGGCGTGCTTTAATAAGTAACCGTCATTACATAATTCTCCGTCAATCATTAAAAACGAACCAACACTATAAATATTAAAAAAAGAAAATTACCAGTGAATATGAAACAACAAATTAATATGGTCGGGTATTTTTGTATTTTTAAATATTTAAAAATATTATTTATATTAAATTTATGACGGACATCGTAATGATGATTACTAATTAATTGTACAACATTTTAGAAACTAATGATGGGTGATTATTCCTGAGACGTTTATGTTTTCAGTATGTTCTGAATTTCAGAAAGTAAATAAAATAATATAGCTCCCACATATATTATTATAGTTAATATTTCATTTTTTTTTTTTTTTGTTTGCATGGTTATAATGATTCTTTTAATTTAATTGATTTCAGTCAAAATGCGTCAGGAGCAAATGTTGCGACAGCGACAAGTTAGAGAGCGAGTAAGCACCTTATCAAAAAGTCGTCTTTGAATTATCAGCAATGGACTTCCCCAGAACGAATTAATCAAGTAACTTTTCGTTCCTCCACCAAAATCGTTTGCGCTAATATTCAATAGTTGCCTTACATACGGGCGCCTAAAGCCTCATAAAGGTATTCGCAGTATTTTGAGACCATTTTTCATTTGTATTAAATAATTGAGAAATGGAGAGCCAACATTTCAGATAATTTCAGACAAGGCGATCGGCTCAATCTAACGTTCCTTTTCGAAATCTCCTAGAAAAAATAGGAACAAAAAAGAATTCTCCAAACCCTCCTCTCCTTTGCCCGATTTTGGTGAAAATCAACTTACGTATGAACTTCGCAATTATTATTTCATATAGAATTGTTCATTTTATCAAGAATAATAGAGGGGCGGACATTCATCAGTTATCTGAATATTTCTTGGGTGCTCGAGAAAACTATCATGCCAAATGTGTGATCTTTTAGAAGATGCATTATTCCATTTGCGACAAGAGCTGGAAACTCGCTGGAAACTCCACAAAGTCATAGAACTTACATTTTTTGGAGGTTCATGTAAATTGTCCTTTTGCACTGCACAAAAAGTTTAAAAAAATATAGATTATTGCCGGTAGGATGAAGTTGGAGAGACAATCCTGATCAGACTGGTCCCAAGTGACCCTAATCATTAGAAAAATGCAATTACATAACATACTTCTATTTGAAATATTTACCGACATTTTTTTCATATTTGGAATCTAGATGTCGGAAAACATGAATTTCCGTTGAAATTGTCAATTCCACAAACATATATACATACCAATAGACTCACTGTTTTATAACGTGTAGTAATTTGTGCAGTACAAAAGGACAATTTACATTCCCTCAGTCCATCTCTTTTTATTTCCTCAGCTATACGAAGTATAGCAGAATTCAGAAGACTCGCTTAAGAACTGGCAGGGTTGAACACATCTCATTACTGTTACGTTTGTGCTTTTTGAAACAAAATTTTAGTGTATTTTATTATAACTAGATTTAGTGCCATTAAGCTGGAAAAGAATTAACCTGGGGTTGACTAAAACAAATAAAGAAAAATGGAAGGAAGTACTTTAAGGGCCAATTTAAAACCGCAACTAACTATTGTTACATTTGTTTATTTTCTTTGTTTTCTTCAACATTTACTCTACTTCTTGGACACTTAATGCCAGGATCGTTACTTTTTGGTAATACGCACGTTATGAGAAGAAGAAAAGTCCGGTAAAACACTTCAAAATTCAAATTAATTCGTGATTACAAACAGCGTAGTAACACCATATTTTGGAATACATAGGGAGCATTAACGTCGAAATATTTCTGGATATCAGATAGTTGGAATTTTTACTTTTAAAGATCAATCTTCACTATTTCCTGTCTTTTTATAGTTTACATTAAATGTATTCACCTATTGGATTATATTTTTTAAAGGTGATAATGAGGTAGCGACAGAAGGGTTGCAACTATGGTCAGCGGTGCACCCCGGTCTCCCTCGACGGCTACAGTCTTGACAATATCTCCGTGTACAACAGTCAGAGGAGGAAAGCAATTCGAGCCTTTAAGGGGTCCTATGGGAGCCCAGCCTTCCAATTCCCGCTAGCAGTACTGTTTTATTTCACCGCTGGCTTCGTCAGGGCCAAAAAATAAATCGGTGAATCACCGGCAAAGTATTTCCCCAGAAGGAATTAATCAATTAACGTTTCGCTTCCACTACAAAATCTTTAGCGCTAATACTCAACAGTTGACTTACATAGATGCTCCTAAATCCTCATACTTTTTGTGTCGATACATTCATTACATCGGCAGTTATTGGGGTTTTTGAGTTAAGCCTCCCCCCTAATCCCTCCTTCCCTTTGGCCGATTTCCCTGAAAAACTAAAGGTGTAAATGGAGTTGAGGTCACACATAAAATTTCTTCTCTAAACATTCATTCTATCTTCTCTAGAGTTTTTGTGATAAGCCTCCTCCATCCCTTTAGTCGATTTGGCTGAAAATCAATAGGTGTCGTCGTTTGAGTGTTCTGGATTCACATATAAAATTTCGAGATGATACATTCATTCTATCGGGAGTTATCGTGATCACAGATAGACATTTTTTAAAAAATATTTCTAATCTAGAGGTCGGAAAACATGAAATTCCGTTCTTCGCCTGCCAAGATACAAAGCTGTGGTTTCAATTCCGCAAACTTTGAGAAAGAAACAGATACACCCAGTTCACTTCCCTTAAATGCGAGAAGCTCTTCAAGCAGTAGTCGTTTTGGTTTGATCTGTTTTTTAACCTCCTCAACAACTGTTTTCTTCAACTCCTGACACTATCCTTTAACTGAACTAATTTTCGTAACATTCTCTTCTTTTATTTCGAAGGTAGTCAGGTATCATTCTGACGTCATCTAACAATACATCATTGAATGTTTTGCAGATTTATGTAAATTTAAATTATCATGGAAATATAGTTTCTTAATTGCAATTTGATAAAATAAATAGAATGAGCTCTGGCTCAGTCGTTATTTATAATCACAGCTCGATTCCTTTTGGAAAATGATGTAGACAACGGGAAATATTTCGAAATACATTTTTTTTACAGCTATTTTGGGTATAAAACGCAGAACTATACATAGCACATATTAAAATGTACCATTTCGTTCGCGACTAACCTGACTTAGAGAATCAGTGTCAAGAACATTCCTCTTTTATATGATAATTAATTTGTTCAGAAAGATCAGAATTTTTTCATCAAAATCTGAGATACCAAATCATGTTTTTTTTTTTTCTGGATGATTTGGCGTGGAATGAACCACATGCGTGTATGTATATACTATGTTTGGTAGTCAAATTGTTGGTGTACATTCTGCAAATATTCTTTACACTGTAAACTGTGATTATAATTGTTTTTTCTCTTAGAGTTTTTTTCATATTTTAAGCTTCTATTTATGATCTACCTACGTAGAAATTGTTTTAATTTAATTTGTAGCTCTCTATATAGAAAAAGTATTTTTTATTGTATTGTAAGTATAAATATATACTGTTGAAAATTGTTATAACATTTAATATATATATGACCATTATAAATAATTACATATAAATATGAAGTAATATGTATTTAATAAATCGACTTTATTAACAACGATCAGGGGTTGACCTGTACTCAAACATGGGTGAGATCGTCGTATAATCAATCACTGCTTTACATCGACATGAGCACTTTCCATTTATTTTTGACTCAGCCCTTCAGACCTCCTACTAACAAAAATATGAATTGTTTAGAGCGTTTACTAGTTATTATTAATTAGGGCATGATGAGCGTCTCTCGAAACTAATGGGAGTTTACAGCCAGGCTCACCCGAGGACGGAGAACAGGGGCACTGCCAATGTTCATTATTATACAAATGGAATGCCACAATATTTTTGACAATTTCCAACACGCCTTTTAATAGAAAACAAAAAAATGTGCATCGACAATTTTTAAAATCAAATATTTTATTTCAAATTTTCTACAAGACTTTATACATTATGAAATACAAATAATAAACGAACTGACTCATTTCTTGTTCATAAATAAAGGTAATGCTAACAATTTCACAGTTAATTCAAAATCGTTACGTTATTTAAATTGACGATATAAAATAAATTTAAATAACTATTCAGTAATGGTTTCACTTAATACAAGCCACGACTATACAAAAAACAAAAATTAAAACTAACATAACGTTCACAGAATATGTGCCGAATGAGTACTTTCAATTACAGCTATCAAAATGATTTACTCATAAACAGAACTTCTTACAAAATAAGAAGCAATACTTATTTTTACATATTTACACTTTACATTTAATACCAGATTTTTAAAAAGTACAGAAACACCTAGTAGGAATTTGGGAGAGAGCTCACAGGAAAGCTAGTAAACTGCCCTTGCTAAGTTTAGAACATTGACTAACCTTCCAAAAATGAAGAAAAAGTCAAAATCTTTAAAAAAAATATATATATCTTTTATTTAAATTGGCAGACCACTGATATGGAATGTAGTTCCATTAACGTCCACTTCATTCACACTCTCCAGTGTTATTTAGATTTCCTGCCAATTTAAATAAAAGATATATATTTTTTTTTAAGATTTTGACTTTTTCTTCATTTTTAGAAGGTTGATGAGAGATACTTTTTTTTAGGATGATTTTTTGTCCTGAAACGTGTGAGCAGCGAAAACCCACATTTCAAATTTTGGCTGTTACAACCTTTCTTATGTCCACTTGGAATTCGTGTTGAATAAATGTTAAGTGAAAGAACACACTTTTAGTTATTTTGAAATTTACAGACATTAAAGAAAATTTCCTGATTAGTGATGGCATGAATAAATAGTGTGTATACCTACCTACAGTACTAATGCAAGTCTTAGGTGCCAAAAACAAAATCAATTAAAAGTTTATTCAGTGTCCCTGAGACATTAAACTTATTGAATAGAGAGCGGATTAAAAACTGAAAAAATTAATAAGTGGAGAAACAATTGCTGTCTATGTGAGAAGCAATTAATATGTCTGTCTTGTGGTTTATAGTGAATATTTTTGAACTTTGTTTCTACAATTTAGAATACGTTTCTAGATATATTTACGAATCAAGGAAAGAAAAACAGTTGAAGTATGAAATGATAGTGATTTGACATTTACTCCTTTTCGACATATTTGCCTATTTTTTAGGGATTAGATGTATATCTTGTAACATTCTAAGCCTGTATAAATTCGCTCTTTATCTTAAGGCATTTTTTTTCACTGAAAGAAAATAAATTCAAATGATACACTGCCTCGAAGTTTTCCAAAAAAATGATAATATGTCATATCTATACAAACAATAGGAAGTACTATTTACAAAAACAATTTGCTCCATTTATTGGAGTCAGAAATAAATAAAATAAAAATAATATTTTTCTTCGATTTTAAAAAATAGCATTTTTGAACATAATTAGTTATGATAGCCTTCAAAACTATTCACAATAAGGAAAACACAATGTTATATACAAATTATAATACAGTGACCCAGGATGCACCAAACTGTATGTATGATTTGGAGATCATACATTATGTAGGGGACATGAGGGCTAGAGCGTAGGGCTTTGGTTGCATGAACTCACCAAGGGCGCGGGTTCGAATCCCGTCCGGGGGAGAGGTTTATTTCATAGATAAAACTTCTCTTCCGGGTCCATAGATGTTTGTAAATAACCCCGGTAATGGAGCCCGTCTCTGTGGTACCAAAATAAAAATGGGCTACACCCCCTCGCCCTCTAACAGTCCAAAGTAAAACATTTCCAAAAAGGTGAGCGTTCCAAAGGGGGTTAGTACAACAAAATAAGGTTTCCTCCATCATTATTTACATTGTTGCTACATCGGTAATATGTGACCTAAACACTTGACGGAACACTTACTTCCAGCTATACGTAGAAGTACATAAAAGTTTTGTTGGGCCGTAAACTATATATATATATATGCTGTAAGTAAGATCCATCAAGTGTTTAGGTCAAATATAAAGGGGATTCTTTTAAACGGAGCTTTTGGCTATAAATGTTTAAGGAATCATTTTGGGAAATGTTTATAGAAAAGTTTTATTTTTCCACCTCACAAGTGTTTTATTTCCTTAAATTTTGGTGCAGCCTGGGGTCAACCTGTAAATTTTACTAAATTCGTTTATTCTATAATAGGATTTTGTAAAATTGAATTTTATCAACAGTTGCCATTATCTTTAAGTCACCGATAATTAATCCCCCCGCCCCATGAAAAATATATTTAATACACAAATAAATAAATATTACATAGGTACATACTTTTATAGTAGAATTAAATTTACATGTTTATGTACATTGGAAATAAAATAAAAAAAAGGTCCAGTCGTATTTACAATTTTATCAATTATTTAATTTAGGATATTCACCTCGCATATGAGCTGCTCTGAAGCCATTTCGAGTTAACTGCAAAACCTGGCTTCGAATGCTGTACAATCCGCTAGAAGTTTTTCTCTATCTCATAGTTTTCGAGCATTTTGTAAAAGCTCCTCTATTGACTTCAAAATGTGTTCGTTATTTTTATTCCTAACATCCACGAAATGTCATTAAAATCGATGTTTCAAGAAAACTTTTCGTCCACTTGGCTTCTCAGTACAGACTCTAGGAAACTTTTTCTATAAATTGAGATACAAAAATGTTTTTTTCCTATATTTTTTAGGTGTTTGCCGGTGGAAATCGGTCTCTACGATAATCTTTACCATCTCTTCTCCAGTCGTGAAAGCCGCCGGAAGGGGGGGGATATCTGTCCCGGATGTAATTATGGCCTCCATCATAGCCATAGGAAGGAGGGAAAGGAGGGCCGTAGTTACCGCCTCCTTGACCCCCTCGAAATCTGTCATTGTATTTTTCTCTAAAACAAGAAAAGGAAAAAAATAAAATAAAATAGCAAAAAACACTATACCACTGCCAAAGTTTCGATAGATTTATATCATCAAGCTCTAGAATCATGGGGGAGGGGAGCGACAAGATTAGAAAATGTGATTTCTAATAATTATGAACATAAAATAAATAGCGAAAGTTCGCTCTGGTAGTAGGCGAAATGGCCTCGAAGTTTAAGCCCAGGGGCTCAATGCTCGGGAATAATAGCTCCGTAAGGTTGGTTCAACCGATATGATAAGAAACCAATAACAAGGTTCCGTATGGTGGGCTTAAGTTTATTGTTAGTTAGGCAAATGCCACAGATAGATTACACATAGATAACAACTGTATTTCAGGTGACTATAAAATTTAATACTACGCAATATCTTAGAATTTTACTTTTTCTCCATGTAATGTTCATTTTATGGACCTCACTAAATGTATTGGTGAAAAAGTCTATCTACATACAAACAAATCTTCCATATAGATCTTAGGATTGCATAATATTTTGCATTGGGTGACTTTTTCTACTCGATGACATTATACTTAGTACCTTGCAGTACAGTCTGATATGATACTAACTAGTTGTGCTACCCGGCATTGCCCGGAGAAGTCACTAACTTTCAAGCCACTTTGAGCGTTTACCAACCCTACCCTTATCCAAGGTAAGTAGAATTGAGCACTCCCATAGTGGAGTCGGGCTAAAGTCCACCAGAGCGACAAAAGAGCGCTCCGGTAGTAGGTGATATGACCTCGTGGAAAGTATATGTATTATAACCTTGGACAGCTCTTAAAAAAATACTACTACTACAAAAGCATATAAGGATAGAGATGAGGTACTGTTATAACCTCAACAATGTTTACCATATTGTAACCTCAACAATGTTTACCATATTAAGTTTATAAGTTGTTTAGGAAGTGTCATGGCGTCCCCAATTCAACCAGAACATATGATGTATTTCTTGTAACAATCTTCTATCCAGATTATAGTGAAAGATCAAATGCGTGCTTATATTATACTTCCCTGTTTTCAAATAGTAGATCTAAATAGACACAATAGGTACCCATCACACCATTTTAAGAAGCATAAAAAACAATTTATTGAGAACAATCAGGATGAACTTAACCGCCTGCTTGTAGTTTATAGTCAACTTTGTTTATCTTTTGTTTCTTCAAAGTTTGGTTATAAATATACTTTTTCTATCAATCCAGATGTTTTTTAAGAGATATCCAAGGTTATTCTACGTATGGTGGTGGCCAGTTAACAAGAACACAAACCACATTACTTTGATGCAAAGTAGATAAAAATTTAGGGGCGACCTCTAAATATTGTTCAACAGTGTTAAATTTTCACCTGCATTATAAGTTTACAGTAGTAATGAACCATATAATAACATTGTCACGCCCTAATCTATAATATAAGATCTGCAAAGCCACTATCGCGAAAGTTCGACAATGTCATGATTTTAAAATGTTTTCCATACTATTAATATTGTATCCACTAAAAAAAAACAGAAGATTATAAACGTTTAGTTCATAAACAGACCAACATCAGAATAGCTACAGTAAAATATCATTTAATTTTTTTTTATTACCTTTTACAATCGCATTAAAAAAATGTTGGGTGTAATTAATTTGAATTAGTTAAATATATTAAGTATACAAATAAATGTTATTTGAAGTAGGTCTTCTCGGAATATATATATTCCAACATAACTTGATCATACGCACATTATTTCTTAGTATTTCCTTTCAACCTAATTATATATTTCCCTATCGATTTTCTCTAGATCTAAATAGTATATAAATAAAAAAAAACACTCCTCACCTTCTCCCCTCATTTCTGTTATTTCGGTCCCGATATGAATTTCTTGGATACTGCTCGTACTCGTACCTATCCCGATCTCGTTTTTGCTCATTTGAATTGAATCTAAATTTTAAAAAATATATATAAGGGGATTGTTTGGTGTTATAAACAAATATTTATCTTTTTTTTTCTTTTTTTTTCAAATAAGCGATAATATATTTAAAAATAAGCGGTACCTTGACTGTCCAGACCACCTATCGGAATTGCCATGGTTCATTTCCAAAGATCCCCGAACGGAACTCGAATCTTTGCCTTGGTATTTCTCAATTTCGAAGGACGCTTTCATTGATTCCTCCTTCTCTTTGCTAAAATAAAATGACTTCTAAGTTGAGGAACGCGGACATATTGTGGAATTTGTAATAAATAAATAAAACAAACTTATTTTTTGAAATATTGTCTATTCCACTAAAGATATTTATAAAAATAAAACTACCGGTTTCGGCCTCACACCATCGTCAGGTCTAGTTATGAACTCATCTAGTTCATAACTAGACCTGACGATGGTGTGAGGCCGAAACCGGTAGTTTTATTTTTATAAATATCTTTAGTGGAATAGACAATATTTCAAAAAATAAGTTTGTTTTATTTAAAATAAAATGAATAAACTATTAGATACATTTATATGTGAGACAGGAACAAACTCGGGAGGTGAGACTAAGAAAAATGTTAGCGGATTTCCAGAGTAGAGTAGAGATTACATATAGGTCAGATATAAAGACGAAATACGGAACTCAGTGTTTACTAATGAACAGAAGCTAAGTAGGCATGAGACGCTATTCAAGCAGCATATCTAATAGAGGTAGATACACGTTTTGTGGCTCTAAAGAAAACACTCTGTCTCTATATTCTCTTTTTAAAAATCTGATTTTTGGAATATCTACTTTTGCAAAAATAAAATGTTTGTATTTATTCTTGTACAATTGACTGAAATATAATAAAATACCGATTCCCGCAAGAAGTATTCAATTTTTTCGGGGATGTTTCCGAATTTTCAAGATCACATTTCCTCTTTTTCACAGATTCTTTTGCATCCAATTTCTGTAATAAAATACGCAATGGTTTTAAATATAATAAGTAATCAATATAAATTAATTCAAAACATTTTCATCGAAATGATAATTACCTCTTTCTCTTTCTCCTCTTTTTCCGGTTTCAATTTTTTGATCGCATGTTTATACAGTTTGTACAATTTTTTTGGATCATATTCGGTGAATTTCGAGACGAAATACCAAAGATTACTGTAAAATAAGTAAAATCACGAAATAAAATAAATGAGAATTACGACAATACACATTATGAAAACAATGTCGATATTGATCTTCGTTTATCCATTACGGTGGATAAAACGGGTCTACGTACGAACACAGTCCACACTACATTAGGCACTTTTTAAACTAAAAAAAAATATTTCGTACCAAAAAAATGTATTTCAAATGATAACTTAATAATAATTAAAAAAACACACTACTCGAGCTCATCAATGCGTAACATCATAAAAAAATAATAATTTACCTTCTCCATTGTTTGATATTTTCCGAGTCTTTATATTCGCTCAGACATTTATTGATTTGGTCACCTATTTGTACTAGACATTGCCTAGTGTGGTTCACCTGTTCCTGGGGTTCCAAGCTTTGATCTGGATTATCCAGCGCTTTCAGAGCTTTTTTCACAGGTCGCATTTTTTCTTTGCACTGAAAACAAAAAAATCCATGTTTATTCATACAGAAAATTCTGATCTCAAAGATGTCCTAGTTTAGAATATAGGCTATGCGCTATCTGCAAATTAATTAGAGGGGTGCTGTTGGGAGGGAGCAGGCACTTAATTTTTTTTTATAAAGCAATGTGTGGCAAGTTCAAAGGATTTGACGAGACCTATTTAATTCCAGTCAAAATTGAGAAGCATTCTATTTAATAATTGTTGCAATGTCTATTAAAATGTCTGTATCACATTCACCTCAAGTTTTGCCCTATATTCATCCCAATGACCCTATATATACCTCGTTAAAAATAGATGGTTCTAGGTCTCCCAAAACGTCCAGAGCTCTCGGCTCGCTGTTGGCAGTGAAATGCATAGGTCCAGCGTCACTTTTTTTCTTTTTCTTTTCTTTTTTGATTTTCACCTTTTTTCTTTCGTCATGATCGATTTCTTCGGGTTTTGGATCTTTCACATTTGAGGAATCTACCGTCTGTATGGTCAAAGGATCTACACACTCCACACCCGAGCTATCGTCCTTATCCTCAATGATTTCCCGGGAAACAGGTTTATTTTCTTTTTTCCTCTGTCTTTTTGCTTTTACCTAAAAAATTAAAAATGAAAATAAACAGAAAAAATAAGTAAATAAAAATAAAATTTATTTGTAAAGTGTGTTCCCGCGTCACATTTTATTGATTTTTCAAAATGAAGTATTTTAATTAGTTTACTTCTTGAATATCAGAAAAAAAAATAAAGTAGGTGCACGCAGATGCTGCGTCAAGATCGCGTAGTTCTATTTTTTTGTGGACACCTACCGGAGAACCTTGTTTTTGGTCCATGTGCTTCCTTAAAACTTTTAGCAGGTATTCAGCTCGGGACGTCAGATGTTTTATTTGAGGCTTCGAACCACTATTTGACAGAATTTTATCGCTTATCCCAAAAGAGGGGTCCATTTTAATAGCTTCCCAAGATCCCATCCCATATTGGTAGATCCCTTTTAAAAGAGCGCTATCATCGCATATATTCCAATCACAGTCAAAATTTGCTGGTTTAACCCTGGAAAAAAATATATATTTATATATGAAAATATCCAAGACAATGAAAAAATGCATACTTATATTCTCCACATAACGAATTAACATGGAAAAGTATCCCCCATGAGTATCTGTTCAGAGTTTTGACGATAGCTCTTGAACGGAGCAGTCGTCCACCACACCTCTTGAATAACATCTGATTGATGAGATAATTAGAAAAACGTTTTACAGAGTAAATAATGGAAAACGACATGTTTTTCGAAAAGTTATGCTAGCCATTGTTACATTATGGTGTGATTATTACAATAATCATATGCGGAAAAACTTAAGAAATAGAAATACTGCCCACTTTTGAAAGTTTATTTTAATTTTTTTTTCAGACCTGTACTTCTAGCCAGTATGGCTCACTTTATCAGTGCCCTTCTAGAGGAGTGAAGGTTGGCAGTTCGAATCCAGCATGGGCATCTTCAGAAATTTTAATTTATTTTACTTGTTCAGTTGCTAGTTGTTTTTTTTTTTTTTTTTTTTTAAATGTAATGACGAATGTGATATAAAGTTAGCTGGAGGTATCATATGTAGTGTTTTGAAGAAAACAAGTTAATTAATAATTCATTTTTATTTTTAGAAATTTTCTTAATTTCAAATAGACTTACCGCATTTCAAGGACCCATTTATTTCTCTCAGCCGTATCTACAGGTAACTCCATATCTAAAGGTTCCAATTCTTTTTCGCAGGCCATTAAGGACTTAGCGTTTACAGACACACCGCCTAGCTTTAATGAAGGACCTCGGCCTCTTTTTCTTCCTCCCGGCGCTGAAAAATAAATAACTGTATTAACCATCGTTGACGCGCATGAAATCAGATCAAATTTTAATTGAATATTACCAGTAAGTATAACGGGGATAAACAGTAGAGAGTGAGAGATAAGATGAGCGAGGACGCTCTTCCTACCCGCCCCAAGACCTCTATCGCTACTCAAACATATTATTTATCTCCGTTATTTCTTCTAATCTCAGCAAAAAAATTATGTATAGGAAAAAATGATTAAAATTAAAATGTCTTTAATTAGAAAACATGAAATGACTATCTTCAAGTAAACCCTGCTCTATTTAGTGATGAACTAAGCAATAAATTACTTTAAAATGGTCATGGCAAGTGAAGAAGATGTATGTGACTCTTCCAACATACTTATTTTCTGACAGCATTAAACTGTATCTTTCTTCTCTTCTAATAACGGGGCACGAGGAAAAAACAGTTTTTTTTTTGGAAGTTTTTGTAGAATTCTGAAGTGCAATTTGGCCCGAAACACTACTCATAAGAATGTATTAATTACATACAATAAAGCCAAGTTGTGTGCTAATGTAATTTTCTCGTGACGGCAAAAAACCCAATCTCTTTGAATTAATTCATATCTAAAGCTCTTGAAAAATTAAACGAATGGCTTCTCGTCAATGAATTAATGGTAAATGAGTCTAAAACAACTATTTTAAATGACAATAAAATCAATAAACTAATTTTTTTATTGCTTTTCTCGATATTTTGAAGACAATAGGCATAGTAAAAAAAAAGTCGTCAGTGAATTACCGCAATGTACTTCCCATAATGAATTAATTTAAAAAAAAAACTCCAAAAAATAAAAATGTCTTTAATTAAGCGTTTGCGCTAATAATCAATAGTTGACTCACATAGGGGCTCCTAAATCCTCATCTAAATTTTGTGTCGATAAATTAATTACATTGGCAGTTATTGTTTTTTTTTTTCAAGTTGAGCAGAGCCCCCTCTGATCCCCCCTCCCCTTCGGCCGATCCCACTGAAAATTAATAAATGTCCTTCCTTATGGGGTTTTGAATTCACATATGAAATATTGTGTCGATAAATTCATTATAACAGCAGTTATTAGAGTTTTTGAGTTAAGCCTCTCCCCTAATCCCTTTGATTGATGTGGCTGTAAATCAATAGGTGTTGTCCTTATGGTGTTTTGATCACACATATTAAATTTCGTGTCGATACATTTAGTCTATCGGCACTTTTTTAGTTTTTGTTTCGCCTGTCCCCTAAACCCCCCTTCCCTTCGGTCGATTTTGCTGAAAATCAATAGGTATCGTCGTTAGAATGTTCTGGATTCACATATACGTGTTGATATATCACATTATATCGAGAGCTATTGTGGTCAAAGACCCACAGATTTTTTTTTTTTTAATTTGGAATCTGTAGGTCGGAAATCTTGTAATTCCATTGAAAACTCGGCATCGAATTTTTGACCTATTACATAACTTTCCCTATACTTTGTGTAGCTGGGGCGTTAAAATTTAAACTTATTTTTAGTTTATGTTACAGGAAACTCTCTATTGTGAAAGGATTTTTTTTTATCTTTTCAAAAAGAATAAAATAACCATAATACAAAAATCATGATTCATATAAAAAATATTGTTTGATACATGGCTTTCATTTTTATTTTTTGGTAGAGTTGGTAGATTTGGTAGAATGTACACATTCTATGGCGTATTTATTATGAGGTATACTTATACCCTATTACGGTTTAGCAGAAATAAAATATTATTAACGATAATATGTTTCTTTAGTGTACCTATTGAATTAGTCACACTTTTTCCCACGGCCAATAGAGGATAAAAAATAAATTTACATGTGCTTCTCAACGACTTGGGACGTACATAAAAAAATACCTTTCACATCCGTTATTCTCGTGCCATATGCTAATAGAGGGAAAAAAATGGAAACTAGTCCATTAAACAAAAGGTTTTCGCTAATCCTCCACTAAGAGAAATATTCAAATTTGTCAAATAATTCAACAGAAAAATAGAACTCTTTCAAGGTGGAATTTTCACCTTTCACACTATACGTTACCTGCGGATTCGTCGATGATATCAGTCAAGTTCTCTTTGGTTTGGTCGCCCAGGCATGATTTACACCTTTGCTTTAGCATTTCGCCCAATTTTCTCAGATCGGCCAACGGTTTTTCCTGGAGTTCGGCGTCCCCAGCGATGGCTTCAAGCCTTTTTAGAGGCGCGGCGAATTTTTTGAAACTTCTAACAAATCTTCGAATCTATAAACATACATAAAAATCTATAAACATACATAAAACAGGTTAAAAGAAATATATAAAAGATGTTAAAAGAGAAAAAAAATAAAATAAATAAAGTGTCAAATGTGGGGCCGATTTCAGCCAAAATTTAGTACGGCTCTGTCTCATTTTTGAGTTGAATACCTAAAAAATATGAAGGTTTGAATAATTATTGTTTTAGAGATCATTCAACATTCAATCGTTAAGTCTACACGGAATAGTGAGTGGTCTTCTTCTTGGATACGCTGCAATACCCATTTGACATTCTTTGTGACGATATGGCTTCATTCTCCTCAACTTTTATTCGAACAATGTTTTGATTGCTTGAATATTTACATGCGTATTACGCCAATAAGAATTCTAACGAAATTACAAAGCACAACGCACTAATTGATTCCGTATATTTTTGTATAACCAAAAAACTGACTGACTTTTTTTAAATTTTCTAACAATCACATGCTTTTTATATATATTTTTAATTATTATATTAAAAGTATATGTAAAAATAACATGTTATTCGTGGCTGCGCCAAATAATGTATATGTTATTTTCAATACCGATGTTAAGTAGGCTAATTAGTTCTTTTCGTTTTATTTATAGTTTATGGTATCTTAGGCCCAGTGCCCACAGCAAGGAGGAAGTAGTTGCATCTCGAGCTCCACCCGTGCCTTGCCACCTCAGACCACTTTTCATCAACTCTAAAGCATCATTATGAATAAAACTGTGAAATATACTGCACTGATTATAGTATAGTGTATCGATGATGAAAATGAAATTTTCGAGCATGACACATAACCAAAATTAGAAGTAATTTATCGGCCCACCCAGCTCTCCTGTCTCCCATCTCTGATCTCTATTTTACACGTACCTCAACGTCGCTGAATCCTTTGATAACCTCCTTATTGGAGCCCTTCTGACCTCGAGGTCGACCTCTTTTTCGTGGTTTGTCTTCGTCGCTACCCTCTTCCGTTGTTTCGTTTTCTTCACCACGTTTCCTCTTAGATTTTTTACCACTTCCATCTGAAAAAAAAAGAAAAACAATCAATAAAATCTAACAATTTCTCGTCATTCTAAAAATCATGCCTGTCTGTGGACGTGATAACTCCCAATAAATTTAACAAGTGAATTCGTAAGTCAGTAAGTGAATTCAACGCCTATTGACTTTCAGCCTAATTGACCAATAGGCGGAGGAGTTCGAAGGGGGACGTTAACTCGAAAAACGTTAACAACAGCCGACGGAATGGATGTATCCTCACGAAATTTATTATATCCCAGAGCAGGACACATATGGGTTACAAATGAAAAGAGCTGGGGAAGTGCATTCTTAAATTAACTAGAAACTCTTGTAGAAATATTGGAAAATAAACAAAAAATGAAGAGATAACGAGTGTTTACATATTTCTACTCAAAATATAACCATTTTGTTCAACATTCACAAAATATAATACCATTTGTTTAACAACGTTCAAACATAAAAGTTAACATTAATCCCACAAAAACAAGTTCAACTCGAAAAATTACGTAGGATTAACTGATAGGAAACTGATAATGTTTAATAAAGAAAACCCAGTTCAAAAAGGTGGTAATTTCCTGAATTAGCTAGTATGTAAGATCCCCTGATTCAATGTTGATTTTGCTTTACATGATTAATGTATTACAATTTATTTGATAAGTATTGTATACGTATGCATTACAAAATAGATAACCATTTCAAGTCGTTTACTGAAGATAAACTGAACATTATTTTCATAAGATAAACTGAACATAATTTTCTTAAGATGGGTTTTTGATAAATCTATTATTTTAAATACAATTACTGAGACCCAACATTAAAAAAAATACTTTCCGCGCATCATCAGTGGTAAGCGTACCACAACGTTTATTTACGCAATGTTTACCTTCGCCTTCTGAACGGTTGAGCTGCTGCAGAGTCTTTCGACTCCTGGGTGGTAAGTAAAGATCTTCTATTTCTTTAGCTCGTTCTTCCTCCTCCACCTTTTGCCGGTACGTTTCCGGTATTATTTCATCCTAAAGCATAAAAGAAAGAAAACATTATATTTGAATATTGTACTTGCTTTTATAACTTTTTAACGATATTTATAAAACAAATCATCATTGAATTAGAAATCAAATTTACAATTACGGTGACATTGAAGTTTTAAAAGCTGATACTAGTCCCTCTAAACCCCAATCCACTGAGAAAACAGAAATTCAATCTCCCCTCATAATATCTTCCTGTTCAAAACTACGAAAAGCCACATAGCATATGTTTGAACCAAACTCATAAGGATGCTGCATAATATCATTCCAAGATTTTAAGTAGCTTGATGTTTTATTATGTCACCTGAAGTACAATCGTTATTTACAAGCTCTTTGTATATATCATCAAGAATGTCCATTCCATTTTAATAATGATAATCTATAAAAATAAACTAGTATAATCGATAAACCATATTTCAACCAAATCCAACCAAAATACTATAAATCACAGACCCAGTCCCTAGTGTCGTCGTCCTGCGGCTCCACTTCGCTTTGAGTCTCTTTGTCTTCTTCAAAAGCAAAACTGGCTACTTTGAAAGCAGACAGTAACTCGTCACCTACAGTCGCCGGACCCTCGTCTCGGGTTTCAGCACGTCGTAGAATTTCGTCAATATCACACTGAAACATCAAACACTGTATGCTAGGATCCCAATCTATACAATAACCTAAGTTCAGTAGGATAGAGCTTTCGGGTGGGTAATTGTTCACGATTGTTATGTCATTTCCAAATTTTCCAATGCCAAGATATATTATTTCGTTTTCAGTAATTATAAAATGAAGATCGGGAAACTAGAGAAATAATAACATAAAGAAAAATATTCATTATTTCTTTCATATCTTTACTCATCTCATTAATATTCAAATACATTTGTGGCGCCCCCCACATGTCTTATTTATTTGTTTTATTTATTCGTTTTATTATTTTGAATGAATTAATAATCGATAACATTTATTTCAATGTGATTTAAAAACATATGTTTCATGAAAAAGGACAATCAATATACATGTTATGTAGTTAGTTTGAGTTGCTTCTCGTTAATTTAAAATATTTTAAAAACTGAAGTTTATTAGCCTTTCATAATCACCAAACATTGTTTATGCCAAGTATCATAAAAGAAAAATAGAGAAAATCAAGGTAAATAGTGGTATATATTCATTACATATACATCTGGTAGAGCAAAGGTCAGTCGTACAGCACAATTTAGCTGTTGTCGCGTATTTATAAACAAGACAGTCTAATCCAGTTCGTGCAAATATGTATAATAATTACGATATCGCGTCTCTCCGAGAAGGTTGTCAACTGACGTTGATTGATTTCATTCCCCAAATTTCGCTCTGAGCAAAATGTTGGTATGTGGTTTTACCAAAATTAAAAAAATGTCCAAAATGTGGGTCCGATATGGGGCTAAATGAAGATTAAGAAACGTTTATAATAAACGGATAACAATGATAACTCTAAAACAAACAAAGTTTGGTTTTATAATCAAAATCTAACACGACGGGTGATTTGTCGTTTCAATTGAATTCCTTTTTAAATTTAAGCCTCCTGACCACAAAGAGAGAATACATCGCATTTTCGGGCTATGTACGATGGTTCCAAAGCAAACCAAGATCATGAGTCGCATAAGACAATTAGAAGATAATATTTCAATATAATTTTACTTTTCATTCTACAATTAAAAAAAAAAAATAACAATACATCCTAATATTCGGGACCATATATACACAACATATACGAGCCTTCGGGACTTGAGAGCTTTAAATGAGGAGTCATGCATATTTTCATCCAGTGACTGACAGTGTAAAGAGGATGTGGTATGGATGGGAGGGAACTTAGAAAGGTGAAAAGTGCACTTACAGTAGGTTCCTCATCCCCGTCTTCTTCATCCTTGAAAAGTTCCTCAGTTCCAAATTTCAAAATGGCTGTCAATTCTTCTTTGTTGAATGGAGCTGTCGAGGAAGAAGATTTCTTGTCCAAAACAGTTCTTCCCGTTGTGTCCATTCTCTGAATCACCAAATGGTCTAAAACCATTTTTTGTTTCGCTCGCTCTACAATATTTTCTTCCACAGAACTCTTGGTGACCAAACGATAAATATTTACCTAAAAAAAACATTAATAACATTTTAATAAATCTCAACAATTTCGCTTTAGAATGAAAAGGTTGTATATCAGAGGTTAGTTTGAGATATTGAGGTTTAAAACTTAAAAAAAAAATAATAATAAATGAATAAAAAGAGCACTCTGTTGTCAAATACAAACAGATGAATTGACCAAATATAAAAAAATGCATTTATGTATTTTCGGTCAGCTTTTCGAACCCTAAAACTGGAATGCTCCTCTTTCCAACGATATGCTATGTTGAAGTGGAAAACAACTCCAAAACTTTGGTTCTGAGATAACCAGAAAATAAGTTTTTATTTGCTTATTATATATAAAAATACAAATTCCACACATATTAGCGAAGAGACGTTTCCTCTCTTCCGTAAAATTTCAACAACTATGACAGTGCTCTCTTAAAACTGATTCTCCATCAGTTTATCTACTGCCAAGTTTGGAGTTGTTTTTCTCTTGAACTTAAGCGAAGATATAAACTCCACATTTCCACAGAAACGTTTTTCCCACTCACATATTTCAACAAATTACTGAAATTCGTCGGCTTCTGGATATTTCTTCTTCAACTTAAAAATATGCTAGGTGCAAAATTTGATAAAAATTGTAGTTAGAATGAATTTAGTATCAACATCACTTCAAACATTCAGAAGAAAACATTGAATTATAATATAACATTGAATTAAAATATAACAGAAGTTTCACTTCAAAATTAAAATAATAAATATTAAATGAGAATTTGAAAGAATAAAATAAAAATTACTTGATTTTTTTGACCAATTCTGTGTGCTCTTGCTTGTGCTTGCAGATCATTTTGTGGATTCCAATCCGAATCAAAAATAATAACAGTATCAGCTGTAGCAAGATTGATTCCAAGACCACCAGCACGTGTCGACAGCAAAAAGCAAAAATCTGGTGAATTTTCTGCATTGAAATGATCTAGGGCTTGTTTTCGCAGTTCGCCTTTGATGGAGCCGTCAAGTCGTTGAAATGGGAAGTGACGCATCTGCAGATACTCGGCTAGGATGTCCAACATCCGGACCATCTGGGAGAAAATTAGCACCCGGTGTCCTGTTTCTTTAAGTCGAACCAATAATTTGTCCAATAGTACTAATTTTCCGGAACCTCTTAATAATTGCTAAAAAAATACATAAAATATAATTTTATTGCTGGAGAATTTATAAAAAAATAGTTACGCGCTGTTTCAGAACACATAAGGCACTACCTCCCGAGGGCGGGATTTTATATAGCATTTATGAACACATTTATATCCAGTCCTAGGCCGTCGAAGGGTGAATAACTACCTGTGCTCCTGGGCCCAGCCCGTTTAGTTACCTGTATTTTTTTACCTAATCTTCTACCAATCCTAATATCCGTTGCTATTTTTAGTCTTAGAAGAACTCATACATGTAAACCCTTCAAAGAATATATTTCCATATTTCGCATGAACACTTTGATATTTATTTAGAGATGATGTTTCTTCAGATGTCCCATAAAAATTGGTTTTATGTATGTATGTTCGGTATTAAAAATACTTAGTTTACTTTAGCTCCCAGATAAAATAAAGTAAGGGCCTCGGCCGGGTTTCGAACCCGCGTTCTTGAGTTCAGTAAACAAGAGTGATGAGTGTCCCGGCCGAGGGTTTTTTCATTATCTGGGAGGTGTAATAACCTTGAGCACGCCATCCTTCACATGGGACGTTAAGCGATGGTCCCGAGCCTGTACGATGTCAGGTACTCGTTAAAGACCCCTGCCCTAGTTGAATAAAAATTTAGGGTAAGCACAATTTAGGATTCCCATAGTAGAGTCAGGCTCATGTCCACCAGAGTGACGAAAGAGCGCTCTGGTAGTAGGCGATATGATCTCGTAGTTAAAGCCCGGGCAAGAGTCATAATAATTAACATACATAACTTTCTTTATATATATTCACATATGATAAAAAAGTAAACCTGATATAGTAACGTAACAATATACCTGTAAATATTCTTCAGTTTTAACTTCATTTTCGGCAGGTTTTATCAAGTAAGCATGATTGCAACATTTTTTCAATTCAATCACTATGTTGATAAAAGAGCTCGGTGACCCTCTTACACCCTTCCGAAGAGCTGAGTAATTTTTCGAAAGAATCCACCTATAATATTGCTTCTGAATGGAAGTCATTTCAACCCTCAGAATTTGTTCAACCTGAAAAGATTTTATTGTAATTACATAACGAAACTGAGTTATATAAGATTTTTTTAAAAAAATATTGGCAAGATCAAAACGGAAGAAACATATTAAATGAGAGAACGAGGGTGACACGGAAAACGTAGCTTAGATAAATAAACATATTAAAAGAAAACAAACATATTTTACCTTCGCGGGCAAAGATTTTTCTACATCCTTTTTAACCCTCCTTAGAATGTAAGGTTCCAACTGTCTGTGAAGTCTTGCGTAGCCCTTATTTGCTGAGTTGTCATGTTCCTTATCAAAATCTTCCCAACAGGTGAACCTATGTTGAAAAAAAAATCAAAACTATGAAGCCATATTGGAAAGGAAAAATCAAACAAATAAAACAAAAGAAGATATAAGGTAGCCATTTATTATACTGAATACATAACAAAGTTATATGTTGTTAGTTAAATTATTACTTTCTTATCCTTAAGATAAAGAAGTATTGTAATAGTGCAAACATTTCAGATCGAGTTTTCACGTTTGCTCAATAACACGAAAACGGTTATTCCTATCAAAAAATTGGTCCTTACAAAAAATAAGGGGAGAAAATTTCCAGATTTGAGATAAGACCAATACGAACTATGTTACAGCGCTCCAAAAAATGTACAATAAATGACCCCGCACCATTCCTATGGGAAATTGGCTCCCGGAGAAATTGGCTGAAATTTTGAGGAAATGTTCCTCGTGTCATGAAGATCGTAAGTCTCTATAGGCTCGACTAGCAAAAAATAATATTTTTCGAAATTACGAGCATTTTTCGAAACTGAGATTTGTCATTAGATTGAAGTGCTAAATAATAAGTTTGAACGGCAATTTAATCATTTTATAAATTGTAACGTTGGATTTACAACGGAAGCTAAATTAACCAAACTTGCAGAATTTTAATATCACAATTAAGTTGCTCAAAAGCAAAGCTGTTGGGCGCCAGGCCGATCTTCGGCCACTCAACTCGATAAGACAAAATAATGCTAAATTCGACTAGCTTTAAGAACGTGAGAATCCGCATCGCTTTCGTCGCGGGGTATTAGACAAAGGAATAACAGACAAACATAAATCAAAATAAAACACGTGAACAACAATGTAACATGGGCTTATAATTGAAAATGAAACAAATGCAATCTACAGTGACGATAGTAAATGTCTCGACGTTTAACAACGAAATTAAGAAATCAATTTAAATCCTTTTAGGGGCGGCATTATAATAGCAAAATTGAACTGAAATATCGGACTCAAAATAATCTCAACTAAAATGGTGTATTCAGGCACACAATATTCGTCGACTTGGCAAACCTTTCGACAATTTGCAGGCTCAGGCCAGCGCTCTCGCCGACACACTTGACGCAATTCGTTCTTATGCGAAATTGACTGAAATTTTGAGGAAATGTTCCTCGGGTCATGTAAATTGAAAGTCTTTATAGACTCGACCAGCGAAAAATAATATTTTTCAAAATTACTAACGTTTTTCAAAACTGAGATTTGTCATTAGATTGAAGTGCCAAATAATCAGTTTGAATGGCAATTTAGTCATTTTATCGATATCTATCAATGTTTACATCATTTTCTAACAACAATGGAAAATGTTTTGATGATTTTTATAAAAAAATATTCTGCAGAAAGATAAGTCAAAAAAAATATTTATACAAATAGTTTCGATACTTTATAGTTGATTATTTAGTCATTTTCTTTGATCAAGTATTGTCTAACGTAACTTATTAATTTCATATAACGAATTGCGTCAAGTGTGTCGACGAGAGCGCTGGCCTGAGCCTGCACAATTGTCGAAAGCTTGCCAAGTCGACGAATATTGTGTGCCTGAATACACCATTTTAGTTGAGATTATTTTGAGTCCGATATTTCAGTTCAATTTTGCTATTATAATGCCGCCCCTAAAAGGATTTAAATTCATTTCTTAATTTCGTTGTTAAACGTCGAGACATTTACTATCGTCACTGTAGATTGCATTTGTTTTATTTTCAATTATAAGCCCATGTTACATTGTTGTTCACGTGTTTTATTTTGATTTATGTTTGTCGGTTATTCCTTTGTCTAATATCCCGCGACGAAAGCGATGCGGATTCTCACGTTCTTAAAGCTAGTCGAATTTAGCATTATTTTGTCTTATCGAGTTGAGTGACAGCTTTGCTTTTGAGCAACTTAATTGTGATATTAAAATTCTGCAAGTTTGGTTAATTTAGCTTCCGTTGTAAATCCAACGTTACAATTTATAAAATTATTAAATTGCCATTCAAACTTATTGTTTAGCACTTCAATCTAATGACAAATCTCAGTTTCGAAAAACCGATTTCCCATAGGAATGGTGCGGGGTCATTTCTGAAGAAAATGGTTCAAAGTAATGAAACCACCAAACTCATCATAATTTAATTCCCCGAAGGACATTTTTGGAGAGGATCACTAGAGTTTTCATAATAGAACTAAAACTATCAATGCAATTTTCCTGTCTTATATCAATGTTAATCAATAAAAATTGCAGTCACGAATGAACATCAGTACCGACAAAGGCCTAAAAAGGGCATGAAAGATAGTGATTCTTGAAGGTCACAGGGGGTACTGTTTAAAAAAAAAAAAACTGGTCAAAAGTTAAGAGTTTACTTCCGATTTCATAGGGGTTCTGAAATAGTATACTTACTTATTCGGCATAATGAAATGAAGTAAGGCCCAAAGTTCTTTCAGACTGTTTTGAAGAGGAGTACCAGTGATCAGAAGGCGGTGGTTTGTGTCAAATTCCTTCAGGGTTTTATAAAGCAGGGAATCATCGTTTTTTAACCTATGTGCTTCATCCACCATAAGAACAGCCCAGCTTATGCTTCCCAAAAATGCTTTATCTTTTAAGACTATTTCATAAGTGGTTAGTACAGCGTTAAATTTCAATCTTTTCGAACCAGAATAGCACCATTCATAATTTCGAATCTGCAAAAATATCTCATTTTCAGTTCAACAGTAACGTAATTAAGCTAAGAACAACAGGCATAACTCTTGATATCTTATTTTATGATACTGCGAGCAAAATAAGAACATTAAAAAAATTACTTACAATGTTTCTAGAATTAATATCTCCTATGTAAGTAACAACGTTCATTTGAGGAGCCCAAAGAGAAAATTCTCTCTGCCAGGAAGTCATAGTGGAAAGTGGCACGACGATTAAGAAAGGTCCATACAGCTGGTGAGTGCGGAATTTGTAGAACAGTGAACAAATAGCCTAAAAATTGAAAAAATAAATAGTATTAAAAAAAAAAGCATTTTAAAATAATTGGTAGCCTGATGCAGTAGCATTTAAAATCACTAAGCATGCTAAATGAAGGAATGATAACACATTACGAATACGATATCTTCAATGTGATCGAACTTGGTTTATCCTGTAACGGTAACGTTTACTCAAATGATCGATGATTTGTACATGTTAAGATTCTTAATCGGTGCAGTTGTTCATATCATATCATGAATTCGAAAGAATTTTGACACACGACAAATAAGAATAACAACCAGAAATGTTATTAGAATTTCTTTCGCATTCATATAGTGGGAAGAAAAAGTGGAAAAATATGAGAATAAATCAGCACTGCCTCAGTTTACTACATCAGTTCCTTTGTAGGTTTTTTTTTAAAACAGAAAATATTACCTGTATTGTTTTTCCTAGGCCCATTTCATCGGCTAAAATAACTGAATTTTCCTTACACCATGAATGAACAAGCCAATTCAATCCGCTGATTTGGTAGTCTCGTAAAATTAACACCTAAAACAGATTTTAAAAATGGATTAGCTTCAGCGGCTTCGCTCAATGACAATACGTGGATCCTCATATAATGGTAGCCTCACAGGCCATGGCCGACTTCAACCATCATCTAGCCTTTATCAGATTTTCATAACTTTTCACATGACACATCCATATAAGCCCTGTTACAGTTACTCATATACATATATATTCAAAAATGCTGGCATTGAACATGCATATTTAAAAAAAAAAAAAAACACATAGAGGGTGAATTTCACGAAACTTCAGGTCCGAATGCAAAAACAAAAAAACACTTGTCCAATATTTTGCCCCCTGCCTCACCCACAGGGGGTGGGGTGGGGGGGGTCGATATTGGTGTCGTTAAATAGCTTTTGAAAAAATATTGGACACGTGTTTTTTTGTTTTTGCATTCGGACCTGAAATTTTCGTGAAATTCGACCGTTTCCATACTTTTTGGACACCTGGTATATTGTAAATATTGGTTTATACAATTGTAAAAGTTATAATGACAAAAAACACTAAAGAAATGAACAAATTGTGTTAACGAGTAAAATGTGACAAAAAAATGTGTTTCGGCATAAATTTGAAATTTTAACATTTCCATTTTAGTATTTTTTTATTATATTGTTTATTTTGGATGAGAGTCGAACCTCCTAAAAGACTCCTCTCCCCACTAATGCTACTCCCTCAATATTTACCAAAGTAGGCTGTACCTAAGCCTTCAGTACCCTGCCAAGAGCCACTCAGACCGCACCCTTAACCCCTTTGTCCCCCAGATCGTCCCATCACATCCACCATCTGACCATCTGACAGCCTCCCATCTCAGAGGCGGCATCCAATCGTACCCGATAACAACATTATTATTTTACCTACTTTATGAACTTTTATTTTTTTATTTCAAACGTTATATTTTTCATCCCTAATATTAAGTTCAATTTTATGTTAATTTAATCTATGTTTTGTTATCTTTTCAGTTGGCCAACTGCTTTTTACCAGGTTTTCTTTTGTTCTTTAAATATCTTCTATTATTCTCAACTTAATCAATCTTATTATCTACCCCTTCATCTATTCTCCAATATTTTGGAGTGGTGCTCCAGAACCGCCAGAGGTTTCATAGCCAGTTATTTGGAACTCTTATTTTGGATACCATTACCGGTCTAAACAAAATGTAAAAGGTCAAAATTGTGCTTGGTGATGTCAAAAATTGAACACAAGGTGGCTGTTAACACATTGACGCAGGGAGAGACGTTGGATTTGAGACATCGACGTCGAGGTTCGACGACTCTGTCTTCCCGGAGTTGCGGGCTTAAAACATTATTAAATACATTTCTATTATCGGTAGTTTTTTTTTTATTAAAACGGATAAAATAAACAAATTAAATCGGCCGAAGGGAAGGAGGGATTAGAGGGAAGGCTTAACACAAAAACTCTAATACCTGCTGTTGTAATGAACATACTGACACGAAATTTAGCTTTAGGATTTTGGTTTTATTAGCTACAGAATACTGCCTTTTGACATTTTTAATAACTAGACTTAATCAAGGACAACATTAAATAAAAAACGTTAGTGAATCACTAGCAATGTACTTCCCCAACACGAATTAGTAAACTAAGTTTTCGCACCCCCTCCGGAACCAATTTACCGATTTGGTTGAAAGTCAATGAGTCAATTAGGACTTCTGAAATCTACTAAATTTTGTGTTCATACATCTATTACACCGACAGTTATTAGAGTTTTTGTGAATTTCATAAGTTCTCCTGATTTAAACAAAATAAACAGAAAAAACAATCGTTTCACGTCCCATCAGAAGGATGGAGTGCTCAAGTTTAATTCCCAGATAAAAAAAACTAAGGGCGTAGGCCGGGTTTCGAACTTGCGATTTTGAGTAGCAGTGACAGTCATCAAAAAATAAAATTAACTCTGCGACATTTCAATTTAGTTTAGAGGTAATACGAATAATAAGTCGTGGCTGAAGATGGTAGCAAGCAATACCGAAAGTACTCCCATATATTTTATATATCTTGTGAAATAGGCAATATTTAAAAAAATAACATTCGCTTTCTTTATATTTTTATTAAGTGTTTCACAATATCTCTGCGAAAAATGTATTTCCCCAGAACGAATTAATCAATTAACTATTGCAACTCATGGATGAGAGGACTGGCTGCAAGTTGAACAACACACTATAATAACAATATTATATTAAAATGTTATATTGCGATATTATATTACTTTCCTTTTTCCGAGTGTACCGGCCCCTGATGAGGCTTCACACCCCCCGTCCGCAGAGTAGAGGGGAAAATAAGTCTGTTTTTCTAATTTTTATTATCTGATGTCTAATTATATGGCTACGGCCAATTGTAGGACCCAGCCACTCGCCGGGACGATCGCCTGAGTCTTCCAACCTACCTAATTGGCGTTTCCCAGAGAGCTCGGGACCAGGGCATTCATGTTTTATGGCTGGGTTGCGCCGGGGATGGTCGCAGGTGGACCGTGTTACGAGCACCGGGCGGTCATCCCTGGAGCTAGGTTACACTGCCTTCCTTATCCTCCTTTCAACTCGGAGGGCACCATTAGCTCAGTGGTATGCGTGCTTGTATACTGAGCTCAAAGTCACGGTTTAAAACCAGGCCGAGGCGCTTAGTTTATTATAACTACTGTATTTTTTAATATTATTATTTTTATATAGATGTTGATTAGCGACTGTAGATTATAATTGTAGGAATATTGAGGGTCAGTCAAAGATGGAAAAAAAAAACACTATTCAGATGCCAACGTTTCGATATATTTTATATCATCATCAGGGTCTACAAACATGGGGGGGGGGGGGGGGGGGGGGGGGGGAATCAAGATTAGAATCAAAAATAAACAAAAAAAAAAATTTTTTTGTTGATACATTACTGAACGTTAAAAATACACTATAATAAGTTAAAAATTGAAACTGACTTACTATGAATAATTACTAAACATTAAAATTGAATATGATTACATTACTAAATTAATGTTTATGTTTAGTAATGTAAACTTCCTCAATGTCACCGCTGCCAGGAGCTCCTCCATACGAGGGGTTACTGCAACCACCCACCAAAGTGCGTGAAATGTGGCCAGGACCATTTTACGAAGGACTGCCAAAAGATGAGAGACACTCCAGCTACGTGCGCTCTCTGTGGAGGCCCGCACCCTGCCAGTTATCGCGGCTGCATGGTTTACCAGCAGTTGAAGAACAGAAGAACCAGCCAGGAGGAAGCCGCCCGGAGGCCGCCACCACTCAGCCAGACTGACTACCCAGCTGCAATGCCAGCCGCCCCTACTGCTGGGGTCCGGCCGGAGAGGAGCTACAGAGATGCGGCCGCCTCGGAGACGGTCCCCCCTCCCATGCCTACTTCAGGTAGTATCGACATCGCCAACACGCTCACCTCATTTCTCGCTGATTTCAAATCTGTCATCACACCCCTCATCACCCTCCTCACAACACTTGTTTCAGAGCTCATTCCAAAACTATCAAAATGATTCACACAATACACACAAATAACAAACTAAAACTCCTACTGTGGAATGCCAATGGGCTGATCTCCCATAAACATGAACTGGAAATACTTCTTAACGACAAAAAAATTGATATAGCACTAATTACTGAGACACATTTGACTTCCAAACTATACTTTCACATCATGGACTACGTAACATACAGAACAGACCATCCTGACGGAACAGCACATGGCGGCAGCCTCATCCTCATACATAACAGCATCCAGCACACCGTCATACCACAAACACCTACCATGTCACTTCAATACACAACCGTCTCTATTAATTGCAACTCCAGCCCATTAACAATCTGTTCAGCTTACAGCCCACCCAACAAGGCACTGACACAACACGACATGACCACATTCCTCCAAGGCCTGGGTTCACGATTCATAGCTGGTGGCGATCTGAACGCCAAACATGTGCATTTTGGGTGCCGCACGACCAACACTAGAGGACGGAGACTACTTGGACTACTAAATTCTTCCCGTTATGACATCATAGCCCCAAGACAACCAACGTATTGGCCCACATCCATCACTAAATCCCCTGACTTACTCGACTATTTTATTACATCCCATATAAACGCATCTCATACTTATGTGACTGCCTTAGACGACTTATCATCAGACCACTCCCCAGTTTTACTTGAACTAGGCTCCAAACCCCTGGCCCGGCCTCAGAGGCCATCACTAATAACAGGACCAATAAACTGGGACTGTCTCAGAGGAGAACTGGAGGACAAAATAAACTTAAACAGTACCATACGGACACGAGACGAACTTGAAGACGCAGCAGGTAAATTTACAACTTGGATTCAAGAAGCTGTGACAAAATCCTGCCGACCACCCAGACCAAGACGCTCACACAACAACATATCCCTCCCACCACACATCCTGCAGATGATAAGAGAGAAAAGAGCGGCCAGGTCTCGATGGCAAAGATCGAGGTACCCTTCCGAAAGACAGACATACAATCAACTCCAGCGAACCCTCTCTACAGAACTTTCCAAACTAAAACAGTACAGACATGAGACATATATCTCGACTCTGGCGGCTCGAGATAACTCACTTTGGACAGCGACGAAACGGCTTCTTGGCAATGCTCGGGTATCACACCCCCTTCGGCAGGATGACGGGGCTTGGACTAGGTCAGACCAGGAGAAGGCAGACCTCTACGCTGATTATCTTTCCAAAGTATTCACTCCCCACGAGGACATAGGAGACGACCAACACACAGACCGAGTACTGACACAACTTACCACCCCTCTTCAGCTAACTCCCCCACCAAAGGCATTCAATCCCAATGAAGTTGAACTGACAATCAAACAACTCCCTTTACGCAAATCTCCAGGTCATGATCTGATAACCGCTGAGATACTAAGACAGCTACCGAGAAAAGGACTAATTTACTTGACGAACCTATACAACTCAGTACTACGACTATGTTACTATCCCCTTGTCTGGAAGATGTCAGTAGTAAGGATGATTCTCAAACCAGGGAAAACCCCAGACCAGGCCTCGTCATACCGTCCTATAAGTCTGCTTCCTGTGATATCCAAACCACTAGAGAGACTTCTACTGGACAGACTAACCTACATCACTGCACAAGACAACCTTCTCCCAGACCATCAATTTGGCTTTCGACAAAGACATTCGACAATACACCAGTGCCATCGTTTGGTCGATTACATCGCCACCAGCTTTGAAAGAAAAGAGTTTTGCACAGGCGTATTTCTGGACATTGAAAAAGCGTTTGATCGTGTCTGGCACCCAGGCTTGCTATACACACTTAAAACTCACCTTCCTCACACATATTATTTAATACTTAAGTCATTCTTAGAGAACAGAAACTTTAGGGTGTCTGAGGGATCTTCTTCATCGCATTTTTTGGAGGTCAAAGCTGGAGTCCCCCAAGGAAGTTCCCTCAGTCCCCTACTCTTCTCTCTCTACACATCACACATTCCACAACACGAAAACACACTACTTGCTACGTACGCAGACGACACAGCCATTCTCTCAACACACTCAGACCCAACACAAGCAAGCTCACACTTACAGGAACATTTACACCAGCTAACAGATTGGGCCAACAAATGGAGAATAAAAATTAATGGAGACAAATCTCTGCAAACCACATTTACCCTCAGACACAACACTTGTCCACCAGTTTACATTAACAACCAGCCCATTCCTGCATCCGACACTGTACGATATCTAGGACTTCATTTCGACAGACGTTTAACTTGGACAACTCATATCAGACTGAAACGCACAGACCTCAAAAGACGATTTGGACGACTGAAATCCATCATCGGACGACGATCGACATTATCGCTTGAAAACAAACTTCACATTTACAACACTATACTAAAACCCATCTGGACTTACGGCATCGAGATATGGGGATCAGCCAAAAAATCAAACATACAACGCCTTCAGTCAATACAATCCATCATACTACGCCACATTGCCAATGCACCATTTTACGTTTCCAACCTCACATTACATAATGACCTCAATATCCCATTTGTACCTTCTGTTATCAAGACACGATATCAAAATTTTCACGACAAACTCCATCATCACGCCAATCCACTTATACAAGAATTATCTACAAACACTCTCCCCACAAATCCACCACGACGCCTCAAGCGGATATGGCAGAGGGACCTGCTCCAGGACTAGCCTGGACTCCTCTTCTGTCACGTACCTCAGCAGTACAGCCACGCACCTGACACTGCTCTATTTATCACAATTGCTAATGGCAAATGTTATTATGCCGTTGTAAATATATAAATAAATAAAAAAAAAAAAAAAAGTAATGTAATCATATTCAATTTTAATGTTTAGTAATTATTCATAGTAAGTCAGTTTCAATTTTTAACTTGTTATAGTGTATTTTTAACGTTCAGCAATGTTTATCAACAAAAAACTTTTTATTTTTGATTCTAATCTTGATTTCCCCCCCATGTTTGTAGGCCCTGATGATGATATAAAATATATCGAAACGTTGGCATCTGAATAGTGTTTTTTTTTTTTTCCATCTTTGACTGACCCTCAATATTCCTACAATTATTTTTATACACATTTTGTACATTTTCATTTATTTATTTTTATTTCTTATTAGTATTTTTATTACTAATCACATATGTGCCAGACTCTAAGAGTTAATATCTGATTATGTATTTAATTTATAAGCTATCTTAATGTATACATTCTTATGACGCATCCTATTACCATGTTATGGTTTAAAAGAAATAAATATTATTATTAAGGCGGGTATTACACTATAAAAGTTCTCTGACAAAGATCTTTTATAAAAGAACTTTTACGATAAATGTGATAGTATAATAGCTCAAGTTTTATAAAATTTGTCTTTTACAAAAGTTATTTTCATAGTTTGCATTCTCATCCAATATTTGATAAATGTTTTCTCTCCCACTCCTGCTGTTTCCTTTCTTCACGTTGTACGCGTAAATCGCAGAGTAACCATAAGTCGTTCCTCAGGGGGTATTGGGTTACGCATTTCCCGAGATATTATTGGTCCACCTTCAGAAGCAAGTAATCGAAGGTTTTTTTATTCATCCTCAAATAGTTCAAGTAACTTTCTGTATCTTCCATGGACAGTTCTTTCAGTGAATTCTGATGGATGCTCATAAACTCGCGCCGAACAACCCAAGGTCTTACCCATAAACGTTTTTTTACATTCTTATGTTTATTTTTTTCCGCCACAGCTATTGCTATTGCAGCAGCCGCAACACCTGCGGCAATTGGTATTAAAACGTCATCCATTTTTGCGACACAACAGTCACTTGCACACAACTTACTAGTACTATCTTGAAACAAAAAACTAAGATTTATGAAATATTTTACATAGAGTAATATTAAATTTTGTAGTCATAAAAGATATTTTATAAAATAAATTAAAAAAAAAATTCGATCCAACTTTTATAAAAGATCTTTGTCAAAGAACTTTTATAGTGTAATGCCCGTCTAAGACACATTCTAGTCTTTAAATTTGCTCTACAAAATTTCATTGAAGAATTTATAAGGGATATTAGTTTAATTGTAGTTAAATATTAGAAGAATCGGTTCAGTAGATTTTCACGTATAGAGACAAAAGGGTGCACAGACAAGACTAGAAAGATGCCGAAGAGATTTTGCTACCACAAAACGGATCAAAAACTCGATTTCTAATTTTCGCATGAATACAACTTTCCTGAAGTGAAAATTATAAATAGATACCTGATCTCCTCCCATATATTCGGGCTGTTCTTCAATTTTAGCAAATTTTGGCCGAATTTTCAAAACTCGACATAACTTGCTGGGAGTTCTCCTCGAATCCTCTCGATCGTTGAATTCTTTAATTTTTTTCGGCCATTTTTTTTCAATAAGAGTGGCATCTTCCCAAGTAGCATCGGAGTAGGGAAGTGATTCCCATTTTATGTAATACTCTATTTGGCCATCGGTCTTGGATAATGCTTTCATGAAATTGAAAAAAACATTGAAAAAATTAGAAATTTAATAACTAAAAAATGATTAAGAAAAAACCTTGAAAGGCCACCGAGAGAGCTCGCTCTTACAACAGATTCTCACCAAATAGTAATAATATATCACATTTAACAATACAGTAAATGAAGGTTTATTGTAAATCATAACCCACCGCAAAATACAAAATGATAATTAGTACACAATTTTTTTATTACAGAAGAGAAACAAAGGAAAAAGTTCACTTCTTTACACGAAATATGAAATTATAGGAAACAATAGTTGTAAGAACGAGAAAAATGATATAAACAAAACATTTGAAAATAAGGGATCTGAAAGAGTCATAATAACTATCCACAGAGCAGGTGATGTGACAGAAGATTCTAGGAAGTTTTAAGTTTGTTTTTCCGAGTAAAACATTTGAGTGGTTGACGCGAAAAAGGTTCTAAACGCCAAAATAACACTTCCTTCCGCTGCCATGTTGAGAACTACTGGTGGCTGTTAGAACCTTCTTCAATGAGGCTCAACGCTGACGTGGGCTCAATACTACCAACTGCTGCTGTAACGGCAAAAAAAACTTCCCTACACAGTCCCTAGGGGCCTATAGAACCTGATTCCACAGAAATCTCATTTTCGACTAGAGTGGCGCTTAGAACCTTTTTCGCGTCAACCACTCATTTGTCAGCAAGATTGTAGAGCTAGGTTATTAAAAACTGTCAATTTTACAATAAACCACGCTATTACGCTATTACACATACGCTATTTATTATTATATCTAGTACTTTGTTTTCTAGAAATGGATTCTGAATTGGGCATTACATTTTGGTTCCTAAATGTAAAGATTCTATAAACTATTCCTAATTAAAAATTTACTTACACATTTTGAAATACATTCTTCGAAAAAAAAAATTAATAAAATAAAAAAATAAAATAAACCTACCAATTATCCGTTCTACTCGATTATAACTTTTCAAAAGCTCTTGTTGTAACTCAAGTTGACATTCATAATAGTCAATATCTTCTGGTGTTGTATGATCTTTCCAAAAACGAATTTCTTCTTCTCGTTTCACAAAATTTTCCAATTTTTTAATGCCCTTCGCCTAAAAAAAAAAAAATAATATAATATATTTTCTTATCTTACCATCAACTGAAGAGACAGATTATGAATTATATAAATTGTATCCTATACCAACTAAGTATGATTCTACTTTCGTTACCATAATTCCTATTGCTAATTATATATTAAAATCAAAAAATATTTAAAAAATAGTTGTAAACAGGGAAAGTTGTACTAATGTTCAGATACGCAATTCATTCACCCACAATCTACTTGTGAAAAAGATATTATTTCCAGCGAGAAACCGTCAACATGTGAATACACCCAAGTTGACATCTCACACAATTTCATTGAAGACATCCCAGAGACAGACAACTATATTGCAGTCTTCCCTACCTTGGACACCATCACACTCCAAGACGACAAGGAAGCAGCCTCTCACTGTCTTCAGAGCATATATTTAATTAGTTTAAATAATAATGAAAATTTGATTTATAAAGACCACTTGGTCTCTAAGAAAACTAGGAGTTTTGGCAAACCCTTCATTATAAGCAATTTCAATTTAGATTTTAAAATTGGGCAAAGTCCTAAAGTAACAATTAAACTCAAGAAACTTAGCCTCAATGCTATTCATGTTAACCCTCTGGTTCCCATTGAAAATAATTCCATTACTAGTTATCATTATTTTGTCCCAAGTATATGGAGTCGATAAGTTCGATAGTGCAGAAACCACTAACCAGAGCCACCCTCCAATTATCCCAGGGGATGCTTCCTTCTAAGGGAGGAGGAGTTATATCCACCTTTTCTGCCAATTTACTTAAAAATAAGGCTGAGGTCAGCTTAAGATAAGCTGCCCTCCCAGGGACTCTCTTCCCACAGATTCATTCTGTTGAGATGGCAATATCACTGTTAATATAAAAGTCACATGTTTATAAAAAGTATAAAATGTTCAGTTCAATATTACAGTTAATAAAAATGAAACATAGTTCCCAATAGTTTGTCCTTGTATTTTCTTATCCTATTTTTATGTAATAAATTTAATAGGGTTATGGGCCGAGTTCGTCAAGATAATTGAAGATTAAAAAATAGGTAAGAGTAAAAGTAAAATTAAAAATGACAACGAAAGAAAAGTACTACAACCTTACGCCGTTTGCTGGTGAAAACTTTAGTGCTTGGGCATTTCGTATAAAAAGTATTTTGAAGGAAAATGGCATAGAAAAAGCAATCGAAGATGAAACCTATATAACGGTGGAGGCAAATGCAAAAATGGAAGCAAAAGCACAAGCCATAATTATTGGAGGCGTGGCAGATAGCCACTTGGAATATCTGAAGGATAAAGCTAGTGCTTATTTAATGTATAAAAATCTGGAAGACAATTTCGTGAAGAAAAGTGTGCGAGGACAATTGTTTATTAGAAGAAAGTTGAGTGAAATTAAATATAACGAAAACAGCCCATTATTAAATCATCTTGTTAAGTTAGAAGAGTTGTTCGGTCAATTAAAAGATGCAAATGCTGACATAAAAGAAGAAGAAAGAGTAAGCTACATTTTACTATCAATGCCTAAATCATATGAAGCAGTGATTACAGCACTAGAAACGGTGGAAAGTTTAAAGGTGGATTTTGTGAAAGACAGACTATTGGGTGAAGAAGAAAAACGAAAGAAATCAATGGGAGGAAATCAAGATGTCGATTATGCATTCTTGTGCTACGGATGTGGTAAACCAGGTCATAAGAAATGGCAATGTCGTCAACGACGACAGAATTATCAAGGACAAGGTAGTAGCTATGGTTTTACGAAATATAGACAAGATAATTTTCATACACAAGGAGACAAGGGTGGAAATAGATACCAATACAACCGAGGAAGAGGTCGCAGTCAACAAGAGCATCGAGGAAGAGGACAGGGAAGAGAGTCTCACATGCTGGAAGAACTACATGATGACGCGATATACGTATGTGAAAGAGAGGTGCTTAAGTGTGAAAATGAAAACAAGGAAAGCGTTGTGTGGTGTATGGATTCTGGGTGTACTGACCACCTGATAAACACAAAAGAGTGGTTTGTTGACTATATTGAATTGACAAAGCCGAGACAAATAGCTGTGGCCAAGA
Source organism: Aradus depressus (assembly GCA_963662175.1). NCBI lineage: Eukaryota > Metazoa > Arthropoda > Insecta > Hemiptera > Aradidae > Aradus > Aradus depressus. Next base: position 53,941,014 of record OY759218.1, on the reverse strand, counting down.
ACGGAATGAGTCTCAAAGCAACAGGTATCGGAAATCTAAAATTCTATAGTATGATAGGTAGGAAAAAGCAAGTGTGTACGATAACAAATGTGTATTATGTACCGGAACTGAGGAAAAACTTACTTTCTGTATCTAAAATTGAAGAGAAAGGTTTTCAAATAGTATTTTCTAGGGGTAAGGTAAAAGTATTTAAAAACAATATATTAACAATGATAGGAGATAAAGAAGGTAGTCTATATATTGTTGAGACATTTTGTGATATGTTAAACTGCAATTATTCATCAAAGAATGAACAAAATTTAATAAATTTATGGCATAGACGGTTCGGTCACTTAGGGCTAAATAATTTAAAAATACTGGTACAAAGAAATCTGGTTAAAGGTATGAGTGAAATTGAAAATATGCGAATTGAGAGTACGTTATGTGAGTCCTGTACCTTAGGGAAAATGACGAAATTACCATTTAACAGGAAAGGGTATAGAGCGACTAAACCGCTAGAGTTAGTACATACAGATGTTTGCGGACCAATAACACCCGAGACATGGGACGGTAATAAGTATTTTATAACATTTATAGATGACTACACCCATTTTGTTGTCGTGTACCTAATGAAAAGCAAATCGGAAATGTTCGATAAATTTAAAAAATTTTATTATTATGCAACACGACATTTTAATACTAACTTGTTAAAATTAAAATCAGACAATGGTAGAGAATATCTGTCAAGTGAATTTTTGAAATTTTGTGAAGTGAGTGGCATAAGGTTACTACACACTGTAGCATATAATCCTGAGATGAATGGTGTAGCCGAAAGACTTAACAGAACATTAATGGATAAATCGAGAACCATAATGATTGAATCAAACGTGCGAAAGGAATTTTGGGGAGAGGCGGTACTCTACTCAAACTACGTAACGAATAGAAGTCCAGTATCAGGAAGAGAAGTAACTGCTAGTGAAATGTGGGAAGGCAGAAAACCTGATGTATCAAACATGCGAGTTTTTGGTAGTGTTGCATATAATCACGTACCTAAAGAACTGAGAAAGAAACTAGACAATAGAGGGAAGAAAATGATAATGATGGGTTACTGTCAAGGAGGATATAGGCTATGGGATGATGAAAACTATAAGATAGTGAGTGCAAGAAACGTAATATTCGATGAACGACCAAAAGTTAAAGAAGAGATGGTTTATACACCGACTATTGAAGATAGATCTATCGATAAAGAACTTGAAGTTAAAGAGAAAAATAAAGAACCAGAAAAAGAAACTAGGGTAATTCCTAAAATAATAATTAAAGATCAAGACCAGACTGAAGATGATAATAGTCAGAAAAGAGCAATACAGACTCAAGATTCAGGAAGAGTAAAGAGGAATGTTCAAAAACCTCTATGGCAAAAGGATTTCGCAATGGACATGAGCTACGAAGAGCAGAATGAATCATTATATGCTCTATTGGGAAGCCTAACTGATGTACCTAAAAACTATGAAGACATTGAAGAAAGAAAAGATAAAAAACTATGGAAAGAAGCAGTGAAAGAAGAAATAAAAGTATTAAAAGAAAGTGAGACATGGATAACAGTTGCAGCTCCTGAAAACGTTAAGTTGATAGACTGTAAATGGGTACTTGCAAGGAAAGAAGTGAAAGACAAAGAGGTGTACAAAGCGCGATTAGTAGTAAGGGGCTTTCAACAAGAAGATAATTTTAGTGAAGTGTATTCTCCAGTACTAAGACTTCAAACGTTAAGAATATTGTTATCGGTAGCGTGTGAAAGAAATTACTATATACATCAAATGGATGTAAAGGGAGCATTTTTATACGGTAGAATTGACGAAGAAGTATACTTGAAACCACCTGAAGGTGTGACTGTTGAAAAGGGGCATGTGCTAAAATTAACAAAGTCATTGTATGGGTTAAGGAAATCACCAAAATATTGGTATGAATGTTTTAATACGACCATTACTGAATATGGGTTCGAAAGATCAGATAATGATTATTGTATGTATAAAAACGGAGACTTGTATTTATTATTGTACGTTGATGATTTGTTGATCTTAGGAAGTAACTTGAAAGAAATACATTTAGTAAAAGAATTTTTGTCATCAAAATTTAGAATGAAAGATATGGGCCATGAAAATTTAACATACTTAGGCATTGCAATAACTAAAAGGTCTGATAGTATTGTCATTGATCAGACTAAATATTTAAAAGGTGTGTTAAAGAAATTTGGAATGAATGACTGTAAGGAGTGTGATACTCCTATGGATGCTAATTTTAAAATGGATGAGTCATGTACAATTAATCAGAATTATGAAAAAGAATGTAGATCGATGATAGGATCTCTAATGTATGCGACTGTTGGTTCAAGACCTGATTTAGCAACTTCCGTTTATTACTTAAGTCGATTTCAGTCAAAACCGACCAAAGAATTGTGGTTAGCACTTAGACGAATTATGAGATATGTTAAACATACGGTAGGCTATGCTTTAGTGTATACGAAGTGTAATAAGAGTGCGCCGTTGATAGGATATGCCGATGCCGATTGGGCTCGAGACTGGGATAGGAAATCAACGACGGGCTATTTGTTTAAAGTATATAATAATACAGTAGTATGGAAATCACAAAAACAGGCAACAGTAGCTTTAAGTACAACAGAAGCTGAATTCGTATCTTTGTGTGAAGCAACTGCTGAAGCCTGCTGGATTAAAAAATTATTAGAAGAATTATCAATTAATGTCAAGAGTGTTAAAATTTTCGAAGATAATCAGAGTACAATATATGCTGTTAAAAATCCAGATCAGAAACGCTTAAAACATATGGATGTTAAATTTAAATTTGTGAAACAGATGGCAGAAGATAAGGTGATTGAAGTTGAACATTTGTGTACTGAAAAACAGTTAGCTGATGTGCTAACTAAACCATTATGCAAGAAACGATTTCTAATTTTTGTTAATCAATTAGGTTTGATAAATTTCACAAACAGTGATATTGAGGAAGAGTGTTGAGATGGCAATATCACTGTTAATATAAAAGTCACATGTTTATAAAAAGTATAAAATGTTCAGTTCAATATTACAGTTAATAAAAATGAAACATAGTTCCCAATAGTTTGTCCTTGTATTTTCTTATCCTATTTTTATGTAATAAATTTAATACATTCTATCCTCAGTGCTTGTACCGATCAGATCGTTTCTGTTCATAGTACCTTTGTTTTACTTTTTATAATTAAGAATAAGTTATAATTAGAGCAATTAGTGTATTTTGTAATCTAAATAATAAAGTTCTTTTTAAAAACGGACTTTGTGGTGGTTGAACTTTAACTTATATATACCATATAATAAAGATCAATATAAAATTCATAGGTCAGCAAATTTGGCTAATTTTAATTAAATTAAAAACAATCTACTGTATTCATTAGTACTATTATTTTTGTACTCATATATTTTTAAGTATTTATTTATTCATTTATTTTATTTTTTAATAGTAGTAGTCAAATGAGTGTCAGTCTCGTAATAGCTGTTGATGGAATTCCATCTAATTTATAAGCTACCTATCTTAATGTATACATTCTTATGACATATCCTACTATTACCATGTTATGATTGGGAATAAATATTATTATTATAAGACTCTCAATTTAAATCTTTATAATGAGTTCTTAGGTGGTCCTTTTCGTAACAGGTCTGTTGGGCAGCTTGCACTGGTGCGCACTTTTGTACACCGAAGCGTTCTGTGGGTCCGGTGTAGACCGGGTGTAGATACACCAGGCTGTTCGAGAGCTCAGTGTAACCTGCACTGGTGTATACCTCCTACACCATCTCAATAGTGGGTGTAGTATTTACACCAAAATATGCTGAAGCCGCGTTTATACGTAGCAAAACAGCTATATAGCCGAGCTGCATAGCTATGACTAAAAAAGTTTCGTTGTGTAGCTGTAGCAGCTGTATGAGCATGTACTTGATGAAATCAACCAGTTTACTTGGAGATGGCAAGCACACAACTGACAAGCGTCTTCGGGTGACAGCTATATAGCTGTGCTACAACAAAAAACGCGTTTCCAGCCCGGTTATATAACTCAGCTGCATAGTCCCCTTTGATCTTACCGACAACCGATGGGAAACTTACTTCCACTATATAGCTCTTGAATTGAACTATATAGCCGTTTTCGGGATTTCAAAAGCTATGGGCAATAACTTACACGTTTCATAAAATAGACACACTTTTTAGTTAAACAAAACGTTTTTTTACAAAAGTTAACAAAAAAAAAAGTTAAATTAAATCTTTTCTTAAAAAATGGCTTTTCTAAAAAAACTAAACGAAAACCTTTCCGGACCTTTTAATAAGACGTATTACCTCCCCTTGCCCTGATGACGGCTTCCAATCGCCTTGGCATACTGTCAAAGAGCTTCTTAATGGTTTCTTGTGGGATTTGCTGCCACTCTTCTAACACAACGATTTGCAACTCGGCGAGGTTTGTAGTGCGATTACGTGCTCGAACTCGTCTTTTAAGAATATCCCATAAGTGTTCAATACAATTCAAGTCAGGGCTTCTTGCAGGTCACCATATTTTTTCAATCCTCGCAATGATAAGATAATCGCTTAAACACCTAGCAATGTGTGGCCTGGCATTATCTTGCATTAGTAGCTCATCAGGGTCTATGATGGGCCTAATTGAAGTCACATGTTCTTCTAAAATCTCCTCTATATACCGTAAAGGAGTCAGAGCACCTCCTCTGACCACAACCAGATCGGTACGCGTCTCCCAAGAAATCCCTCCCCAGAACATTATATCGAACCTCCACCAAAAGGGACATGTGGCGTTGTACAGCATGGCTGGAACCTCTCCCCTTGCCTTCTCCATAGTCTTTCTCTACTATCTGGGCTATTCAGAGCAACTCTGGTCTCGTCTGAGAGATCAGCATTCCTTACATCAGCAATCAAACTTTGGAGGCTGGGAGCTGTTGACTGCCGGTTTCGAAATGCATGAAATCTCAGAAACCTATCATCCCGTGGACCTGTCACCATTGGGCGGTGTTGGCCTCCTAGAATGACTCCCAGTTTCTCTGTACCTTTTTAAGACTCTAGAAACCGTGGAATGATGCCTTCCAAGTCGACTTGCGATGTACCGTAGAGATCGTTCATCCTCAGACAAAGCAACAGCTCGGGTACCTTCTTCCACACTAAGATTCATTATGTTAATGAAAAAAAAGCTCCAATGTTTAAAAGAAATGTGGCTGAGACCCTAAACAACCGAGAATTTGCCAATAAGCTGAAGAATTTAAAACTGGAGAGATTAAGGACTAAGAGATATTATTAATGCAACAATTCTTAATCCCCAAACGTGGATAACTCTTGTCTTTGTTATTGAAGGACATATTGAAGACAAAATAAATAAAGCAGGCGACGATTTTAGTTAGAAGTAAATATTTACAGAAATATCTAGGTGTTGCAATACTTTATATACTTATACTTAATACTTATAGCAATATGTGACTGTTATCTTGCACCAACCTGCGCTCTGGCGTTCGGTTAATCAGGTACAAATCACTTACACCTCACTACACTGCTCTACACCTTACACCAACTCCTGTGCGCACCAATGCAAGCTGCTGAACAGACCTAATGACACTCCGTAACTCAAGAAATGTATGTAGAGGGATCAACTATCTTCCAAATGAGCTGAGAAACGTTTTAGCTTATTTTTCAAATTCTTTCGAACTAACAGGGTCTTTGGCTTTGGAACACTATTGAAAAATAAAAAATTAAGAGTAATTTCAAAAAATTACTTACCTTTTGCTCTTTTAAGGATTGTTCCGATTCCCAAGTATTGTGTATGTGTGACCATCCTTTCCATTTGATTGAATACTGTACTTCAGTCTGATTTTTGTCTGCAGTGTCATAATCCACATTAGGATCGCCATTTTCTTCAACGGCATATATAGTGGTCTGGTTCCCAATAACTAAAGTTGAATAAAGAAATTAAGTGAAATAATTAAATTTCGAAAAAACAAAAATATGAAAAAACGTTTTTAAAAACGAAAGCTTTTATTTGAATGAACAAAAAAGGAATAAATAAATAATTAATTAATTTTGTTACATATGATATGCTACGTACTTGTGAAGTTGAATCTGTAGATATTTATACGTAAGAATATTCATTTGAAAAGTAAAAGCCGCTCACAAGTCTATTTACATACAGTAAAATCCTTTTATAACGATTCCTGATATAACGATGTAAAACCCGTATCTAGTTTGGTTTGCTATCTAAAAGAGAAGAAATAAATCCGGATATAACGATGTTAGGTATAACGATATTCCGTATAAAACTATCTAAAACATAAGAAAAAGTTGTTTTTTCATTCCGGTTATAACGATATAATATGTATGTACACACGCACGAGTTTTGAACGGATGAAAAATACGAACATTATAGAAAAGGGTTTTAAACAGGGTTCTTGTTTACTCTTTCCGAGCACAATGAGTCATTCCATTTCCAAACATACTATTTCCCCCTTGCTGGATTTTCTTCGAACTTCCTTCTTCCCTTCTAGTGCGTTTATTCCTAGTTTCAGGTTAGTCTTTCCTTTGCCTCCGTAGGGACCGTGACTTCGGAACTTCATAACCAAGTAAGCAAAAATTTATACTTAAAAAAAAAAAGCAAGAAAACTAAAATAACTGATTTTTTTTGTGGAAAATTACATATGTACTCATGTGTATACATAATTTATGTATACAGTTACAAATGTATGTAAGTAAATTTTATGTGAATTTTAAAAAGTAAATAAAAATATGTAAACTTTCTCGTTATGATCATTGTAAAACACTTTTATTTTCACTAACAAGCTTATACATTTGTATGTAGGTCTAACAGTTTGGTTCCGGATATAACGATGTATTTTTCTTGGTCCCTTGAATATCATTATAACCGGATTTTACTGTATGTATTATTATTTATTAGACTATAGCGTAATTCGCAGGCGACAAGCTTATACTTTTCAAATTAATATTGTTACGTATAAATATATAGATTCAACTTTATAAGTACGTAGCATATCATCCATATGTAACAAAATTAATGACTTATTTATTCCTTTTTAGTTCATTCAAATAAAAGCTTGTTTTTAAAAAAGCTTTTTTTATTTTTTACTTTTTAGTCTTTACTTATTTCGTTTAATAGATTATTCACCATTATTGTCACTTTTCTGTAAATTGTATGTATATCTTACGGTTAGTGTAATGAATGCCTAGTATTGATAATTGCCGGATACGTATTAAAAAACAAACATGATTGGATGAAACACAATGAAAATTTTTAAATTGTGGGTATTATCTTGTGATGCGATCCGGAAATGATATGAACCGATTTTGTCATTTGTCATCATAGGTTCGGAAGCATTTTGTACCAACCAGATGTTATAGCAACCGGTTTATATATATAGACTCCTTCTGGCTGATGAATTGCTGCCGTCATTATCGATCATTTTCCAGGGCGATTTCCACGCTATTTATTCAAACTATTTTTTCAGCACTTAGCTACCGATCTCATATGTATTATTAATATTAGATTCACAAACTGCACTACGAAAACTTTTTAATAGTAATTTCCTAACACCTATCAGCCATATTGCAGCTGCCATCTTTAATTTGTCGCAATTAACACCGGAAGCATATATTGTCACTAGAGTTATGTGACTGCACTAAATTTCACCTCAATTGGTTAATTGGAAAGGGGTTAAAATTGACTTGCAAGATTTGTTGCAGACAGACATACAGACAACAAAGCAAGCTAAATAAAAGCTCGTAAAATACTAATAATCAGTTCATTCGCTAGATAATTAGTTGGTGCATTAGTTAAGGAATAGTTATTACCTCCTCTTTTCCCGATCCTTTGAGCTATAACCTTTTCGATTGTTTCCGAAGTGTCATTAATCAAGGCCTCTGCAGTTTCAAGTTGATTTTCTACCTCAAGAAGTTCATCTGATTCTGTATTTCCCTCACTTTCTTCTTTGTAACTGACCGATGAAACTCCCCGCCTGGATTTTATTCTGAAAAAAAAAATATATATACTTAAGATATAAAACGCCATAGAATAGGACCTACGTATGGAATTAAGCGCCACAAGATCTAAATCACAAATGAACCTAAACAGAATGTATAAACCAAACTATAGGAACACATATTCGTGAGGCCATGTGAACAAGGAAAAAATATTCACTGTTCTCAAACATTTTGCAAGATTTCTTTATTTTTCTGAGTTTTATCAAAAACTGTTCTAGGACAAACATTTTAGAGCAGTGGGGAGCAATAGAGCATATCCTGATTAAGATCCTTTATGTATGAAGATTCATTTTTGATCAAGAAAATAATCATAACTCATTTTCAATTAATTAACCATTCCATGAAAATAAAAAATTAGGTATTTTGAACATCAGCCCCAGCCGAAAAACTTTTGTAGTTTTCTTCAAACATCTTGAACCCCCTTGGCACCTAAAAGTTTGTAGGAATATTACTGTTCTACACCTTTGGTTTCATACCCTTTCTTCATTGACAAATAGCAAGATATATTTTTCAAAATTCACCAAAAAATGATGTTTTATACGTTTGGCTGTAAGTTTTTTGGAGAAGCGTTTCAAGAGCCTATCACGGGAACTTTTTATCTTAGTTTGACCATCAAAAGTTCCTGGGTCCCTCTCCGCACATGTTAATGCTCACCTTTTGTTCTGCTCATCGTCAGACTCATAGCTGGATTCCGATGAGTCTGAATATGCTCTGTGCCTCACCCGTGTCTTTGGTCTTTTGGTTTGTTTCAGCTGTTTTCTCCTTCCGCCAGGAGGTTTACTCGGCGGAGGTCGCTTACACTCTTTCTCCGTGTCACTATCATAAGAGGTATCTGAGTGCCATCTAGAAAATCAAATCAAATATTAGCATGTTGAAGACTAGCCAAAATAACCCGTTTCAGTCCAAGTTCCCAATTGGGAACACAAGACAAACTTTTTTTTTTTTGCCGGCTGTGCGGATATATTGATGAACCGATTTCGTATATTTTTTGGACAACACATTAATACAGCAATGTCGCTAGATATGCTTCAACTAGATAAGATGACAGTTAACCACAAGATAAATTGCCACTTGGCTCAATGCGATGGAAACCCAGAACGCGATCATCAACCATACGTCCTCTGTTGGAATTGAGTGGACCTTCAACCCTCCTTCCGCACCTCACTTTGGGGGATTATGGGAAGCAGCCGGGACATCGTCAGGGGTTGTAACTTTCCGAACTTCCACCGGAACTTGTAAGCGGCCCGTTAGTAAATAGTAAGTTTGAACCCCATCGCCTCTCCTCTTCCCATAACTTCCGGTACTCAGCAATAATAAAATTGGTGGGCGGTATGTTGTTCTTCAAATTTTATTATTATATATATATATATGTTTTATATTATTATAATACTAGTATATTAGTATAGTATGTTAGTACATACTATGTACAGTGTATAAATGTGAATATTCTAGTGGGGGGTGTGTGGGGGAGGTGATTAGTTCTTCAAGAACAATAATAACAAACCAGGAGCGGTAGAGGATTACGGCTGGCAATGGGATTATATCCCGGAGTTGTCCGCCAGTTGTTGTCCACCTGGAGCCCAACCAACCTCACGGCAGTCTATCTCTCAACATCCCTGCCCGCTCTGGCCGATCCAGCTCCCCTGGCTCACCTCAACCCATTCCGCTCGGGCCATCCATCACCGCCGCCCTCTCCGCTCACCACATCACCGCCCTCCATAGTGAGACATTATTTTATTTAAGATATAATTAGTTTATTTTTCTAATTAACCGTTATTTATAATAGGAAAGAAGTATTATTTTCAGTTATTTTCGTTTTTTGGACCAAGTTGAGTCTTTATATTTCTTTTCAACAAATTTATTTTCTGGTTGTAAGCGTAGCTGATCCAAGTTTCTTTCCTTGTTTTATTTTTTTTTTTATTGTTTTAATTTATTTTCCTTTTTATCCTAATAGGATAAAGGTGATCCTCCAATCAGAACCCCCTATGGTTCAGGAGAGATATTTGGAGTTGCGAAAAACCTTCTTTTTTTTTGTTTTGTTTATCAAATTACCGCGCTCCCCTTCCTCCTAACAGATTCCTTATTTCTTTTGCGAAATACATTAAAACAACAATCTCTGTAGATAAGTTTCAACCCGATACGATTATGATCAACCATAAGTAATGAACAAAGTATATTGTGGTTGGAACAGACTAAAGTAGTCGAAGAAGAAATATAGGATGTATGTGAGGGCGCCGGTAGCTCAGTGGTATGCGTGCTTGCTTTCTGAGATCGCGAGTTCGAAATCTGACCGAAGTCCTTAGCTTATACATGAACCTAGTAACACAAATTTTGCACATTTTCTGAAAACACGTTAAGAAAACGATGTCGGTAGATAGACTTCAACTAGATACGATCTTGGACAACTATAAGTAAAGAAATCAATATATTTTAGTTGGTCCTAACTAAAATAGTCAAAGAAGAAATATAGAAAATGTGTGGACCTTGTTGCACCAATTCTTTATATCTACAAAAAAACCTATCAATACAGCAATGTCGGTAGATAGATAGTCTTCAACTAGATACGATCTTGGACAACGATAAGTAAAGAAATCAATATATTTTAGTTGGTCCTAACTAAAATAGTCGAAGAAGAAATATAGGATGTGTGTGGAACTTGTTGCACCAATTCTTTATATTTACTAAAAAGCCTATCAATACAGCAATGTCGGTAGATAGTCTTCAACTAGATACGATCTTGGACAACTATAAGTAAAGAAATCAATATATTTTAGTCGGTCCTAACTAAAATAGTCGAAGAAGAAATATAGAATGTGTGTGGACCTTGTTGCACCAATTCTTTATATTTACTAAAAAGCCTATCAATACAGCAATGTCAGTAGATAGTCTTCAACTAGATACGATCTTGGACAACTATAAGTAAAGAAATCAATATATTTTAGTTGGTCCTAACTAAAATAGTCGAAGAAGAAATATAGAATGTGTGTGGACCTTGTTGCACCAATTCTTTATATTTACTGAAAAACCTATTAATAAAGCAATGTCGATAGATAGACTTCAACCATATACGATGTTGGTCAACCATAAGAAAGAGATATGTTCTAGTTGGAACTGACTAAAAAGGACATATAAGATACGGGTTGATTTTGATGCACAAATTTCGTATATTATTAGTAAACACATTAAAACAACAATGACGGTAGATACGTTTAAACGAGAAGTGAGTATGGTCAACCATAGGCCAAGAAAAACACATTTTCTGGTTGGAACTGACTAAAATAGTCGAAGAAGACATATTGGTTGTTTTGATGCACCGATTTCGTATATTCTTTGGACAACACATTAAGCCTACCCTTGATTGAATTGATAGAGACTCAAGACGTTTCGAATTATTATTTCATGACTACATGCATATTTTCTCTGTAACATTCAATATTATTTATTTGAACATGCCTTACAATGATTGGATAATATTGAGTCCCATTGTTCCAGATTATTATTTGTGGTCATATTAGTTTTCTACAATATGCTGGTCCCTATGAATTTCCGGTTAAATCACAATAAACACCTGTCAAAAGTATACTTATAAAGCGATTAGACTATTTCCATAATTGAATATTACCATGAATGAAATTTATAATGAACTTTTATTATTTTTTAGAGATGAATTCATGGAGATAAAATGTATAACATTTTGGTTTGACTTGACCTCACGACCAGGATCAGAATCAGGGGGGAGTCCACTTGACTAATGCCAGACAAGGTCAGTCATCATCCAGGGCCAATAAGTCGGAGGCCCAGCGAGATGCCCGACTGAGCCGTATGAGTCAGCGCCAATCAAATGCTAGGGCTGCTGAAACTGAGGCCCGTTTAGGTGCAAACAGGAATGGCGCGAGATGAGAGCCCTTCTTAATCAATGGCGAGAAAAACTTAAACTGTGGATATCTTTACGATCCAAAAGTTGATAATGCTAGAGAATCTGATATTGGGTCCATGAAAGTAATAACCCCTGATAACATAATCTATCTGAGCAGGTCTAATTTTATCTTCCAAGCATACCAGTATATGTGCAGGAGAAAGACCACACTTTTGCCACTCAAGAGAGTACATATAGCAAAAGACACCTCCAAATACTTTATACATTAATTTTTTAAGTTTCAAATGAAAAACCAGGGAAAGGATATCATGCCTATCATGAGGAGCCTGTCCCGGAAGTAACTCATTACATATTTTTTCCCATTTTGTATTTGTAGGAATAGTAATAAATAAATCTGGGCATGAATGCTAGCGTACGTAGCAGAAGGCGTCTTGTGTATGCTCATGCACGTATAAATTAATCTATGCGATAAGAATACTTACGGTTTGTTTAAAGTCTTTTTTGTTTTTTTGTTACTTTTTGAGCTAGTATCGCTGTCACCCGTGTTCAGTCTACTGGGTTCTTTACGTTGCCGACTAGATCTTCTTATTCCATACACGTCCGGGTTATCTTCCCAATACTGAAAATAATCATCTATTTAGACTAAACAAAATGTCAGAAATGTTCGTCCATGTTGTGGAAACTCGAAACAACTAAGATTATAAAATAATTAAAAAATTTATACCCGCTTCGCTGCGGCTGTAGATTCCGACGATTTCGACTTATATTCGGATCCACTCCCAGAAGATTTTGAAGAAACGCTGGAGCTCGATCCAGAATCACTGAAATACAAGAAGATAAACCATTAATAAGACAAATATTAGTATTCATTTTGCTATGTTTGTCTTTTCTGTTTATTTTCGTCGAAAATAATTATAAGGCAAACTTGGCAAAAAGTGATCCTACCTGTCGGACACAGAGCCGCTTCCGGATGATGAATTCTCTGAATCATTATTCCCATGTTCTTTTTCACTCTCAGATCCAGAGTCGTCACCTGATCCATCTTGTGCCTAAAATTATAAAAAACTGAATAGTTTAAAATTTGGCATCCTTACCTTATATTTTACGATTTACAAGAAGCTCCGAGGTAAAAAGAGTTACCCTGCTCGAGGTAAAAGATTGAAAGTAGCAGAAGCTGCAAAGCGACCACGTAGGTCAAGATTATTTTATTTATTTACTTTTCATTTTTTAATATATATATATTTTTTAAATTATTGGTTTACCATTACAGTTTCAGTAATTGTTATTTTATTTGATATCATGATTTTATTATTTGAATGTTTTTACATGTTTTTCTTTAAACCTATTGTTATTTATTAATTCGATACATTGACAAATATTACTCATATTTTTTTTTAAATTAATAACATCATTATTTTTATTTCTTAAAGACAACTGATATCATTCCTATTGAAAAAAGCCGGTTCATCCAGAGTAACTCTGGGTTTAATAACTAAGTTGGCCTTTTCTTAGAATCAGGACAACAAAATAAGGAGCTCTGACCACGAAGCCTCTCCTGGCAAATAAATCTAAACACTCAACAACCAGAATCCTAAATAACCTTAAGATCAACAAGGCCCCCCTCAGAACATCAACCACCACATTTAAGACCCCCCCTCCCCCAGTACATAATTATGTACATTATTTTCTTTCTAAATACATTAGAATGTATCTATCTGTTTCTTGGAATATGTTTCATTGATTTATGTTAATTGAAAAACAATTGGCTATTATCAGACCAGGATTATGTATTACACATTATAAGAAATAGTTTGAGATAAATATGTTTATTTTCATTTATACGGGAACTTGTACAACGTTTAGTCGTCTAGCCAAACCTTTCAAATACATTTTTGCAACTTTTTCATATTTGATTAAGAAATTGAATTCCTCACAACATGGTCACCAAGTCGGGGGATTTTCAAAAAATAAATTGTTTATAAGAACCTAGCTGTAGTCTCCTTGCCGAACCGTATTAAAAGTAGGAAAATTAACTTTAACAATTTTTTTAAAAAAACACGATTCGTAGAAGAATCGAGGGCTACAGGTGTTCTCAAGTATTGGGATGCCAGGTGGCGACTTTTCTTTAGGTCTTGACGATCAGCTTCTCTTCTTTTATTTTAAATTCTTTCTTGCATTGCTCCTGTGGGGCTCGTAGGCACAATTGATCCCTTCGGAGGCCCATCCAAAGTCAGTGTTCGTAATACGTTTTCGGTAACATCCTCGCCTCCTAACGACTTCATTCTACGTAGAAACTGGCTAGGCTCCTGTTCTCCAAGTTGGAAAGTGCCAACCTTTGATTCGGTTTCCTTGAAAATATTCGTAAGTCCATCTTTCGCGACAGTATATATGTTGGATCTTTCAGATTTTTTAATGTCCCATATATTTTTGACAAACTTCGGCTCAAGCTGTGAGACTCAATAGTTGAATTTCGTCTCCTTTCTAGCGATACGATATAAATTGAGATTCGACTTGAAAAATAAATATTTCAGTTTTTTCAACCCAAAAACAAGGAATTTTAATGCTCAACCAGCCCACGAAATTAAGATGCTGATTATCTCCTTGGTTTTCCACGTAATTTTCGTCTGCTGGAGGTTGCCGGTTTTTGTTTCGAAATTGATCCGTTTTATATTGCGATTCCTCTGTTAAATTCACTCGAGTCATCACGTTAGGGTCACCAATATTTAGATGTGCATTTAATAAAAACAATTAAAAACTTTCAATAGAAACTTTTTATTTTTAGTAACTTTTTGTTACAAAAATCACAACCAAACTTCTAAACAACTGACTCTTCGAAATATTGTTTTTTTTTAAATTTTGTTTTTAACAAAAAAAAAAAAATTATTATTGGAACTATCGATTATCATAATAAATAATGTATGAATTATAAATATATATATATATATATATATATATAAATAATTAAAATAATAATGCACTTATTTTTCAGCATACTTCACATGATATTATGACAAATCAATTATTTTTGATGGGATCAAGGGGAAAGTGAATATTTTTTTTACCAATTGAAGAAGTAAGTAAACAATAAATATTTTTTTAATTTTTTCAAATTTTTGGGTCAAAATAGCGTTGAAATACATAAACCAAATGCATTTCAGATCAGATACTAGACCTAAACTTATACAAATTCCCGAAGAAAACAATACAACCATAATTGAATACATCATTAAAATAAGTATAAAATGATGAAAAAACGTCGTAAAACATTTATAATTGTTATTAAGTCCTAAGAACAAAATACAATAATACTATTAAATTATAACATATGAATGACGGTTGCTTAGGTTAGTAATACATGTTCAGTCGCTAAGTGATTTCACACTCACAAATATGAATAAATAACAAAATTTTATCAATACTTCCAACACTTTTAGCCAGCACAACAACGAATTCAATCATGAAACTTCTTTGATTTCCTAAGCACCCTGATCACTAAAATACATTCAAAACGAAGAAATAGGTTATAAATTGGTCAGACGCAATGCTCTTTTCAAAAATTTGAAGTTAGTTTATGTTACAAGAAGTTTTTATAAGGTAATAGACTTGTTTAAAGATAAAGATGTGTTTGATAGTAAGTTATTAACAAAATTGTTTGGTAAAATGTTGTTTTAGAATTTAGATACTTGAATAACTGTTATTTTATCAAAAGAAAATAGAATATGAGTATTCTATGCTTTAAGTTCTTAAATATGTGATCAACTGTATATTTCATGGCAAATCGATGATCAAAAAAGCACTGACGATTCCGGGACAAGTATGAAGTGCCTGAAAAAGCTAAAATAACTTTTTTGGGTACATCGCAGATTTGCGTGAATTTTTGTGGTGACACACCCTAACATCTGTGTAATACGAACATACACTTTTTTGGATGGTACACACAATAATTGGGGAGAAACTTGAACTAATTAAAATGTAAACAACATCCCTTGTACACCAATTATATAGTACATACATTCAAACATTGTTGGTACATAACAAAATTGTTACGCAATTGTTGCAAACCTTTTAAACGTTAGCTGTCATAATAAACTATAAAGAAATAGTGAGAAATAATCAAAATATATGAAAAGAACATTGTAAGGTTATATAAGGTCAGAATAAATCTCAATTTAAAAATACAAAAGTATTACACCTGACCACAATATAAAGCTGCATTGAATAAAGCAGAATAATTAATAATTTGTGCAAATAATCAAAATATAATATTATTACTAACCTGAGGCATTCTGTTAAGCTTTAGACACTTGGTACATCCAAATGTAAATGTCTAAAGTATATCGAAAAATATAATTATATCTCACTTTCATAACTATATTATTCGTAAAGTTTCCCAAACAAGAAAAAATTAGAACAATAAAGTCAAATTACAAGAATCAGAATCGTCTTGATTTCAATTTTTCAACTTGAGGAGCAGAAAGAAAGTAAACTAGATTTAAGAAACATTATACAAATTTAATGTAAACAACTGAATGAAATTGTACACTTAGGTCGACAAAAAAATAATAATAAATAATATAAAAAATTACTCCGAGAAAATTGAGACGAGAAGAACATTGCGTGAAGTCGCAGACACGCATTCAATCCGCCATTTTGAATATATCCTTGAAATCTATGCTGTGGTTCTCTTTGATATTATAATTGAAACGTAATGAAGAATAATTAATTTTCGTTCATCTAAAAAAAAGAAGTTAAGTGTATTTCACCATTTTAATTCCGGTTGGAAGTCATACACTTTGTTTAAAACGAACAACAAGTATGAAGATATTGTTACAAAGACATGTGTATATAAATACAACATTTTTTTTTATATTCTTATAAATATAATTTTTTTAATGAAAAAGTAAGCCAGAAAATTATTAATTATTATCACATGTAAAAATGTTGTGTTGGTATTGAAAAGTTTCCTATTTTTCTTATTGAAGTGTCGATTTATTTACATCGAGTGGTGCCAAAAAAAAGTACGCATAATTCCTGCCGTTATCGGGAGGAATGAGGGGTCGAGGTGAACCTAACGACCGTAAGGGAAAGCTGTATTATTTTTTATTGAGTTTACAAATGTTTTTTTTGGCAGCTCTCAAGTATTGGCTTTTAAGTGTGTTCTCTTGAAACTTCGATGACAGTCAGAAAAGTGTCCTAATCGTAGAATCCATTTCCTGGCTACCCCTATTTTTTGTTTTAATTCTGAAAAATGCTTCGGATCAGGAATTAATTTTTCTAATGCGGAAAATCAATAATATTGTTTTTAACATTTTTTTAAAGTTTTTTGGCAAAAAATCGTGGAAATAACTTTTAAGTAAGAAAGCGCCGGTAGTCATTTTGTAGATAGTTTCACCCTGAAGAGAATGACATATTGTACGTTCACCTATGTCCAATAAAATCGTGAGCATCGTTTGCAGACGCTTAAAAAATGGAAAACATTGAATTCCTGGAACCAGGTATAAGGACCCCTCAAGCTGGCTTGAGGAAAGACAGGAAACCAAATAATTGAATTATAATAATTCAATTATATCTTGCGATAACTCTTCATGGGGCATTCCTTCTTTTTTCCCCTATCAGTAGTTAATTACGTCCGCAACTATACGTCTAGGGTAAGTTCTGTAATCATTCAAAAATTCGATACTGAGTTTTCACCTGAATTTCTTGTTATCGAACTTTCTGATTCAAGAAATGAAAAAAAAAAATGTGATGTGGCCATTAAATGAATTTCTTACCCCAACCACGCTTCAGATCACTCTCTCCTACCCTTTCTCAAAATCATTTCATAACGGCATTACTGCGTATATGAATTCCTTTAGTCCCAAGTACGACCCTGTCCGGCGGATCAACTCCACCCTAGGCCCGTCGTACAGCGGGCATTCGAGAACTACATGTTCTGCAGACTCGACGCCGCCGCACGAGCAGTTCGGGCTGTCATTCTTCTTGAAAAAGAAGAGCTTGGAGTTGAAATCCCCGTGACCTGATAGTATCTGGGACGTCCAGTGGTCCGGCTTTACCCAAACCGACTCAAGTCTTGCCCGGACGTTTGGGAAGTAAGCCCAGGTCGTTCGGCCGTCTGATGATTGTGACCATCGCAACTGCCATTTATCTACTATCCACTCTTGGACTATGTCCTTACAACGCTCTGGTCTGGACTGTCCGTGTAGTTCCTCCTCCAGGGTTAGTTGCAAAGGCTCGTCGGTGTCTGCTCTAAGGGATTGCGTCTGCAGAGGTACGAGGCGACGGCCCCGTCCAAGACTAAGTCAATGGGCGGAGCTCCCGCCAGTACTTGCAGCGCTGCCGTAGAGATAGTCCCATAGGTCTTTGTGACCCTTAACAGGGCTGTTCTCTGTGCCTGAATGAGGATAACTCGCTGCCGTTTCGTGGGGTGATGCCACCATCCTGCGGCCGCGTATCTCGCATCGGCCTCGAACCCCCCGGTGTAGATAGCTCTACACGGGGAGTAGCCGAGGCCCCATGTTGCTCGGGCTAGG
Organism: Aradus depressus; assembly: GCA_963662175.1. Taxonomy (NCBI): domain Eukaryota; kingdom Metazoa; phylum Arthropoda; class Insecta; order Hemiptera; family Aradidae; genus Aradus; species Aradus depressus. The sequence goes on along the minus strand of OY759218.1, from coordinate 53,922,549 downwards.
CAGCTCAAAGCGTTGAAAATGGCTATAGTTCTTTCTTTAATGGCAACAGCGTGGGGTGTCACGTTCAGACCCGGCCCGATTCGCACTCCTAGGTACGTTACCGTTGCCGGGCACTCAACGCGCAGCCCATGGTATCTTATGACCAGAGGATGCCGGACAGACGTCCTCCCTCTCGCTAGCAAAGCCAACGTCTTGCCGGGCGAGAGGGCGAGTTTGTTGGCGCAGCACCAGCTGTCAAGATGCCCAATGGCTGTCTCTGTGCGTTGGGTCAGAGCAGCGCGACTATCTGCGTGCACTGGCCCGTCTCGTCCCGGCCACCGTAGGGACACCATCACCCCAGACCTGCTCCGTATTACGTGTTAGTGTCTCCAGTTTGCCCGGTTAAAGGGTTTATTTCGAGGAGCGGACTAGATAAACAGTGAGATCGGTGATTGGTGACACTGTGTAACGGTTTCGAGCGTGAAGGAGCGAGCCGTTTGCGCGCGAGGGTGAGTGAAAGTTAGTTTCAATTTTTGAATTGTGGAAGAGAAAGTCGTTAGAAGTCCGTTGGGTGGGCTCGGTAGAGGGGAGTGCCCCCCACCCCGCTTCCTTCACCCCCTCCCTCCCTCCCTAGTCATGGAACGTCCCTGTGTCCCCCCCACCCATCCTGCCACCCCCTCATCCCCTGCCACTACCAACAAACCCCAAAAGACAATTTCACCTGCTCCCATCCCCCGCCGTGGACCCGTCCCCCTGCCTTCCCGCCGATGTACGCTTCCTGCTCCGATAAGTTCCCCCGCCCTTAAGAAGACCATGCCACCGGAGAGACAGGGCACCGAAGACACTGCCCTGTTGAATGGCTGCCCCAATGGAGAAGCGGCAGCCATTCAACACATGATCGCCGAGACTGCACTGGCCTCAAAAATGGGTAAGGCCAGTCAGCGGAAAATTAACGACGGCATTCAACGACTCATTGAGCTGCTGGCGGCCTCCTTCATCAGGCAGCTTGAGGCCGAGACGAGGGCCCGGGTTTCTTCGGAGATCCTGGAGACTTTTCGACCTGAAGTAATGGCGGAGGCCATCGCCACTAGGCTGGGTGGACCAAAGGCACCGGCCCCAAAGCTCTGCTCAGTTGGTCGCAGGGCAGAGGCTGTACCAGCCCCAACCTCCTCTACTTCTCTTGCCCCCCCCCCACGAAGCCCTGCCCCCCCCCCCCCCCACGAAGCCCTGCCCCCCCCCCCCCCCCCCCCCGGAAGAAAAGTGGAACGAGGTGCTGAGAAGGAAGAAGAAGAAGCCGAGGACGGCCTCATCCGCCGCCCCAGCAGCCCCACCAGCAGTCATCAAGAAAAATATCATCTTGAAGGAGCTGGCGAGGACCGCAGCCGCTGGGGGCCCCACCAGACCGAGAACCTATGTGGCGGTGGTAGCTCCCATCCAGGGGACGGACACATGTTCACTGGAGATTGCCCTTGACAAGCTGACCCCGAGAGAGCTTGGGATCAACATCAGGTCCTGCCGACCCGCCAGAAGAGGGGGAATCCTCCTGGAGGTCTCCACCGCCGACGAGCTGGAGGTGCTGGCGACCAGCGCGAGGCTCCGGAAAGCGGGCCTGAAAGCTCAAGCGCTTCCTAAACGGAGCCCCCGTCTGGTCGTCTACGGCATACCAGGCTCAGTACCCCGGCTTGGAGTCCCCCAGGCTGGTATATAAGAGGGGCCCTAGGGGCGGGTCGACCGAAAACTGGGTAGTCGAGGCGACTGCAGCAACCAGGGGAGCCCTCATCAGCTCCGGGAGGATGACTCTAGGATGGTTCCTTTTCAGAGTCAAGGACTGCCTGGAGGTTTCGAGGTGCTGGAGATGCCAGGTCTTCGGACACGTTGCAACAACATGCAACAGATCACAGGTATGTGCGAGGTGTTCGGTGGAGGGTCATGACAGCACTAGCTGTCCCAATAAGGCCCAAGCGCCGAACTGCGTGAACTGCCGCAGACGGGGTCCTCGCGCCGCACACACGGCTGATAGCGAGACCTGCCCGTCATACATCCGTGCCTTAGAGGCCCTAGTCTCACGCACCGATTATGGCGGGTAGGATGCGCGGGGGCCTCCGCCTGTGGCAGATCAACATGCACAGGCGCAGGATAGTGGCGGAGGAACTGCGGCATTTGGTGACTGCCGAGAGTGTGGATGTATTAGCTCTCCAGGAGCCCTACTGCGTCAGAGGCTGCGTGGCAGGCCTTGGTACTGGCCACAGAATTATCACTGGCGCACGGAACGGCGATCGCCCAATGGCAGCGATCGTCGTGACCGGTCCCCAAGTGGACGTGATGGCACTCCACCATCTGTCCACCAGCCATATAGCTGTGGCTTGTATCAGGCACGCCAACGCGAGTTGCTATGTGATCAGTGGATATTTCCCACCGAATGAAAACATAGAGCGACAACTGGGCCAACTGGAACTGGTCCTGGACACTCTCGCGGGGCGCAGTGTGATGGTCATGGCTGACGTCAATGCCTGGTCTGCCGCGTGGGGATCGGTTCGCACCGACCGCCGGGGCGACAGACTGATGGACGTGATCTCCCGCCATGATCTATGCATTGTTAATGACCCGCACTCCTCTCCCACCTTCCATGGCCCCAATGGAGAGTCTCACATAGACGTCACGTTGGTGTCGAGTGCCCTATACCGGTCTGTGGGCGGCTGGAGCATCCGAGAGAACACATCTAGCGACCATAGTGTCCTAGACGTTCTGCTCTTTGATGCCCAGCTCCCTGCAGTCAGGCCTAGGGACCCCCGCTTTGCTACTCGCAAGCCCATACCTGACGCCTTCGTGGCGACTGTCACCACCTACTCCTGTGACGAGGACTGGGAGGGCCTCAGGGGCTTGGACCCGGTTGACCAGATTGAGGAGGAGGTTGGCAAACTCAGCAGCATTTTGCTGCGAGCTGCCGACGAAAACATCCCGAGAAAAGTCAACCGGCCCAAGAAGGTCCCCTGGTGGAGCGAGGACCTCACCCTTGCCAAAATGGCCGTTCATCGTGCCAGGAGAAGGAGCCAACGGTGCCGAGACCCTCTCCTAAGGTGGATGCGAAGGGAAGAGTACAGGCAACTAAGCAAGGCTTATGGTAAGCGGATCGAAACCTCAAAAAAGGAAAGCTGGAGGAAGTTCAATGAGGACGAGAGCAGCAAAAACCCGTGGGGGATCCCCTACCGGGTTGCCACCGGCAGGCTCAAAGCGGTCGCCCCCGTAGCCTCCATCAGAGACGGCGGCTTGTACGCCTTGTCTCTGGAAGAGGCCGGTAGGATGTACCTGAAGGAGGCCTTCCCGGCGGATAACCCGGAGGAAGATACACCCAGCCAGCATGACATCAGGTTTGCATCTCGCACACTACCGAATACGGAGGATGCGCCTGATTGGGATGTGATCGATTTAGATTTGGCGGTTGGGAAGCAGAAGAGTGGCGGCGCCCCTGGGAGTGATCTCATAGACGCGGCCATAATTAGGAAAGCTCTCCCGGCAATCACGCCAGATCTGATGCACCTGTACAATGCCTGCTTGAGGCGGGGCCACTTCCCGAGAGCATGGAAACGGGCGATTGTTTGCACGTTTCTCAAGCCTGGGGACAGGGAGCCTGCTTTGGCAGCGAGTTATAGACCAATCAGCCTGCTTCCCGTGCTCGGTGAGGTGCTAAAGACTCTCATCCTCAACAGAATTCGTGCCCAGGTTCATGCCTACGTGTCCCATCGGCAGTACGGTTGCCTGAGGGGTAGGTCCACTGAGGACGCCTTGAGGAGGCTAAGGGCGGATGTGGAGGAAGGCGGGGGCAAATATGCACTCTGTGTCTTCTTCGACATTGCAGCGGCCTTCGATAGCGCCTGGTGGCCTGCGGTCCTCACGCGACTGCGGATGATGGGACCACCTAGGAATCTATTTGGGCTGATCTCCGGCTTCCTTCGCGAGCGCTCTGCAACCATGAGCCAGCGCTATGCCAGCACTACTGCGGAGGTCACCAGAGGCTGTCCCCAGGGCTCGGTCCTCGGACCTACTCTGTGGGGCATACTCTTTGATGAGCTGCTCCGTGACCTAGAGAACCGAGGATTCAAGGCAATAGCCTACGTCGACGATCTCGTGGTCACGGTGCACGCAGATAGTTGCGCTGCTCTGACCCAACGCGCAGAGACCGCTATTAGGCATATTGACAGCTGGTGCTGCGCCAACAAATTCGACCTCTCGCCCGGCAAGACGTTGGCCTTGCTAGCGAGAGGGAGGACTGACGCCCGGCATCCTCTGGTCATAAGATACCATGGGCTGCGCGTTGAGTGCCCGGCAACGGTTACGTACCTGGGAGTGCGAATCGGGCCGGGTCTGAACGTGACACCCCACGCTGTTGCCATTAAAGAAAGGACTATAGCCATTTTCAACGCTTTGAGCTGCCTAGCCCGAGCAACATGGGGCCTCAGCTACTCCCCGTGTAGAGCTATCTACACCGGGGTGTTCGAGGCCGTTGCGAGATACGCGGCCGCAGGATGGTGGCATCACCCCACGAAATGGCAGCGAGTCATCCTCGTTCAGGCACAGAGAACAGCCCTGTTAAGGGTCACGAAGGCCTACCGGACTGTCTCTACGGCAGCGCTGCAGGTACTGGCGGGAGCCCCACCCATTGACTTAGTCTTGAACGGGGCCGTCGCCTCGTATCACTGCAGACGCAATCTGCCCTTTAGAGCAGACACCGACGAGCCTTTGCTACTAGCTCTGGAGGAGGAACTACACGGCAGTCCAGACCAGAGCGTTGTAAGGACATAGTCCAAGAGTGGATAGTAGATAAATGGCAGCAGCGATGGTCACAATCATCAGACGGCCGAACGACCTGGGCTTACTTCCCAAACGTCCGGGCAAGACTTGAGTCGGTTTGGGTAAAGCCGGACCACTGGACGTCCCAGATACTATCGGGTCACGGGGATTTCAACTCCAAGCTCTTCTTTTTCAAGAAGAAGGACAGCCCGAACTGCTCGTGTGGTGGCGTCGAGACTGCAGAACATGTAGTTCTCGAATGCCCGCTGTACGACGGCCTAGGGTGGAGTTGATACGCCGGACAGGATCGTACCTGGGACTAAACCCGAGGAAGCTGATGAGTGAGGCTGACTACCCGGAGTTCGGACGATTCGTCGCCTCCTGGCGGAAGGTAAAGAAGGCAGCTTAACGTGGTTCCGGGGATGACCGTTGGGTGCTGATAACACGGCCCACCTGCGACCATCCTCGGCGCAACGCAGCCAAGAACATAAGTGCCTGGTCCCGAGTTCTCTCGGGAAACGTCGAAAAGGTAGGTTGGAGGACCCAACCGATCGCTCCGGTGATTGGCGGGGTCCTACAGCCGGCCGTAGCAGCAAATAAATAAAAATTAAGCGGCGGAGCCCCCTTCAGGTGCCGGTACACACGTGAAAAAAAAATAAAAAATAAAAAAATAAATAAATAAATAAAAATATCTGCGTGCACTGTGACCACGAGATCTTCGACATAGGCTACTGCCTTGAATCCTCGGTTCTCTAGGTCACGGAGCAGCTCGTCAAAGAGTATGCTCCACAGAGTAGGTCCGAGGACCGAGCCCTGGGGACAGCCTCTGGTGACCTCCGCAGTAGTGCTGGCGGTCTCGAAGGAAGCCGGATATCAGCCCAAATAGATTCCTAGGTGGTCCCATCATCCGCAGTCGCGTGAGGACCGCAGGACACCAGGCGCTGTCGAAGGCTGCTGCAATGTCGAAGAAGACACAGAGTGCATATTTGCCCCCGTCTTCCTCTTCCTCCACATCCGCCCTTAGCCTCCTCAAGGCGCCCTCATTGGACCTACCCCTTAGGCAACCGTACTGCCGATGAGACACGTAGGCATGAACCTGGGCGCGAATTCTGTTGAGAATGAAAGTCTCTAGCACCTTACCGAGCACGGGAAGTAGGCTGATTGGTCTATAACTCACTGCCAAAGCAGGGTCCCTGTCCCCCGGCTTGAGAAACGTGCAAACAATCGCCCGTTTCCAGTCCTTAGGCAGGAGTTTACCAGATGAAGAAGATCCGCCTTTATGGCCGGGAATGCCTTCTTGATCATGGCGGCGTCTATGAGATCCATCCCAGGGGCGCCGCCATTCCTCTGCTTCCCAACCGCCAGACTTAAATCTAATTCGTCCCAGTCCGGAGCGTCCTCCGTATCCGGCAGGGCATGGGCAGTCTCTCTGATAATTACCTGGGCGGGGGTATCCTCCGTCGGGTCGTCCGCCGGAAAGGCCACTCCCAGGTACATCCGTCCTGCCTCCTCCAGGGAACCTACTTCTGAAGGTGATAAGGCGGGAAGAGTACCGACAACTGAATAATGCCTACAGCCGAAGCATCGCCACCGCGAAGAAGGTAAGCTGGAGAAATTTTATAGGGGAGGAAAGTGTTAAAAACCCGTGGGGGATCCCTTACCGGGTCGCCACCGGGAGGCTTAGGCCGGTCTCCCCGGTGGCCTCCATCAGGGATGGGGACGTTTATGCCTTGTCCCTGGAGGAGGCAGGAAGGATGTACCTAGGGGTGGCCTTTCCGGCAGACGACCCGATGGAGGATTCCCCCGCCCAGGTAATTATAAGAGAGTCTGCCCGTGCCCTGCCAGATACGGAGGACGCTCCGGACTGGGATGAATTAGATCTAAGTCTGGCGGTTGGGAAGCAGAGGAATGGCGGCGCCCTTGGGATGGATCTCATAGACGCCGCCATGATCAAGAAGGCATTCCCGGCCAGAAAGGCGGATCTTCTTCATTTGGTAAACTCCTGCCTAAGGACCGGCCACTTCCCGAGTGCTTGGAAACAGGCACTTGTGTGCACGTTTGTCAAGCCTGGGGACAGGGACCTCTCCTTGGCGGGCAGCTATAGACCGATCAGCCTACTCCCAGTTCTGGTAAGGTGCTGGAGACTCTGATCTTCTCCGGTATTCGGGCCCGGGTACAGGCCTTCGTGTCGCATAGACAATTCGGATGCATGAGAGGCAGATCTACCGAGGATGCGTTGAGCATGCTGAGGGCGGATGTCGGAGAGGGCAGAGGGAAATACTCTCTCTGCATTTTCTTCGACATAGCCGCGGCCTTCGACTGCGCCTGGTGGCCTGCCGTCCTTTTGCGACTACGGTCTGTGGGAATACCTAGGAACCTATTCGGGCTCATCTCCAGCTTCCTCAGCGAGCGCTCTGCGACGGTGAGGCAGCAATTCACCAGCACTACAGTGAACGTCACTAGAGGGTGTCCCCAGGGCTCGGTCCTCGGACCAACGCTCTGGAACATACTCTTTGACGGACTGCTTCGTGACCTCGAGACTCGTGGACACAGGGCAATAGCCTGTGTTGACGACCTAGTGGTCACGGTGCACGCTGACAGTCGCGCCACTCTAACCGCCCGAGCCCAAGCCGCGATCGAATCTACGGATACTTGGTGCCGACTGAACAAGTTGACCCTCTCTTCCAGCAAGACAGCAGCCATGCTGATGAGAGGAAACACTGACGCCCGCCACCCCCTGGTTCTTGCAGTACACGGCCGACGCGTTGAATTTCCGGCAGTGATCACGTACCTAGGTGTGGGGATCGGGCCGGGATTCAACGTCACGCCCCACACTGTTGCCATCAAGGTTAGGACAACAGCCATCTTTGGCGCTCTGAGCTCCCTAGCCCGAGCGACATGGGGCCTCGGCTACTCTGCGTGTAAAACTATTTACACCGGAGTTTTCGAGGCTGTGGCAAGGTACGCCGCTGCCGGATGGTGGAATCGCCCCACCAAACGGCAGCATACGTTGATACTACAAGCTCAAAGAGCAGCCCTCCTCAGGGTGACCAAGGCCTACCGTACAGTTTCCACGGCTGCGCTGCAGGTGCTGGCGGGGGCTCCACCCATAGACCTAGTCTTGGACGGTGCCGTCGCCTCGTACTTCTGCAGACGCGGCTTACCACTGGAAGCAGACACGGACGTGGCCTTGCGTCAAGCCCTGGAGGAGGAGATGCAAGGACAGGCGAGACCAGAGCGCCTGAGGGGCATTGTCCAGGAATGGATCGTGGAAAAATGGCAACAGCGTTGGGCGCGATCGACAGATGGCCGAACAACCTTCGCCTATTTCCCGAACGTCCAGACGCGACTTGACTCCCCATGGATACAACCAGACCATTGGATGTCACAGGTGCTAACAGGTCACGGCGACTTCAACGCCAAGCTCTTCTTCTTTAAGAGGAAGAACAGCCCTGCCTGCTCGTGTGGCGGCGTCGAGACTGCGGAACACGTGGTCCTCGAATGCCCGCTATACGACGGGCCCAGGGCGGCGCTGATCCGCCGGGCAGGTTCGTATCTGGGACTGGACCTGCCGGGACTTATGACGGAGGCTGGTTACCTGGCTTTTGGTCGGTTCGTCTCCTCCTGGCGGAGAATCAAGAAAGCCTTCTAACCCGGCGCCGGGGGCCCCGCCGACCGCCGACAGGCGCTGCGGCGACAGCCCCCGGCTTAGGGAAGCAGGCAGAAAAGAACCCTTGACAAAATCTCGAGCTCACTCGGTGTGAAGCGCCGAAAACTACCAAAGACGACCATGGACCGTAGTCATCGAGCCGGTCCACGACCGTCCGTAAATATTGTATATATAAAGTATTGATACATATAAATATAAACATAGGAAGATATAGGGTGATGTGACCGACCCCCCCTCAGGGGGTCAGGGGCACCTATAATGAAAAAGGAAAAAAAAAAAAAAAAAAAAAAAGCCTCCTCCAGGGACAAGGCGTAAACGTCCCCATCCCTGATGGAGGCCACCGGGGCGACCGGCCTGAGCCTCCCGGTGACGATCCGGTAAGGGATCCCCCACGGGTTTCTGACACTCTCCTCCTCTATGAAATTCCTCCAACTTACCTTCTTCGCAGTGGCGATGCTTCGGTTGTAGGCATTATTCAGTTGTCGGTACTCTTCCCGCCTTAACACCTTCAGAAGTGGATTCCCGCACCGTTGGTACCTACGCCTGGCGCGGTATACAACCCTCTTGGCGAGGGTAAGCTCCTCACTCCACCAGGGAACCTTTTTGAGCCTGTTTACCTTCCTGGGGATGGTTTCGTCGGCAGCTCGGAGTAATATACTTCCGAGCTCTTCAACTCCCTCCTCGATCTGGTCAACAGGGTCAAAGCTCCTGAGGCCTTCCCAATCCTCGTCACAGGAGTAGGTAGCAACGGCGGTCACAAAGGCGTCTGAGATGGCCTTGCGTGTAGCAAAGCGCGGGTCTCTAGGCCTCACCGCTGGAAGACCTGGGTCAAAGAGCTGAACATCTATGACGCTAGATGTGACTTCTCTGACACGCCATCCTCCCACGGCCTGGCCTAGTCCGCCGGACACAAGTGTGACATCTATATGGGATTCTCCCATTGCACCACGAAATGTGGGCGGGGAGTCCGGGTCGTTGACAATGCGAAGATCATGGCGGGCGTCCAGTAAGGTGCGAGCCGATCCCCAGGCGACTGACCAGGAATTAACATCCGCCAAGATGATCACATTGCCCCCCTCGAGTTCAGTATATGATCCAAGTGGCCTAACTGTCGTTCTATGTCCTCAGAAGGGGGGAAGTACCCGCTGATGACATAGCAGCTCACGTTTGCATGCCTGACACAGGCCACTACCATATGGCTGGTGGACAGATGGTGGAGTGCCATCACGTCAATCAGAGGGTCAGTCACAACCAGTGCGGCCATAGGCCGCTGGTTGTCCCTCGCCCCAACCATAATCCTGTGGCCGGTGCCTAGGCCTGCCACGGCGCCTCTAACGCAATATGGCTCCTGCAGTGCAAGTACCTGGATGTTCTCCTGGGATACCAGGTGCCGTACTTCCGCAGCAACGATTCTGCGCCTATTCATGTTGTGTTGCCACATAAGACCGTCGCGCCGCCTACCGGCCATAGTCCGTGCGAGCGGCCAGGGCCTCTATCGCCCGGATATATGTCGGGCAGGTATCACAGTTTGCACTGTGATTCGCGGCGGACTTTCCTGTGCTGCAATTGCAACATTTCGGCGGCTTGTTTTTCCTATTCGGACACTTGGTGTCGCTGTGGTTCTCCGCTGAGCACCACGCACATCTCTCCCTGCCCTTACAGTACTTGGCGATATGGCCGAATCCCTGGCACCTATTGCACCTTGTTACATCCAAACAGTCCCCGACTCTGCACGGATAGGCGGGGGTGGCGGTCTCGACGCTCACTGTTCCGCTCGATTTCTTGAGGGCGAGAGAAATCTTCGGGACCAATTCAAGTCCTCTGTCCACCAAAGACACACATCCCATCCCATCGCTCCTCTGCCTTCCACAACTCTTTCCTTGTCCAAACCTCCCCCCTCTGAAACTCCCTGCCTCCCCTCATCCTTCACTTTCCTTCCTTGACCTCCTTCAAATCCTCGCTATTCCAATTCCTCCTCAATAAACAATCTTCTCCCTCTGATTAGCCTCTTATTCCCCTTCCTCCATACTTTCCCTCTCCTTAACATCAATTTCTTGTTTCTTGTATTTTTCTTATTTATTTTATTTATCTTTTCATCTTCATCCTTTTATTTTATTTATTATTATTTTTTATTTTTTTCATCAGTTTTTCTTATTAATTTTATAACAAGCCCGGGCTAGATTTCCTCCTCCACAATCTTGATTTTTATATACATATTTGTTTTTCTTTTTAATTTATTTTATCCTCTACATATTTATTTAGACACATTTATCTTCTTTTGATGTCTTCTTAATGAAGCTATTAATTTAACTCCTTTTTTACTATTATTTTTTTAGTTTATTTATTTATTTTTTAATTTTATCATCATTATCTATTTTATTTTTATTTATTGGTATTTTCTTATTTAGTTTTATTTATTTTGCTCTTGGTTCTATCCACTGTAGCACCTTTATCTCATCACTGATATTTCATTTTGTGTGTTGCTCTGTCCAGTGACTGTCATGTATTTATTCTTAGGGGACCTCGGTACCAGAATGTATTAATCATAATTAAATAAATCCCAGAAAATTTATTTTCATTTTATTGCATTTCATTTCACCATGCAACAATGGCGACAAAATTTTTTTTTTTTTGTATTTATTTATTTAAAGCCACAACTATGTAAAAGATGCCAGCGGCTGGGCTGACATGTAGGTACTATACAAAAATAATAAAAATAAAATAAAATAATAAAAATAAATATGACATGAAAGGCTTGAGAGAGGAGAAACACCCAGCGGTGAACCCTCATGGCATCACTTCATACCAGGAGATCTCTATGCCAAACTCTCTTTAATCTTCTTGGGGGATTGTGGGGTAAATTTGTACTTAAGATTTTGCGAATTTCCGGATTGGTGTGTAAGTAAATTTTGGTGTAGAAACGTTGGTATAAATGTTTAATGGTTGTGATGTTCAAATCGCGGTGTAAAGTCTTGTTGCTAACATATGGTGGGCATTGTGTGATCAGTCGGAGAGTCTTGGATTGAAATACCTGTATTCTTTTGATGTTCGAAGTCTTGGCTGTACCATATATTTGTAAGCCATAGGTCCAGAGAGGTCGGAGAAGATAGGTATAACAATTTAGTTTTTGTCGAGTAGATAATTTAGGGGTTGCTGTAGTATGAGTGAATTTAAATCCAATTTACTAACGTAGACGACTACAGAAAATTTAAACGTAAAATATTTCACTTTTTTATACCCAGACGAAAATTAACGATAATTCCTGAAAAATTCTATGATAACAACATTTATTTATAAGAAAAATAAACTCTTGTTTTCATTGCTTTCTGCGAATATCACCAACAGGATGAAAGAAAGTGCTTCCTCTAAATTGTTCCTCTAGAATTCATTTTCCTGTTTGAATCCGTCATAAAAAATATCACTTCTCATTGAAAATTCGATTGTTTACCCTGGAGAAAAACTGGAGCAAGTTTCACAGTCGACAATACTCCTAAAAGTAACTTCAGATTAGTCACTCATGGGCCCCTGCGTTTCATTTTGATATTCTCAAACGTATAACATTTACATGGAGGGGACAGGTTAACTGAGACACATGGTATATATATATATATATTATTATCTATTATTTTGAACATAACCGTATGTTATCGATATATACATTTTTTTTTTTTTTTAGGTACTTATTATTGTTATTAATTTTTTTATTTTTTGTTTTATTATTTCATATATGTACATATTTTTTTATTTCATTTATCATTCTTGTCTTCTTTTTGTTTTTATTTGATTTTTTAAATTATATCATTCATCAAATTTACTTATGGTTTACACCGATTGTAAATATTCAAAATAAAGAATTAAAAAAAGAATATATATATGGTTGACAATTATGGTATCTGTTTGAAGCCTATCTACCACACTGCTCTATTAATCTGTTATTCAGAAAATAATCAATCGGTGACACAAGGATCACCTAGATTCTAAATATATTCCTTCTTCGGCTAACATAGAACGAACCACAATATAATTTTCATCTTTAATTATGGTGGACTATCATCGTATCTGTTTGAAGCCTACCTGCCGACATTGTTGTATTAATTGTTATTCAAAAAATTATCAATCGGTGACACAAAAAACACCTATATTCGGGGGGGGGGGGGGGGGGGGCACTAATATATGCCAATTTGTCCGCGGGGTAATCCATTATATACTGCATGGCCACCCTAGACGAGATCATATAGGGTGACAAATTGCCATATGACGCCGAGATTCGGTCACAAGCAAAGACAACAGTCCTTTCATGAACTTACCTGGACCTACCGATCAGTCTCCGATAAAAATGACATAAAATATATACAAGTTTTATATACATATGTGTGGTCTATTTTATGTTGTTGTCTTTTTTTTTTGAACAGGAAAATAACTTTACAAAATGGAAATAGAAAAATCCTTTCGCCATTTTAGATCTGAAAACCGAATCATTTTACGAAAGAGCCTCATATCCTTTATCAATCCTTGTCATGTCTGGCTGTCTGAAATTGTAAATAGCCAGGAACATTTTTTTTATCCTTAATTTTATCCTCATAGTTCATTTAGTGTCATATCAAATTCGTTCGACTTTTATTCCGAACTTATTTTGAACAACTGGGTAAGATTTTTTTTGATTATTTAAAAATGTGTGTAAGTTCAGAATTTATTTTTCAATGTAAAATTATTTTATTATCAAATTAAAATTTGAAGTAAATCAGTGAAATCTATAAGCTGATACGGTAAAGGACTGTACATACCTAATATCTTACGTCAAAAAAGTACTGTTCATTATAAGAATATCTGGATTTCAGTGTTCAAGTCCGTAAGCCCACGTAGGTTTACTGTGAGTTGTACATTTAGTGGCCTTTCGTTTTCAAAGATAATTTTATTTTTTGTAACCGGTTGTAAGTTCTTTTTCTGGTCTGGAAAATCCACGTCAGTCGTTTGTCAATGTTCATTCGGCTTATCTCAAAATGTTTTGTTTCTTGTATCAAATATTGTTTTTGTAGGCTTACGAGATATTCACGAAAGATAGCCTTATCTACTAAGTCGGACAACACTTTTGCTTATTTCGAGGGGAAATGGTAAGTCGTATCGAGAAATTGGTTTCAACAAAAAATGTTCTTTGCGAAATTTCCAACTAGTTATTTTTCTGACTTGAGATATGACTAAAACGAAATGAGGCTAAAGCGCAAAAAAGAGTGTGAAGCAGGAATTTTACCTTTTCGTGGACACTTTTCCATTTAAACATTAAGACTCAATATTGAATACTCGCTAAAACTAAGTATTGTTCCAATTACTTATCTGATAAGTATTTAACTGTAGAGCAGGGCAAGATTTTGACTGAAGTCTACCTCTCAGGGTTTCAAGTTATATCAAGTATTGTCACTCTCTAGTAACGAATGTACAGCTGATTTTCTCGATAATATTCAATTATAGTGTAAAACCTATTCCTTAGAAATATGGACGAGAACGTTATGTCTGTTTGATACCAATTAATAACTACAGATGTAATAAATGTATCGACTTCATGTTATATGTAGATTCACTTCTATTAGTTTTATAATATTCCACCCCAAAAATTTTCTGTTTCAGCACAGCATCATGAGTGATAATTCATCAGTTGTAATTCTTATAAAAGCTCCAAATCAGCTGATTGATGATCAGACGATTCATTGCGAAAGAAATTGGACAATTAGGAAATTGAAGCAACATCTGTACACTGTTTACCCGTGCAAACCTGTGAGCATTTTCTTATCTTATATTTGTATGTTACCGTCAAAAGGCGAATTAGCGGAATTCGTGAAGCAACTAGGGAAAATCCGGGTAGGGAACTATTAAATGGAGGAGAACTTATACTGCGTTACTAAACGGACCGACTGGAGGGTCAACATTTCATTTTTTCGGATATATTACATCATTAACATATGAAGATCAGCGGTGGGTAACAAATTTTCTTAATGTCTCATCTTCATCACCAGTGGATCTCGATTTCATATTATTAATATGGCCTTAAGCTCATTTTTCTAATCGAGTCGTATCCATAAAATGGACTATGTATTAATCAATAATTTGATACCAATTCAGCAATGTCCAACGACTAAGTTTATAATTATCGACTATCAATAATTGCCAACGTTTAAAATTGGCCATTAAATATCAATAATCAATAATAACCAGTGCCAGGAATCTGTTCAGAATTCTAAATGAACACTTTACACAGTGAAGATGTTACACAAGTTCCATTCTGGCTTTCTGAGCAGAAAAGTGTGTCATGTAAAACAGTCCTTAGATAATTAAGTCAAAACATATAATATAATACATAATAATTTGTTATTTCAGCATCCTGCTGGGCAGAAACTCATATATTCCGGACAATTGCTCTGCGATGATGCTGTTTTGTGTGACATATTGCGTACCTATGAGGGACATGAAAATAATACTATTCACTTAGTTTGCTCCGTTCGAGATTCGCCAAAAATGCCTCGTGTTCCGGTAAAACCAACTCCGCAACCGACTTCGAGCAGAACAAATGTTGATGAAGTATTAGGTATTAATTTTTTTTTTTTTTTTTTTTTTTCAATTGGCCTTGTGCAAAGCTCATTAGCCAGGTCCCTTTTGTGTCTGGGGACGAGATGCGGGGAAGGGCCGCCAGGACCCCCGACCCCCGGGGAGACCGAACCGCAACCCCCAGCAGGCGAAACCCCCAGGCGCACCTATTAACATCTTACACTTACGAAGGTCGCAACGGGGGATGTGGATAGAAACCATTTGACGTCGAGATCCTGCGTGGAAGAGTCCACATCCCCGCGAGCTCCGGGGCTAACGCGCCCAGGGAGCCAGGCGTGTTCCACCCGCAGAGGGCACCAATCCGGCCCACCCGGGACCATCAAAAGTCCCACCCGCCCCACACCCGCACCCCTATCCCTCTATGTAATCATAGATGATGTAAAAAGACTCTAAATGAGGATTTCGTGCTCAGAGATATATTTATACAGTGTCCAGGACGTTTATTCTATCAATATGTGATACTATTTGTTGAATGTTGGTTGGGAGAGGTATACCTAGACTAACTAACTCAGTGAGTAGGAGGTTGCGTCCATCGGATGTGAATGGACAGGAGAGGATGAGATGGTTGGAGTCTGCGATAGGACTGTCGGGACAGGAACAGTAAGGCGAGGGAAGAATGTTTATCTTGTGGAGATGAGCCGAGGTTTGGGCATGGTTGAAGCGGAGGCGGATGATGGTAGAGAAGAACTTTCTGGGTCTGTCAACACTAGAAAACCTAGGTTTGATTGGGATGGTCGGCTGGATAGCGGTGTAGTGGCGTCCCTTGACCTGCCCCGCTGCTTGGTATGCATTCTTCCAAATTCTGTGAGTCACCAATATGAAGTGCGCCTTAATGTCGTCTGTCGTTACCACATTGTAAGTTACTCCGTAGGTCACCGCCTTCCTGGCTAGCTCGTCCACTTTATTATTGTATATGTTAGTTTGGTGACTTTTTACCCAAATGAGGTGTACAGATTCCTTAAGGTGTCGGTCATATCGTTCACAGACTGCTCTTTGACTCCCAGGGTGATGTAGGCTTGAGTATCAAATGTCTTTACCATGAGCAGGACGGTTTTATTATTCCAATATTGTTGTGTATGGAAACATGTACTTAACTCCTTGAGGGTTTGTCTTACAGGATGCTCATTTTTAAGGATCCTGCTGGCCACGTATCTTCCTGCTAATAGTTTTCGACGGATGTGGAGTGGCATTTGTTTAGCTTCCGCTTGCAGAGCGTTGATTGGAGTAGACTGCATAGCTCCAAGACATATTCTCAAGGCTTTATATTGGATGCTATCCAATTTTTTTTAGGTGTGTTTTAGCAGCATCCGCGAAAAACATACAACCATAGTCCATTCTTGACAATATTAGAGCCTTGTATAAGTTCAGAGTTATAGCAGGATGGGAACCGTAACTAACTCGAGTCACACAGCGCATTATATTCAGGTCTTGCTCACATGTGTTAACCACAGAACTAATGTGGCTTCTCCAAAGGAGTTTATGGTCAATGTGCAAGCCTAGAAGTTTCTGTTCAAGAACGTACTTAATTTTGTAAGGACCCAGGTTAATTGATTCGTTAATAGGAATTCTCCTTTTTTTACTAAAAATCATCGCAGAACTTTTACTTTCCGAAACGGCGAACCCAAGGTTAGTATTCCAGATGTGCAGGTTGTTCATGGCCACTGACATGGCTCTCTTTGCTTCATCAAGAGTTTTCCGGCTGGTGTAAATTGTTACGTCGACAGCAAACTGGACTAAAGAAATCTTATCAGTTAACAACCTCTTGAGTGACGTAGTGTAGATGTTAAAGAGGACTGGACTTAAAACCGCTCCTTGAGGCAGGCCAGTCTGTGCTAATCTTGCGAAAGCCATGTTGATATTCGGGGATAACTCTATTGATATACAACCATCTTTCGAGTCTTCCTTTGACGATCCTTTCGTAAGTCTTAGCGATGCAGGATGAAAGCGCTATGGGCCGGTAGGAACACGCCTCTGAAGGGTTTTTGTTGGGTTTGCACACGGGGTGTATAATCTGTGTCTGCCAGTCTTTGGGGATGTTAGCAATCCCAACCCAGATGTCATTGAAAAATTTAAGCATCGTCGTTTGGGCGTTGATTGGGAGGTGTTTTAACATAGCATAGTGAATATTATCAATGCCTGGAGAAGTATTGCTGTTAGACTTCATAGCTTGCTGGAGTTCTGAGAATGTAAACAAGGAATCAAATTCTGCACTCGCTCCATCCCTATTAGGAATATCCAAATATTCAGAAGCGGTTTGTGGTGTTACTGAATGCAAGAACTCTTCCGCCCAACTCGAACCAGTAGCATTCTGCAGAATTCTAGCTTCACCTGATTTCAGCCTTTTGACTTTTTCCCAGACAGTTTTTATTGGAACAGTGTTGTTAAAAGACTCGCAGAATGACATCCAGCTCTGTCGCTTGTGTTTCTTAAATAAACGTCGACAGGTTGCTTTCGCCTTATTCAGTGCAATTAAATTTACGTAAGTGGAATGCTGTTTATAAAGGTGATACGCGGCTGCTTCATGACCCAGGCTTCCCTGCAAGAGTCGTCCCACCACATCTTGCACTTGCGCCTTCTGGAAGAGTGATTGGAATAGGCTGGAATGGCTCGACCTGCAGCGTAATTAATAACTGACAAAAACTCCTCATAACTCTGAGGTTTATTGATGTCAATGATGTTGCTAATAATAGTTCCATAGAGGGGCCAGTCAGCCTTATCAATTTTCCATTAGAGGGGAGGCTCTGGGAGAGTCCACTAGGGTACAATTTCTAAAACAGTATTCAAATAGTATACTAAGGTGGTCCGAGCCTAGATATTTGTCTAAGACCATCCAAGAACAGTCTGCGGCTAATTCCGGGGATGTCAGCGTGACGTCTGGTGCTGAAGGTCGTAATCCTGGTCTTTGGACTTTGGTAGGGCTGCCGTCGTTGAGAAAGCATAAATTGCATTGCTCTACACAGTCTTGAAAGGCTCGACTCGCAGCGTCCTCATAGGAACTCCCTAGGAAAGTTAAATGGATGTTCAAGTCTCCCCCTAAAATAAAAGGAGGGGCGAATTGCCTGAGAACATTGTTCCATTGGGCTGAACTGATTTTACTATTAGGTTGTAAGTAGACCGATATTACAGGAACCACTTTGTTCATGATTTTTAGAGAGACAGCACAGATTTGGAGATTGTTGTGGGGGTTATGAGTTATCTGCACAGGTGAATAGAACAGACCATGCCGAACCAGGATGCAGCTACCTCCATAGCCGTCCGGCCTGTCATCACGAATCATGCTATATCCACGAATACTGTAGTTACGGTCAGGTAGCATCCACGTCTCGGAAAGTAAAGCAATATCAATATTGTGACTAGCTAATGCTACTTCTAAGTTATTTTTGTTTGCATTAAATGATCTCATGTTCCACTGAATGAAGCGTAACTTATGTAAAGGTTGAGGAGTTCTGTTATTGTGACCTGGTCCTGTCCAGTTCATGGGTATCATATGTATTAGTTGTGTATTTATTTTTTAGTTTTTCTACTATAGGTTCGTTTTTGCTTAAAATATTGTAAAATACATACCCTATATTATCAATGGCTTTTTCATTTGACATATTAGGATCTGACTTTAGAGTTTCGAGCAGCTTAGACAAGGTCTGAACGTAATTCTCGGAGGTCGATGTCTTATGTGGGTTATGAGTTATCAGCGCCATTGGACCGGTGGGGGTTTGCGGAGAGGGTAGGTTAAAGGTTGGGCGTGAGAAAGGTTGAAATCGGTTGGATCTATTTTTTGTCCTAAAGGTGTATTGGCTGGAAGTTGGCAAGGGTGGGAAGTTCTCCTTGGGGGTATCTTTACTAGCCCTTGATTCAGAGTCTAGGGGGGTGTCAGGGTTCAATAAACTAAACTTATTGGAAGTTATGTCAGAATAAGTAGCCTGAGTGAATTTTTTTTTATTTTCATCAACCTTGGCCAAGTATACGGGACAGTTCCTATCATTAGATTTGTGTGCAGCTTTGCAATTAGCACAAACAGGATGGCCATCTATGGAAGGACAGTCTTTGATCAAGTGGTCCATACCACAGTGTAAACACTTCTGACGGCTTCTACATTGGGCGGAGGAGTGAGAAAAACGGAGGCAGTGACACATTGTCTGACTGGCGGGACATAGTTATTGACAGCACAACGAGCGCCGTAAATAGAGACATAGTCTGGCAGTGCTTGCCCAGCACAGGTGACGAAACAAGTTTGCAAAGGGACAAATTTAATGAGGTCATCTTCCTGAATCTTACGAGTCAGTCTCCTGACCCTCAGCGGTGTGACAGGGGAACGAATGACAGAAAGAATTTCTTCTTCAGATAATGTTACATCAACGTTCCTAAGTACGCCTACCCTGGTTGTAAGGTGCTCCGGAATATAAGCAATGTATTTGTTGTCCTCGAACTTTTTGGCTCCAGCTAGAGCGTTGGCAGTATGGTAGTCTTTGATTTCCAATTTTACACGGTTTTTACCCGCTATGAATATATTGATAATATCGTCTCGCTTGAGTTGAAATTCTTTAAATAGCCATTTACCAAAAGACATAGCATGGTACTTACCTATGTTGTCCTCTATTCCTTCCAAATAAACATGAAATGAAATGAAAAATAATCTTTATTCTGGGACTTTCGTCCCCTAAGAATAATAACATAAGAAGTAGATAAAAGAGTACAAGTATCGACCCATTGAGACAGAATAAAAATAAAGGAAAAGAGGTCTCTAGTAATAAATATAAAATGTTAGAGAGAGGCAATGATTAAAACAATAAAAAACTGGTGAAAATTAGTGATAAAAATAAGAAAAAAACAAAGTATGAATAATAATGTAAAACATAATAACAATAGTGAGTTATATATGAATTTAATCGCAAAAAAACTGGGCAGATGAAACTGGAGTGTGACAATCTGTCCAGTGGAGTGAGAGACTTATAGGAAGACTAGAACTATCTCATAGGAGCCAGCCTTAGGAATCAGAGGTTTGCTGAGTTAGGAGATAATGGAAAAGTAGGGACTTAAATGAAAGAAGAGAAGGAGCATGGCGGATCTGGAGAGGGAGAGAGTTCCAGAGGGAGTTAGCTTGGATAAGGAAAGAGTTGTGGTAGGTTGTTGTCCTGTGGGAAGGGAGGTAAAGATCCGAGGGGCGGGATCTAGTGACTTTCTGGTGGATATGGGATTTAAATTGGAGCATTTGGAAGATGTAGGAGGGCTTTTAGGAAGATATGGTTTGATAGAGGAAGGAGCCTAGGAAGTATTGTCGACGAGAGGATGGGAAGAGCCATTTTAGGTCGGTATAGGAACTAGTAATAGAGGAGTGTCTGGGGAGCCCGAAGATGAATCTTAGAAAGGAGTTCATGACTCGCTTTAGTTTCATGTCGAGCTCACCAGACAGTCCTCCATATGCGAGGCAAGCATAATCAAAGTAGGGGAAAACAAGAGAGGATACCAACAGCTGACGGGTTTTCGTGGGAAGAAGGTGACGAAGGCGTTTGAGGAAGTAGAGGGTTTTGAAGGAGCGGTTGGAGATGTGAGAAACATGGTCTTTCCAGGAGAGGGTTTGATCAAGGATCAATCCAAGATTTTTTACACTGGTGCAGTATTCAATATCGGAGTCATGTAGTCTTAATGGAGGTAAGTCAGTAAGGGAGTTTAGTAGTTTATGGTTACCTATCACAATGGCTTTAGTCTTCTCAGCGTTCAGTGTCAGTCCATTCTTGGAAGACCAGTCTGTGATACCAAGGATGTCCTCCATCATCTTGTCGTAAGCAACAAGAGCGGTGGAGGGGTGGAAGGAGAGATAAATTTGGAAGTCATCGGTATAAAGGTGATAATTGGAGTGTTTGATGGAATTGGGGAGGTCATTTATGAAGATAGAGAAAAGGGTAGGAGAAAGGGATGAGCCTTGAGGGACCCCAGAATTAACTGGCAGAAAGGAAGAGGGAGGGAGATTTGGGACGAGAACTGACTGAGAACGACCGGAGAGGAAGGACTGAAACCAGCGAACAGCACTGCTGGAAAGGTGGGTATTGTGGAGCTTGGAGAGGAGGATGCTGTGGTCAACGGTGTCAAAGGCTTTAGTGAAGTCGAAAAGTACGAGCAGAGTAACTTGTCTGTTGTCTATGGCTAGTTGGAGGTCATTGGTAACTTTTAGGAGAGCGGATTGAGTGCTTAAGCAAGGACGGAAGCCGGACTGTAGGGGATTTAAGATTTGGTTGGTTTCAAGATAGGAGGATAGTTGGGATTGGGCTATTCGTTCTAAGGGTTTGGAGAGGTTGGAGAGGGTAGATATTGGCCGGAGATCTTTTGGAGAAGAGGGATTAGGAATTTTATTTAGGGGGAGGACAATAGCTGATTTCCAAGCAGTCGGGAAAACTGAGTTCTGCAGGGAGAAGTTGTAGATGTGAAGGAGGACAGGAAGGACGGAGGGGAGGGCGCATTTGATCAATTTTACGGGGACATTGTCTGGACCGTAGGCGTTTGTACGGGATTTAAGGATGCTATTGAGAAGATCTTCAGGATGTATATAGGAAAAAAAGAAGGAATTTGGATTGAAAGTTAGATTAGGAGGCAATGGGGTAGGGGGAGAATTTGTATTAGGTGATGAAGTGAAAAAGTGGTTAAGAGTATCAGGAGAGCAAGGAATATTGGAGGAGCACTGTTTTGATTTGACTAAGGATAGGTTGCGGAGAAGGGACCATTTGGATTTAGGATTAGGAGCTTCAGACAAGACCCTGTGGAAGTATTCAACATTAGCTCTTCTCTGTAAAGACTGGGTTCGGTTACGTAGACCTTTGTAAATCTCATAATCCGTGGAAGAGTGACTGCGGACAAATTTGCGCCTTGCAGAGTCTCTATTCTTCATAAAACTTCTGATTTCAGAAGTTAGCCATGGTGCAGGGGGCCGCCGGATTCGAGATTCCTGCAATGGCGCGTGTTTATCCAGCACGAATATGAGATTTGTCGTCAGATCTTGAACCATATCGTCGACGGAGTGGCTATTGAATATTGGGCTCCAGTCAATAGCATCAAGGTCTTGCTGTAGAGATTCAGGAGATATAGAGGAAAGATGTCTCGAGGATATGGTTTTTTTAACAAAAGGAGGAGATTGGAGATCATAGGAAATAGAGATAAGATCATGGCCGGAGAGAAAAGGAACAGGAAATTGGGAGGAGGAAAGTAATTTAACAGAGGAGTCAATGACATGGATGTCAAGCCAGGTGTGACTATGCTGAGTATGATGGGTGGGAGAGTAGGGTACTAAGTAGAGATTGAGGGAGTAAAATAAGTTGAGCAGGTATTTTTTGTCATAGGAGTCAGAAAGGAGGTTAGAGTTGAAATCACCGGCAAGGATTAGATTGGAGTATACAGGGAAGTATTGTAGGAGCAAGGATTCAAGGTCGGTGCCGAAAGGAATAGAGGGAGGTCTGTAGACTACACAATATAACAACTTTTCGTGTAAAATCGTTACTTCAAGTAACATGTACTCGACATTTGGGAGGGGGGAGTCAGATGAACAGTCTAATATACGGGCCTTGAGGGAGTCATGTACATAGACCCCCACCCCCCCACCAGCCCGACTAGGGCGGTCCTTACGAAATAATGTGTAGCCAGGAAAAGGAAGAGCGGAGCTGGGAATGAGGGGAGTGAGCCAGGTCTCGGAGATTCCGATCAGATGAAAGGTACGGGATTGGAAGAAGTCTAGGAAGTCGTCAAAGTGAGGGAAGAGGGATTGGGCGTTGACATGACAGCAGGTTAAAATATTATAGGACATGGAGAGGAAAGGAGGAGGAAGATACATAGGGGGGTACACACGGCTCAGTCCTATGTATTGAAAAAGAAATCCTATAAGTGACAATACAACACAGAGAGATAATAGATACACAAAGAGAAAATGTAAATAACATGAAATAATATAATATAAATAAAAACAAATAAAGTGGAATATGTACAAAATAGATATTTACAAATCTAAATACATGAAGAGTACCTAAAAATTTACAAAGACTATATATGCTTCCAATATAGATACAAAGAGTGATAAATAATAATGATAAAGAGAGCAATAGGGGTGTATAGACTTGGAGTAATATATGAAATAATGACATCATTAAAGATGTTTTAAAAAAATAGAGAGAAATCAAGATTAATAAACTAGAAAAAAATAGATAAATAAATATGTTAGGAATTGTCAGAATAATGACTAAAAAGCACAAAGAAGAGTAAAGAAAAGGTAAAGTGATATGTCTATAGTACGTAGAAAAGGAAAGAAACAATATAGGTTGAAGACTGAAAGTACAAATAAATATAATGAAAAAAATAAATACATAGTTTAATAAGCAAATAGAATGAGAAGAAAAGGATAAATTGGAAAATAAAAATAAGTACAAGAAAAACTGAAATATACTTGAAAGATCACAGGCACACACTGAGGAGAGACACGAAACAGGAGAGTTGAGCAGCAGAGAGTCCAAGGGAAGCGGTGGAAGGAAGTACTGGT
Source organism: Aradus depressus (assembly GCA_963662175.1). Taxonomy (NCBI): domain Eukaryota; kingdom Metazoa; phylum Arthropoda; class Insecta; order Hemiptera; family Aradidae; genus Aradus; species Aradus depressus. The sequence goes on along the minus strand of OY759218.1, from coordinate 53,899,003 downwards.
AGTTAGAGTAGGGGAAACTAGAGTGTTGATGTTATGGGAAGTGATTAGTCAAATCCTCAGGTCTTGTAATAGAGATAACCGGAGTCCCGTTATCTCTTCTGCATAGGATTTTCCCCCCAGAGACCCAAACAAATTTTATTTTGCCTCCCTTTTTCTTTTGTCTAGCCAAGAAATATATTTTTTTATTATACAGAGTGAGATCCTCACTAATGTACACACGATGAGAGTCATTTTCTTGCCATCCCATGTGTCGAGTCGAGAAGTCCCTAACGACTTTTCGGAGGCGAATAATTTCGTCCCTCGTCTGTTGGCGGACAAATTTCACTACGATGGCCGAATCCTGGGTTCCCGGCCGAGGTCTGAGTCGGTGTATATGGTCTATATCTTCGACATTCAATTTTAGCCCCAGACCAACGCCTATGTCCAACATTACGGCCGCCACATTTTCATCTGTCTTCGCCGGAATTCCACGGATTTCTAGACCGTTCCGTTTAGTGGACTGCTCCGTTCTGTTGACCCATACCTCCATATCGGAGATACGGCCCCTCAAAGTTATATTTTCGGCCTCTAAAGCTGTCAGCTTTTCAGTATATCTATTTAGGCTGGTCTCGATGTTGCCCAGCCTATTTGAGGTCTCGGCCACTATGTCGCTGTTGTAATTCAAGGAGGCTTTAATCTCCTTGATGTCTGTTTCAATCGTGTCTTTTATTGTGGTTCTCATACCATCAATTTGCCCTGAGAGGCTATTCACCGCCGCTACTAAGTTTGCTAGGACATCGTCCTGCTTACCTGGGGCCCTAGCTGGGCTTGCAGGTCGCTCCGATGACGGTATCATCCTCCTCTTCTTCTCACAAATATTACAGGACCAAGGCTTCTTCTGAGATTTCATGAAGTCCAATTCACCGTCCGAAAAATGACAACACTGGCCGTGATAAATGGCTGTACACACACTACACTGTATTGATTTTTTATTCTCTCGAATAACCGAAGTGTTACACGTCGGGCACATGACCATTTTGGAGAAAAAGAGAGAGAGAGAGAGAGAGAGAGAGAGAAAAGAAAGAAAAAGAAAAACGAAAGAAGATGCAAAAAAATAATAATAATGTATATATATATATACAAAATACAAAAGAGAAGATAAAAAAGAAGAATAATAATAGTAATAATAAAATAATACGAGATAAGTTAGGTTTGGAGCACTGAAGATAGATATGTTGACAGACCGGTAGCTAGGCTGATAAACATGGTAGGGACCTTTAGTGTTAGGACTAAATCTATTCTTAATTAATCTTTCTCTTAACTCTGTGATTCTACTTAACTTATCTGTGGTTGAATTGTTTGTTTTCTGATTGTCACCAAGTTCAACCGTATTTACATCCATGGCCGCCATACCATCTTTTTTAACACTAAGTCTATTGTTAATTTGCCCTTCACCATTATTATCTAAAACTCGTAAGTTAGGAGGTCCAGGACCTCCACTAGATGCAGACATAACTGGTCACGAGCTATTTTAATGAGAAAAAACAATAATCAATTGAAAAATATATATATATAAAGGTCTCCTCTTGGATATATTTTAATAAAACTAAATAAAATCAATCCTTTCGTAAGACTTGCATGACACGATTTAATAAATAATAAATAAACGAAAACCCTCCGACCCCCCTTAAAGGGGGGAGAGATTTAATAAATTAAAAATAAATTGTAAGGGAAAAAATAATGATATTAAAAGAAACAATGATAGTAATAAAGAGTCACAGGAATGTACTTATCAGTTAATCCTCGGGAGCTCCTTACACTTTGAATACAAACACACGACTGAGGTATTAATTTTTATTTATTTGTTTATTATTACATTACTAGCTTAAAAAATCATTTCCAGTTAAACGGAACGTGAACGATACATTTATTCCGCAGACACATACGAAAACAATTTAAAAAATGTGTAAGGAAGGAGACTCAAGAGAGTATTTTTCTCTAAGTGTACAAATAGTATTAATAATGATTGTTGTATTATTATAGAGTTAAGAATTAACTAAACTATTAAGAAGAAGTATTATTAACAAAACTGATGTTTTGTGGCAGTAACAAAACAAGCCAACCGGATAGATTATATACGAGTCGTTTGTTTTAGTTCATAACTGATGAGATTATAACTAAAACTGACGATGGTATAATGCCGAGACGGTAGTTGTATATGAATGATTTTTTTGTAGAATAGACAATTTTTCAATGAAGGAGTTTGTTTTATTAATTTATTTACGAAATGTTTTACTTTCAAAAATAATTTTTTAAGAAACAAATAAAAATTAAAAATTAATGTAAAACTATCATATTTACTTGACAAATCATTATTATATTTGATAAAAAAAAAAAAAATCCTTTTTTTCTGTTTTATTATTATATTTGATATATTTGTTGTGAATAAGAGTGAACCGTGGGTTTTGCGAATCGTCGTTCATCCTCATTTTATTTGACCTTATACTCTATTTAATCGAGCTGTATTTAGGTAAATATTTTATGTTTCTCACCTAATGTGCACAGTTGTCCATTTAGAATAGTTCATTTTTAAATACTGCTATATGAACTTTTACCTAAAATGTGGACATTCACCTATGGCAGATGGTGAAAGTAAATTTCAATGATGTTGCTTAAGTTAGTAAGATTATCTAGAGATTGCAACTGTTTACTGTTGTCTTTATGTATTAACAGGCCCTAAAACCTTTCTTGTAGTACCATTAAAGATGAATTGCACATTTAACAGGTTGTTAAGTGACATTATTTCATCGAAAAAATAAGAATAATTTTAATATTTACCACAGACCAACATACAGATATGAAAGCTCAAAACATCAGTTTGACCTGGGACGGATAAAGCCCAAATAGTCGTTTATGAAGGATAATTTCTGAAAAACATATTTGTTTATTTTTATTTGATATAAGCCTTCTTACCAATCTCGACCTTACATTTCTAAATCGGATCAGCCTCGAGGTACAAAACCACAACTCGCTTGACTTTTGTTTTTAGTCAGTTTTTTTTTTTTTTTTTTTTTTTACAAATATATATATATCACTTTTTTTTTCATACTTATACAGATATAATATATACATTTCTTCCTGTTTAGCCCAAGAATCAAGAGAACACAGTACAAATTTCAGGACTCCAGGCTCTTTGCTTTTCCCTCCTGCTGGGAATAGTCCACAGAATTTGTTTCACCAAAGCGTCATGTTCCAACATGCTTATATGCAATATTTGGCATATTTTAATCAAAGGTAGGCTTCTCTACTCTCCCGCTATACATACTATAAGGGAATTTTATAATCGTTCGAAAAGTTGTTGAGTTATTTTGTTTACTTGGAATTTCATATTTTCCAATCCAAAAATGAAAAATCTGTATGTCCGTGAACATGATTGCTCCCGATATAATGAATATATTAACACGAAAGTTTATATTTGGATATAAAAAACCTCCCTACAAAGACGACAGCTTTATGAGAAATCAGTCAATAAGAAGGGGAGGTTTAGAGGGACAGGGAAGAGGCTTAAAAATTCGCCTAACTGTCGATGTATTGAATTGTATCGACAGAATTTCATATGTGGATCCAGGAACTCATTAGATTGAGCACGTACTTAGAGCTAAGGAAGTACATTTATTTATTTATTTTTTTTTTTTCAGAATGTTAAATGGAGGAATGGGCCAATTTGAAGGACTGCACCCCAATCCGCCATACGTTCCTGCGGAGAGAGTTAACATTCGTAACGGGGAAGTAGCGCAGAATACAAGAGGTTTATAGAAACTAAGTTAATATGGAGAAAGTTAAGGATTGGGAATATGAGACTCATCTCTGTTGACCCCACGCTTCTATCATCAAATCTACATATTTCCTAAAAAATATAACATTTATCTTGCTTTTTAATAACATCCTTACAATAGTGTAAACAAGTATTCTTCCTAATACGTCTAAAAGTTCCACAATGATTTCAGATATAAGTACTATACCATATACTCTACTTATTATAAACGTATCTTCTATTAATTTGTTTATGCACTCAAATATTTTTAAGTATTTATTTGTTCAGTTTTTATTAATTTCATTTTACGTTTTTATTTTTTACGTTTTTATAGTTTTGTTATTTATTTTTTTTTTTAATTTTTTTTTTTTTGGCTGGAGGGGGAAATGCCAATCACGCACATCCAGCCAGGGAAGATAGTCCTGGATAGTGTGGGGCTCGAGCTGTTGCTCCATACCCACTAAAACCCCCTCCTTCGACGATCCTGGTTCCCTTCCGCGGAACTGACGTTTTTTTTTTTTTTTTTTACGGGTGTACCGGCCCCTGAAGGAGGCTCAACGACACACGTCCGCCGCGTAGGGGGGAATAAGGGCACTTATTTAAGATTTTATTGCTGTTATGGCCGGTACACCGCTGTCCGGCGTATCAACTCCACCCTAGGCCCGTCGTACAGCGGGCATTCGAGAACTACATGTTCTGCAGTCTCGACGCCGCCACACGAGCAGTTCGGGCTGTCCTTCTTCTTGAAAAAGAAGAGCTTGGAGTTGAAATCCCCATGACCCGATAGTATCTGGGACGTCCAGTGGTCCGGCTTTACCCAAACCGACTCAAGTCTTGCCCGGACGTTTGGGAAGTAAGCCCAGGTCGTTCGGCCGTCTGATGATTGTGACCATCGCTGCTGCCATTTATCTACTATCCACTCTTGGACTATGTCCTTACAACGCTCCGGTCTGGACTGTCCGTGTACTTCCTCCTCCAGGGCTAGTCGCAAAGGCTCGTCGGTGTCTGCTCTAAGCGGCAGATTGCGTCTGCAGTGATACGAGGCGACGGCCCCGTCCAAGACTAAGTCAATGGGTGGGGCTCCCGCCAGTACCTGCAGCGCTGCCGTAGAGACAGTCCGGTAGGCCTTCGTGACCCTTAACAGGGCTGTTCTCTGTGCCTGAACGAGGATAACTCGCTGCCGTTTTCATGGGGTGATGCCACCATCCTGCGGCCGCGTATCGCACAACGGCCTCGAACACCCCGGTGTAGATAGCTCTACACGGGGAGTAGCCGAGGCCCCATGTTGCTCGGGCTAGGCAGCTCAAAGCGTTGAAAATGGCTATAGTCCTTTCTTTAATGGCAACAGCGTGGGGTGTCACGTTCAGACCCGGCCCGATTCGCACTCCTAGGTACGTAACCGTTGCCGGGCACTCAACGCGCAGCCCATGGTATCTTATGACCAGAGGATGCCGGGACGTCTTGCCGGGCGAGAGGGCGAGTTTGTTGGCGCAGCACCAGCTGTCAATATGCCCAATGGCGGTCTCTGCGCGTTGGGTCAGAGCAGCGCGACTATCTGCGTGCACCGTGACCACGAGATCATCGACGTAGGCTATTGCCTTGAATCCTCGATTCTCTAGGTCACGGAGCAGCTCGTCAAAGAGTATGCCCCACAGAGTAGGTCCGAGGACCGAGCCCTGGGGACAGCCTCTGGTGACCTCCGCAGTAGTGCTGGCATAGCGCTGGCTCATGGTTGCAGAGCGCTCGCGAAGGAAGCCGGAGATCAGCCCAAATAGATTCCTAGGTGGTCCCATCATCCGCAGTCGCGTGAGGACCGCAGGCCACCAGGCGCTGTCGAAGGCTGCTGCAATGTCGAAGAAGACACAGAGTGCATATTTGCCCCCGTCTTCCTCCACATCCGCCCTTAGCCTCCTCAAGGCGTCCTCAGTGGTCCTACCCCTCAGGCAACCGTACTGCCGATGGGACACGTAGGCATGAACCTGGGCGCGAATTCTGTTGAGGATGAGAGTCTCTAGCACCTTACCGAGCACGGGAAGGAGGCTGATTGGTCTATAACTCGCTGCCAAAGCAGGGTCCCTGTCCCCAGGCTTGAGAAACGTGCAAACAATCGCCCGTTTCCATGCTCTCGGGAAGTGGCCCCGCCTCAAGCAGGCATTGTACAGGTGCATCAGATCTGGCGTGATTGCCGGGAGAGCTTTCTTGATCATGGCCGCGTCTATGAAATCACTCCCAGCGGCGCCGCCACTCTTCTGCTTCCCAACCCCCAAATCCAAATCGATCACATCCCAATCAGGCGCATCCTCCGTATCTGGCAGTGTACGAGATGCAAACCTGATGTCATGCTGGCTGGGTGTATCTTCCTCCGGGTTATCCGCCGGGAAGGCCTCCTTCAGGTACATCCTACGGGCCTCCTCCAGAGACAAGGCGTACAAACCGCCATCTCTGATGGAGGCTACGGGGGCGACCGCTTTGAGCCTGCCGGTGGCAACCCGGTAGGGGATCCCCCACGGGTTTTTGCTGCTCTCGTCCTCAATGAACTTCCTCCAGCTTTCCTTTTTTGCGGTTTCGATCCGCTTACCATAAGCCTTGCTTAGTTGTCTGTACTCTTCCCTTCGCATCCACCTTAGGAGAGGGTCTCGGCACCGTTGGCTCCTTCTCCTGGCACGATGAACGGCCTTTTTGGCAAGGGTGAGGTCCTCGCTCCACCAGGGGACCTTCTTGGGCCGGTTGACTTTTCTCGGGATGGTTTCGTCGGCAGCTCGCAGCAAAATGCTGCTGAGTTTGCCAACCTCCTCCTCAATCTGGTCAACCGGGTCCAAGCCCCTGAGGCCCTCCCATTCCTCGTCACAGGAGTAGGTGGTGACAGACGCCACGAAGGCGTCAGATATGGGCTTGCGAGTAGCAAAGCGGGGGTCCCTAGGCCTGACTGCAGGGAGCTGGGCATCAAGGAGCCGAACGTCTAGGACACGATGGTCGCTAGATGTGTTCTCTCGGACGCTCCAGCCGCCCACAGCCCGGTATAGGGCACTCGACACCAACGTGACGTCTATGTGAGACTCTCCATTGGGGCCACGGAAGGTGGGAGAGGAGTGCGGGTCATTAACAATGCATAGATCATGGCGGGCGATGCCGCAGCTCCTCCGCCACTATCCTGCGCCTGTGCATGTTGATCTGCCACAGGCGGAGGCCCTCGCGCATCCTACCCGCCATAGTCGGTGCGTGAGACTAGGGCCTCTAAGGCACGGATGTATGACGGACAAGTTTCGCTATCAGCCGTGTGTGCGGCGCGAGGACCCCGTCTGCGGCAGTTCACGCAGTTCGGCGCTTGGGCCTTATTGGGACAGCTGGCGCTGTCATGACCCTCCACCGAACACCTCGCACATACCTGTGGTCTGTTGCACGTTGTTGCAACGTGTCCGAAGACCTGGCATCTCCAGCACCTCGAAACCTCCAGGCAGTCCTTGACCCTGAAAAGGAACCATTCTAGAGTCATCCTCCCGGAGCTGATGAGGGCTCCCCTGGTTGCTGCAGTCGCCTCGACTACCCAGTTTTCGGTCGACCCGCCCCTAGGAACTGACGGCCTGTCATTACTTCGCGGAAGGAAGGATGGGTGGCAGGTTAACGCCCCTTCTTCTGTTCTTATTGCCGCTACTGTTGTTCCTTGTCTGCCCTCTCCTGGAGGGCCAACCCACCCATGATGAGTGCTGCAAATTCGCAGCCCTCATCCCACGACTCCTGGGAGCGCAGCATAGCGTCCACGTAGCTGGTACCAGTCAGCGGGACGCCCATGCTGCCCTCCAGATTTATCCTTCCCTCCTCAAATCTGGGGCATTTGAGGAGGACATGCTCCGCCGTCTCCGTCTCACCAAGGCACGCGGGGCAGTCTGGTAGATCTCCCAGTCGGATCCTATTATGATTTTGTATTCCTAATTACGAGTTTTTTTCGCATCCATTTTCACTTTTTTGTGTTCGTATTTAATTCTATCGGTAGTTTGTTTGCAAATGAAGTATGATGACTACATTTCTTGAAATTTTTCATTTACATTAAAAATTACTCAGAAAATCGTACATTTTCTTGAAACTAATTTTCTCTAAACTAAAATGAGGTTAAAAAAAAAGTTGTGAGTACGTACTTACCATGGAAATTGCTAACTTGATTCACCGTCTGCGTGGACGGACTTTTGGTTATTAGGTTACTTCGCTATGGTGAAAATTTGTCACTAACATTTCTTCTCTTTTAGGTGAAAACGAAGTAGAAGATGGGAGAGAAGAACCACGTATCAACCGAGACTGGCTTGAATGGTTTTACATCCTCAGTCGTTTATTTATACTATTTACAGTAGTTTATTTTTATTCGTCACCGCAACGCTTTATATTTGTGATTGCAATGGCAATAATTTTGTAAGTATGCATTACACTACATTTATTTATTTGCATTGCATTTCGGTACTTATTAACACGCTAACCCAGGACAAATGTTGTGTACCTTGTTTTTTACTCCGTTACACACCACCAGGGTCCAGTATGCGGCCTCAACTGGTGTAGTGGAATAGGTTTACTTAAAAAAATATACTCATAGTTGACTTGTACGCATACGCTACTTATCCTCCTCTCCTTAGCGTTTTATGTTTGATTTTTTATGTCGAGGTAATTCCGATTCACTAATCTCCCTAAAGAAGTTTCACTTCAAAAATAGTATTTTATACGTACTTGAGGTTATGCTGATGACCAGTATTGTGGAAACTATGATTGAATGGGCGCTCCCTAGCAGGTGGAAAGGTCGTTCCGGTATACATCGCCGGTGATATAAATGATATAAATTTGCTATTGATCGGCTTTTATTTGAAAAACTAAAGCATAGGTGTACTTGATCTACTCCCCATGCAGAACCTAAATCATCAAATCACCAATAAGATTCAATCAGCTTTACATATCCACGCTTGTAACGCAGCTCATATGCCTATGTATGTTAACCAGTGTGGAGAAAATCTTTATCCTCTATTCGTTTTGTAATCGTTTAATTTCGAATAACTTATGTTTGAATACCTTATTGATAAGATACGTGTATTCACTTAAGCCGCATTTCAACGTACTTACTTATCATTAGATATGGATTTTCTTTATAGCTTTAAAAAGACTAGATTCCACTGAGTTTAAATGATAGTATCATACAGTTTTTCGGCCGAGTGACACAGTTACAGTCAAAAATTAGGCTTTTGATGTCTAATTTCCTACAAATGTCTCTTGTAATTGTTTAGAATTTCGGTCTCCATTATTTCAAAGATTAATCCAGAGGTCTGCCACAAACAACGCGTTCATATCGCTACAAATATTTAAATATTTTAAAGCTGAATCCAAGAAAGAAAAAAAAATAGTTTATTTTCACAAAGCTTCTCGAGTTATTGCCACTGTATTTGGCGGTATTATTTTGTAATTTTTTTTTTTTTTTAGGATTAATATCGATGTTTTTCGATGGCGTCGAGGGAATAATGTTGTTGAAGGTGAAACACATGAAAACGAAACTGGTACACCAAGAAATGAAGCAAATAGCGTAACACCAAATCATTTCATAAAACTAACATGGACATTTATGAAAACATTCTTTTTATCCCTGGTTCCTGATAATCGCGAAATATAAATAGTTATATATTATTATTTTATTGTTGTTCATTAATAATCGTTAAATGTTTATGTACATAAATGTATCTGGGCCACCCGCCCGGTCCTTTCAAAACAATAATTTTCACTTTTTTTTTTTTTTTTTTTTCTTTAAATGTACTACCTACTGAAAGAGATTTTTTTAAATATAGATTTTTCTCAATATTTTACATGTTTTCCGTTTTATGGCGCTTTTAGATTTTCAATGCGCTTTTAAGTGTATAAAAAATATTGTTCATAGTGTCACTGATATTTTATGTATATGTTTATATTTATCTAAGTAAAATTTTTAAAAATGCTAAAAGTAAACGTATACGGCTATCTGTTTCTGTAATATTAATTTTAGAAAAAATAAATAAAGACGTCGGTGAATCACCGGCAACGTACTTTCCCAGAACGAATTAATCAATTAACAATTAACTTAGTCGATATCGCTGAAATTTGACAGGATGTCCGCATTGGGTTAAATATGAAATTTCATGTCGATACATTCATGAGATCGGCAGTTATTGGGGTTTTTGAACCCCCCAGACCCCCCTTCCCTTCTGCCAATTCCGCTGAAATTATAATAAATAAGTGTCATCGTTATGGGGTTTTGAATTCACATTGAAATTTTGTGTCGCCACATTCATTACAACGGCAGTTTTTGAGTCAACCCTGTCTCATAATTCCCCTCCCTTTTAGCCGTTTTGGCTGAAAATCGGTAGGTGTTGTCCTTTCAATCCCTTTTTTGGGATTTCGGTCACACATATAAAATCAATAAAAATATATTCATTCTGTCGGCAGTTATTAGAGTTGTTATGTTAAGCCTCCCCCTAATCCCCTTTCCTTTCGTATCGATACATTCATTCTATCGGGAGTTATCCCGACACGAAATAATGTATGAGAATCCAGAACCCTCTTAACGACGACACATATTGTTTTTGATAACTCATGTTCACAGACAGACAACAATTTTTTTTTTTCATTTTTGGAATTCTAGAGGTTGGAAAACATGAAATTCCGTTGAAAATTCCACCCCGAATTTTTGACCGATTACATAAGTTCCCCTATACTTCATATACCTGGGGAAGTAATATTGCAATTTCAGAAAGCCATTAAACTGCAAATAAATGAAATAATGAAAAACGCTCCGATATTTTTGAATACCTCTATCAGTAGTAAAACATCAAAATTATAAGTAAATCAAAAATTTAGTGCTGATATATTTATATTGTATTTTTGTTGAACAATTTACTTTTTTGTTTCTTTATTCTTTTGAACTATTAGGGAAAAGAATGTTCTAACTTAAATTAACAAAATTGATATCTTTTCTGTAATTTTTTTTCACTTGGAAAGCTATAATTTTCGAAACTTTCCATTTTCATAGTTAGGACGAACTGATTTTTTTTAAAAGGTACAGTAAGAAGGATTAAGACCAAAGCAAAAAAATGTAATTTAAATAAAAAATATTTATTTATTATTATTTTTTTTTTTTCAATTCATACGAATACATTTATGAAAAGAGTGTATTGGGTTTAAAAGAGATGCTGAAACATTTATTACAAATAATTCGAGCTGGTGTAGTACATTGCTGTTTTTTCAACAGCCTTTGTTTTTTTTTTGTCTGAGCCTGAGGTGAAATAGGTAAAAAAATAAATACAAATAAATTATAATGATTTTATTTTATAACATAAGGAAGGAGAATCTCCAAATAATTTATATAACAAAAACATGCTGAATTCTATTTAAATAATTATTTTAGCACATATGTACATAGGTTTTTTAATGCTGAAAATGGTCACATGCAGAACTTTCGGTATAATGACATTTTTATCACAATTTTAGACATAAAATATTTAATTAGAAAATTGATAACCTGATTTAATTTAGCCTCATAAATAGGTTGTATGGATGAGACCTAAGAAACGTACTGGGAATACCAAAACAAGACAAACTCGTAGATGAATCACCTGCAGTGTACTTCCCCAGTTCGAATTGTTTGTAATAGGGATCATTCCGAACGAACCTTTTCGATATCCATGAAATTATTATCATTTTTCAAAATTCGTATTGTAAGATATTGATTATAATTTTTTTTTTTTTTTTTTTCGCATCCTGTAGAATTGTTTGAAGTTGTCATCGATTTATTGTTACACCAATTTCAAAGAATACTAACATGGTTTTTATATAGAACTCCCCATAGAATTTGAAAATGATGGAATATTATGTTTCTGTTTTATGGGACTCAAACGCCGACTAATCCTGATTTTACGAAGTAATGATAACGCCTTTTGTTTTGGATAAATATTATTTAGGTGTTTTTACAAAACGTTTAAACAAGAACTTGTTTTTTCCCCTCTTTTTAACGAACAGTTCTTCAACTTCTATATAAAATTGCTTCTTATTCTGATTCAAATACGTTCCTCAAATTGTTCACCATCCTGGCTCTAAAATTGTATACATATTGTTCTAGTGCATTACATCATAACTTTCACTCAACTAAAAAAAAAAAAAAAAAAGACCTATATAACAAAAATATGTTTTATATACTTACATGGTGATTGTGTGCAACAATAATTATTATTACTTATTTTTTATAATGTTATAAATTTATCTACATTGATAATTTATAATGTGATCGTTGAACAAATATATAATTATTAAAACTATAATACTACAAATTCGTTAATAGTGCTTAATATAAGCAAAGAAAATAAAATAAAATTATCACATATGAGCCCGCCTCTGTATGTTTGTTTGATTTTGGGGGGCTCGAAGCGCAATTCGCTTGGTATGAATTTCAATCTTTAGATGCTTGAATCTTTTAAATGGTCAGAAAAATCTTTTAAACAAATTAAATAATACAATGTGTTGGAAAGAAAGATTTTGGGGGGCTCGAAGCGCAATTCGCTTGGTATGAATTTCAATCTTTAGATGCTTGAATCTTTTAAATGGTCAGAAAAATCTTTTAAACAAATTAAATAATACAATGTGTTGGAAAAAAAGATTTTGGGGGGCTCGAAGCGCAATTCGCTTGGTATGAATTTCAATCTTTAGATGCTTGAATCTTTTAAATGGTCAGAAAAATCTTTTAAACAAATTAAATAATACAATGTGTTGGAAAGAAAGATTTTGTTTAATTTTTTTCAATGGCTGATTAACAAACATTTTTACTACTACAGTTATATAATCGGTCAAGAATTCTATGCTGGGTTTTCTCCGGAATTTCATGTTTTCCGATCCCTTAATCCAAAAATAAAATGAAACTGATGTCTGCGGACACGTTAACGCCTGACAGGATGCATCATGTATCGTTTTTAGCCAAATCGTATATAGTTCGCAATAGAATAAATGTATCGACTTGGAAATTTATTTGTCGAGGCAGAAGAACACTAGCAAGAGGCCTACTGATTTTCAGCCAAATCAGACAAAGGAGGAGGTTCAGAGGAAGAGGGGAACTATAATTTATTATGTACAACTGGGGAAGTACAATGCCGATGAATCTCTGTTGGAGAAGTGGTGCTCTCTATGCGAGTATGGATCTTTGTTTACTTTCTTGAGATGAGAAGAAATCCGGGCACCTCAGCCTCGAAAGGACTTCTCGAGTTGAAGCAGCGGCATTGTACGTCCCCTCAATATATAAAAAAAAAAAGTTTGTGCCTCAACTTGTTGCTTGGTTTGACATCTGTTGCATTCGTGAACCTTATTAAAATTCACATTTTCAGTTCAATGGTTCCTTAATGCCAAAAAAAAATATATTAAGATTTCGAGAAATGGCTATCCAACAACAAAACCACGATTGAATATGTATTTTCTATTTTAAAATAAATTTTACAGTATTTTTTTTTGGATCTTTGTCTCATGACCGAAAAAATCTGGGGTTTATGAACAAGTTATCGAATTTCCATTCTATTTATTTATTTTTTTCCATAGCACATCATATCAAGATGCAAAGAGAAAGAAAACTCACTGATGGACGCAGACGAACGTTCTGTAGCTCAGATTAAAGAAAACACTCCGAATTATCTATTGTGTGTATATGTGCAAAATACAATAAAAATACAAAAAATGTTAGGCAACATTACGAATTAAAAAAAAAAAAAAAAAAACCCATTTTGCTTGTCTTTAGGTTCGATTTTTCTGGATTGGGAAAAAAAAATCTGAATAAACGTTTGAGAGGACGAATTAATTATTATACGATTCCTTTGCGGCTTTATAGTATTATTATCAAAAAATAACTCAATGAAACATAAGAGTAGGCTAATTGCAAAGTGCGCTAAATCGATTTTTTGAAAAAAATGAGTGGGCTATCGTTGGATTCCCAATGGCGTTCGCTACAATTCTGTCATGGTTTTACATTGCAAAACTCGCTAAAAACCTATTTAAATCAAGTTTGAAGTTCTGTGGCTGTGCCAAAACGGGCTAAAACCCATGATTCCCCCGGCGCAAAACGAGCTGAAAACATTCCTGTTGCAAAAATCGCCAAAAGCCATCTTGACAAATGTTAGCCTAGATGAGTCCAAAAGCAAAACGCGCTATATTTTATGATGACTCCAATCCACCTCACGTTTCACGTTTGTTTCTCGTTTTAAAAAAAAATATTTCTTCTATCTTTGTCATTATTTTATCTTTATCATGTTGGTAGGATTGGTACGTGACGTGTATGGTTATTGTTGTTTGTATACAACGTGTGCTCTGAATCGTACACCACGATCATTCGTCTAGGTGTAGGCTGCGACGTTTTAGACTGGAAGGAAGCAAGTGACAAGTTTTTTAAGGCGACTACGTCTTGGCATTTCAAATTTCAAAAAGCTAAAAAAAATTGTACTTACAAAAGGAACTATACAACGAGGCGTGTTAGTCCAGGGAGAACCCTGCTATAATTTCGAAGCTGGGGAACCAAAATTGGTTACCAAAAAAAACAGATTTATACGCAATGTTAAATTGCAAAAAGTCACAACAGAGGTTGAAGTTAAACCGGCAAAATTAACAGATGTGTTGAGACTTTTGGAATTGCACTACGGAGAAAAGTGGATGGAAAATCCCCAACTTGAATATTATTCAGAGGTTTTCAGTGCCCAATCATCCACTCGAAGCACATCATCCGCTATCGCACTACCTAATCAGAACGATGGGGAGGAAGGGAACGAAGTAGTCCTGGCATTTGTGTCATTGGAAATCAATTTCACATCGTGGGAGCAACTTCAGGAAATTCAAGAGAGTATGGAGAAGTACCAGAAGAGACAGACTTTGATTTGATGGAGAGTGACTGCGAAGAGATGATTTGAAATGTTTTATAGTTTCAAATTATTTCATAATTAGTTCAAAAATTGTGTTATTATTATCCTCTTTTTATAATAAAATACTTTCATGTTTTACTATAAATTTTGCACCAAATTCATTTTTTAAAATTAATAAAATAATTTTCTATCAAAAAATTAAGTTTTATTAAGAGAATCACCTATGTAAACTCAAAATTAGCTCCTTACTGGGACTTTAGGACACTAAAATTGGTGAGTTTTGCAACAGGACAGATTTTGCAGATGGTTGACCCTACAGAAGCTTCAAAAACCTATTACTGCTGCAAAATGGGCTAATTCCAAATTTAAATTTGAAATAACAATTTTTTGTACATTGGAAAAATGTTGAAATTTTGCAGAACAAATCTCACGATTTTTAGTGATTTAAAAAAAAAAAAAAAAAATAGGTACAGTAACTCGCCTGGATCAATGGCTATCAGTTTTTTGGGTTTTTCTTGCTTTCACTTGGAAGCACTTTAGCGCACTTTGCAATTGGCCTATTCATATGTAAAAATAAAAAATACATATTAATAAAATCATGTGATTGATAATGAATTAAGTAGAAATTTCGTTTTTTTTTTGTTTTTTGAGTATGGCACAATTGAACTGATAATGCGATATGAAAACTACTCAAATTTATAAAATTCACAAATTTTTAATACAATTTAGAATCATATTCACACTAATCACTTAATAATATCACTTACACTCCATTAAAAAAAAAAAATGTAAAAGCGAGAATATTTTTTTTTGCTTTATCTTTTAATTAAATATTCTGTCAATTAGTATATCTAAACAAAAATATTATGTCGAGTTATAAAATACAAGGAATGCTAAATTGTATAAATGTGTCAGTCGAGAAGTGACCAACTTATTCATAGCAAAGTTTTAAGATGAAAAAAAAATATATATAAAAACGATTGATGTCCTGATGTCAAAGGGCAAAAGAAAGAATCACACACAAAACAAATTGAACGGAATTTTTTGTGATGTCGAAGGCCAAATACCGCATTAACTTCTTTGATCAGAGCCCCAAGATACTTGAATTCCCTGGTGGTTTAGTAATAAGAGGGATTTATTATGATATGCATACGTAGTTGGTGGTTTCTAGTCCTAATAGAGAATGTAATGCAGTTTTGTCCCCCCACGGTATTTTACACCTTCCAAATGATAGATTGGGATACATTTTCGAGGAACTCAGAATGTAACTAGAGCCTGACGGGGGTCGAACATCAGGGGTAGGCTTAACCTATCGGGTATTCTTTTTACCGAATTAAATTAGCATTGAAGCCGTGGTACTCTCTTTTTGTATATATTTTGGGTTATGCAATAGGTTCATGACATCTGGATAAATGATTCAACCCTATATAACGAGGAAAGAATGATTCAGCTCTATATAACACTAGGAATGAATGGAAATTGGTGAAAAGCGGTACTCGCGTAAAAGAAGTCACGGATAATATTACCTCTGCTGTCAATTATGTCAGAATTGCTCCGCAGGTTTTCTCATCACGTCGCCTCTCATATATTTCTTTGTTTTTGAAAGCGCCTATGTAAAGAATTTTCATCATTATCCCTTAAACACAATATTATTTGTAAGTATCCTTGCGTCAGACATTGTATTTAAGCATTTTCAGCGATTTTCCTAAAACTTCCCCTTCTTCACACATTTGATTTATGCAGAAGGTTCGGGTGGTCTTTGTAAAGGGTACAGCTCTATGTAAGGAGGAATGGGTTCACCCAAACTGTGTGTCACCTATTTAATTTAATATTTATTTTTTTCTATTAGAATAATACTTTCACGGTCATACCTTTCTTAGTACCTACTTGCTTTCTCAACTTGTTTCAACGAAACCATGTGACGTTCTCTTTTGTTTAAATCATAATTGCGTATAAAAAAAAAAAAAAAAAACTGTGATTAAACTATTATCAATCAAATCAACTTTAAATATTTAAAAAGAAGGTTTCTCGAGAATGGTTTTATTAATTGGAGAAACAATTTGAATGTTTTTTTTTTTAAATGCGTCGATGAGGGAAAGGTGAAAACGCATTACAAGCATTACTACATTTTATTCAATCCCTTATAAACGGTATAGGGTTGTTTATTTGTTTAATACGATCTAATAGTTTAAACAGCCTCATTTTACATCGGTAGCCAACTTAACTGCAAATATCAGCCAGATCGGCCTAGGTGGCAGATTCACCATCCTTACCTGGCTATGGCCTTTATTGTGTCATGGAAATTTGTTAAGGTGGTTAGATGTAAAAAGGTGCTATTTTTTTAAAACTTCGATATTCGGAAATTACTGCAAAGGAGACGTCCATAAATTACGTAACGCATTATGGGGGGGGGAGGGGGGGGGGGGGGGGGGGGCTTAGAAATATTTCACATCGCCAAAAAACTATACATTTTTATCATTTCACTTGTTTTTTAGTAAAAAAAAAAAAAAAAAAATCCAGGTCGCAGGGGAGAATTTATGGACAGATCCAAAGCGCAAAATACCAACATTTTCAAAAATAGCAACTTTTACTACCGAACCATCGATTTTTTCCCCACAAAATAGCAGGTAGGAGTTCAATAATAATAAATATCTACGTATATATAAAAAAAATCCATTATATTAAAAATGTCAAGCATGAACGAACCTTTCTAATTATTTTTTACAATCAAAAGTACATTATTTACAATTTAATATATGTATATATATTATAAATATACCTGTCATTTAAACAATTATCTGAAGGTACATTCCCCTAAATTTTTATATATTTCGAATGGATTTTTATTTACATAGATGAAAATGTATTTTTTTATTTAAATAATTTTACGTTTTCATTTTTTTGCAATAGAAAGTTTCCTACAATACTCATATAATACACAAATATACAAAATTTTAATTTTTTTGATTCATAAATAATATTCGAAATTTTGTAACAGTTTTTGAGTCTGGCCACTTCTGGGGCAGGATATTTTTTCGCTATTGAAATTTGCCTAATGCAGGGTGATGCAGAGAACAAGGAACCCTTAATAACTGAACTGGTCCGGTCATGATAGCTTAAATATATGAATACATTCAGAAAAATCAGTAAGATACGTGTAAGGTATGGATGGAGCTATGGCTATGAGTGGAGGAGGAAATGTGAACCCCACTTCGTTTCCTTTCTCTCTCAGGTCTTTCCCTCGCCGCCTGGAGTATAATGTGATGTTTTCCATGTTTATATATTTATTTATAGGATTACACTCAGGCAAACCAGCAAAATATATGGAAGGGACAAAGCCAGAACTAAATCAGAGGAGGCAAATGTGACCCCCAAGCGATTCCCCTTCTCCCTCCGGTCGTACTCTCGGCGACTGAAGTATAGTGGGAGACTCTTCAACGATGTGCAACAATACCGGATGCACTGAGATCACCTTCTCAATGCTGATTGGCCCAATGTCACAAGGAATGATAGTGATGAAGGAGTGAGTCGCTGGTTTCCACGCCATGGTTTGGGTACCCAGGGTTTAGTCCACTCTGCTGCTGCAAAAATAAAAAATAGAGTTAACAACTATTATTTATTATTATTACTTTTTTTTTTTTTTTTTTTTTTCTTGTGGAAGTGTTAAATAATATCAAAAGGTTCGATATATTATCATTATTTCCTGGGAAAAAATCCTAAAAAACAACAAACTTTTTTTGCGCACTAACCTGAACGAAAAATCAAAAACTGACCTTATAAGGAAAATGTCAAAAAAACAATATAATATAAAAACAAGAAAAATTTGTTTAACATACATTATTTACTTCCACAGAAGTATATATATATACACTTATATATTACATATACCTTTGTGGAATTAAACAATGTATGTTAAACAAATTTTTCTTGTTTTTATGTTATATATATATATATATATATATATATATATATATATATATATATATATATGTAGCGTTCTCGAGTTTATATATACCAAATAACTCCACTTTATTTTCAACAAGATATTCAATGTATTTTTTTATTTTCAACTGAGAGCCTTTTTATCAACAATCACTTTTATCAAATGTTTACAACAATACTAGCGGCCAGGCCGCTACGTGTATATATATATATACAGAGAGAGAGAGAGTGTGTAACGGCATCGTCAGCACTAAGTTCAAATGTAACATAACTTTGCTAGTTTGGCATGTATATAAAGTTTGGGGCTAATTTTGATATTACCTGAAGGCTGTGACTTCTCCTCCTCAAGGGAAGCCCGATAGAGGAGGGAAGTTCTGTCTTAACGGAAAATTCCAACTGTGAAAATACTTTATTTTAAAAATAAACTTCAAAAAAATATAATAGCAAGAAATAAAATAAAATAAAGAAACGGTATATATAAATAATAAAAAAAATACACAATATATTTTATTAATAAAAAAACGGCGTTGGCTTCCTTTGAGGACGAGGAGACACAGCTTCAGAATTGTATGAATATGCCAAGCTCGCAAACTGTTATATTACTTTTGAATGTTGTGCTGACCATGGCGTAAGCCTAAACTGATACACGGTATTTGTAAACAGTTTTTCTTCGTTTTTATGAGTTTTCCCCTATATCGACACAGATCGTAAAAATGTATTCGACCAATATAAAATAAAATATCGAAAAAATTTGCCCGTCCCGAAAATGTGAATATTCTACATACGTGTGAAGAAGGTATAGGAGCTCGCTGGGGCAGGTCGGCAGCGTCTAGCGATTCGCAGGAGCTGGAGTCCAGGGCAGAAGTACTAGCTCCTAACATTTTACCAGTACTTCCTGGCGGCGGAGGACTGCTACTTCCACCTCTGAAAGAAAAGAGTCAGTAAATACATGGAATGGACGGAGCCATAGCTAAGAATGAGTGGAAGGGGCAATGTGACCCCCTCCTACTCTGTTTCCTTCTCTCTTAGCTTGTTTTCTTGGCGACTGGAGTATAGTGTGAGCGTTTCTAACCTTTATATACAAAATGTGTTATTCATATTTGTCATAAACATATTTCTGTTAAACCACACATTTATAAGCTAAGGAGAGGTCAATTATTTTTCGTAACAATCATATCTCTACTGGAATGTTTAAATTACGGCCTTTTAATCATAGAGTGGTCACAGCGCCGCAGGATGACGTTTCAACGAAACTAGCCGCCTCGTTTTCATAACTTCTATAGAAATCCGGAAATGCAAACATCTTCAAATCGCATACCAATAGGTAAAACAGCCAAACTGTATAATTTTGTTTTGTGTTTTGACAGAAAAAAAAAATTGTTTTCGTCCATACTTAAATTGCAAAATTTTAAATTAGATATAATAAAAAGTTAGATTTTTTTTTTTTTTGAAACATTTTATTTCTATATACGTACCTGAAAAAAAACGTCAATTTTTTGTAGCTGAAGTACCTCTTCCCTCACACATTTTACCTTATCCTCTGATCCTATCCCTCCGACCGCTTCTTCAGTGTGCGTCAGGATAGAGAATATTCTGACTACAACCTGAGAGGCTGTACACCAGGTATGGAAGAAAAACAAAAAAAAGTCGACGGTGAACCACCAGCAATGTACTTCCCCAAAACGTATTAATCAATTAACTTTTCGCACCCCCTCCAAAACCAGTCGACCGTTTGCGCTAATATTCAACAGGCCTTACACACTTTAATCCTCAAACTAAATTTTGTGACGATAAATCCATTACATCGGCAGTTATTCGGGTTTTTGAATTGAGCCCCCACCCTGATCCCTACCTTCCCTTCAGCCAGTACCGCTGAAATTTGACAGGTTACGTCCTCATTGGGTTTTGACTTTTAATATGAAATTTCATGCCGATACATTCATATCGGTAGTTATGGGGTTTTTTGAAGTTGAGCCAGCCTTCTGATCTCCCCCTTCCCTTCTGCCGATTACGCTGAAAACTAATATTAAAGATTAGATATATTCATTCTGTCGACAGTTATTAGAGTTTTAAGGTTGAGCTTCCCCCCTAATCCCCCCTTTCCTCCGGTCGATTTGACTGAAAAACAATAGGTCTTGTCGTTAGAGAGTTCTGGATTCACATATAACATTTCGTGTCGATACATTCATTGAGAGTTATCGTGTTCACAAACACACACATAGACACCATTTGTTTTTCATATTTGGAATCTAGAGGTCGGAAAACATGAAATTCCGATGAAAACTCCATAACTTCCGTTATACATTGTACAGCTGAGGAAGTAAACTTTTTTTTTCTGCTCCTAAATTTTCCCGGACCTTTTAAAACCCCTGTGCGTATATATCATGTAGTTCGGAAAGTCTATGGGTACTGTATATACGGATAGCTTTTTCTATTTCTGAAAAAGGAAATGTGAGGATTTTCATAAAAGCAATATTTTCTTTTATTGGGCTGTCATTTTGTAACGATGAAATGTATAAAAAAATGCTTCGAACAAAAATGTCTCCTTTTGGTAAGACCTTTGGTAAGAAAGGTAGACTTGTGAGTGTCTTCTTTTATGTTTATTATTTTGGAGTTTTGAAGTGAACACAATGCAGTGGGGTTGGGGAGCATCCACCTTGAAATACCGGGAAAATATTGTGTTCAATCCGCCCCGCGCCCGGACCCCCAGTACATATTTCGTATTTTTCTGTTTCCGTTTCATCTATTTATCCGATTTTGAATCTGAAAAATGATTTGAACTCATTGAACTGTCTACTTTAGGCGCCGTAGCTGTAAATTTAAAAAAATGAAAAGATAACATGTACAAATAAGAAATGATATTCGGAATTTAAAGAAAAAAACAAAAACGGAATGTCATATCAATTCTACATTAATTTGGAGTACAAAGGAAAAAAAAAAATTTTAAAGTTAAGCCGTTTATGCAAAATACCTTTAACGCTTTTCATTAAATTTAGAGCGCGACGTAGTGGCCGAGCTGAGAACTAAAACCGGGACATTTAACCTTAAGAGGACGTACAACTTGACTCCCTTTCTGTTGAAGATTTCAAAGCTAGTGGGCGTGCAGAGCTCTTGGTGGAGGGGTGAGTTAACATAATGCCTCCATCTATAGTTCTTTGGTATGATGAAGTTTGTCCCATCTTGATAAAACCACTCGTTCAAAAGTTATATATGGAGGGTCAATCCTTCTGGGACATTTTGCATACGCATAAATATCCAAAAACTACTGAGTTATGTAATTCCGCCAAGTAATGTTCAAATGAGCCTCCCTCTAACTCATCAATCCCATGAGGATCTCTGATAGGGATGGATGAGTGGGGTATGTTCCTAAATAGAGTGGTTGGTTTTGTGTTTTGTGACTGGTGAGTTGGTTGGAGGCTAGCTCTGGAGGTTACTGTACTGTTTGTGAAACCTGATCCCTTGGTAGGAGGAGGCCGCATTTAGACAGCTCCACCCACCCACTACAGCCACCGCCACTCACAAAACACACCCAAAACTCATCTTCCGTGTCACTTACCTTGTTTTACACTTTACACAATCACCGGCAGTGTACTCTTCCAGCTTGAAATTTTTGTAAATAACTAAGACCAATCGACAATTTGGGCTAAAACTCAATAGTTGACTTGCACAGGGATTTCTGAATCCTCATACTAAATTCATCTACACATTCATAATGGCAGTTATTAGGGATTCCGTATTGAGCCCCCCTAATCCTCCCTTCCCTTTGGTCGATTTTGCTGAAAATCAATAGGTGTCGCTCATACAGGGTTCTGGATACACATATAATGTTTCATGTCAATACATTCATTCTATCGGGAGTTATCATGTTCATTGGCACACATGAAATTATTTCCCTGCTATACGAAATTTAGGGGAAGTTATGTAATCGGTCAGAAATTCGATGTTTTCATAAACGGAGACAAAATTAATAAAGCGAGAAAATAAGAAAATCAATTTATTCAAAATTAATTTATTAAAACAGGATTTGATATTTGGTCTTCAATCCGAAGTTTACGGCAGGGTATGAAAAAAATGATGCGACCAATAAATGTTTTTATATTTAACATATTAGTTCCATTTTAATTTAAAATGATAGCAGTTTTACTAAAAAATAAAAATTGAGAAATACCTAACCATTTAAATAAATATTTCAAAAATAGCATGGCGGACTTGGTGCCCCCGAGACGTGATGCCCTAAACAATTGCTTAGTTTGCTTATGGGTTAGTCCGGCACTGCCTATATGTTACAACCAAATACTATGTAATGTCTCACCAACCGGGTGAACGCATAAGCTGTAGAAATACCTATATGTTACAACGAAATACTAACGTTAGAAAACGAATAAAAAATCCAAGGAATAAATAAAGACGAAAAAAATTAATTTAATCACGAATATGTATTAATTTATGCAAAAGAATTAACAGAACCATTATACAAAATAACCACAGTTAGCATACCTACATTATTAAAAATAATTATTAGCTATCATGTTACAGCATGAAAAAAACTATATTTCAAAAAAAGCCTTTGTTACTTCCTCAGCTATTCTTAGAACGGGGGAAATAATGTTTTTTCAAAAAATCAAGAAAAATTGGTATTTGTCAATAGGATAATTCCCAATGGATAGATCAATATGAAATTTTATATGTTTTAGGGGCGCATAGATGAGACACTAATTGTTTTCTAGCTTAATTAGGTAAAGGAGAGGGAGAACCCTGAAATGTAGCCAACATTTAATTGAAGGTAAATGGAAATAAATAGATCAAACACATAGTTCATCGATTTATTGGTGCCCATCATAATGTATTGTAGGCCCACCTGGACTGTGGGCCAACTCGTGTGAGACTGACCAGTTCCACGCTGTACTGTCGGTCACCCCATCTGTCCTCTGAGCCACCACTCCTCTCCTGTGGGCCAGTCTCATCTGGCATGTGGGCCACCTCCACCTGGCAAATGGGCCAACTCATGTGGGCGTGTCCAACTACATCGAGTTCTCACTGTATTGTCAGCCACTCAGATACCACTGCCTCTGAGCCAACACTCCTCTCCTGTGGGCCAATCGCATCTCTCATAAGTCTGACTAAGATATCCACCTATACCGTACTCCCCGCTGTACTGTTGTCCATCCCATCCGACCACTGAGCCACCACTCCCCTCCAGTGGGCCAGCCCACCTGGCCTGTGGGCCAATTCGAGTGAGAGTGACTAGGGTCTCCACTTACACCAGACTCCCCGCCCATCCTACTTTTTTTTATAATCCCGTTTCAAGACTTGTATTTTTTCATTTGTCTCTGAGGCTGGTGTAGGGTTACTAACGAAACACGATCCCCGCCCTCCCTGCCACAATTTAAACACACTCCCACACTTCACCTTCTACCTATACGAGTATCTATATGTAAGGCGTCATAGGAAAAGGGAATTATCTTATATTTTTTCCATTTTTGGAATTTTCGAATAGAGGAATTATAGTTTTTACCATTTTCAAGATGATGACGATGTCTGTATGTAGGTATTGATTGTTATGAGCTCTGTGACTCAGGAACAATCGTAACTTTAAATATGAAACGAACATGTCACGTGTGATAACTTAGATCTGATTCGATTTTGAAGAGAAATGAAGCCCACTTTACTTTGGGGCTTAAGTACATTTTACAAGATACAAAAATCTCTACAACTATTTTATAATATAAAATATGCCTTTTAGTTTTCTCTCCAACTTCTACTTGAAGAGATTTTTGTATCTTGTAAAATGTACTTAAGCCCTGAACTAAAGTGAGCTTCATGTATATTATACAGTAAGATTTTTCTAAGGGAAATGTCGTTTTGAAACCCATTTTTTTAGTAGTTTGTTTGATTACCGCGAAAACAGTTATTCCTATCTAAAAATTTGTTCTTACCAAAAATGTTTCTAATTAAATTCCCTTGTTCTTCCATTACTTGTTCTTAAGAAAAAGTTCCTGAGCCACACAACGACATATTACTTCCTCGGCTATACGAAGTTACGTAATCGGACAGAAATTT
Source organism: Aradus depressus (assembly GCA_963662175.1). Classification (NCBI taxonomy): domain Eukaryota; kingdom Metazoa; phylum Arthropoda; class Insecta; order Hemiptera; family Aradidae; genus Aradus; species Aradus depressus. The sequence goes on along the minus strand of OY759218.1, from coordinate 53,874,328 downwards.
GAATTTTCACCGAAATTTTAACTTTTCTGATCTCCTTATTCCAAAAATGGAAAAAGATAAGTCGTCGGTGAATCACTAGCTGTACTTCCCCAGCAAGAATTAATCAATTACTTGTTTTCCCTACCTCCTTAGCCACTCAACCGTTTAGGCTAAAACTCAATATTTGACTCACATACTAGCATCTGGATCCTCATACTAAATTTTTTGTCAAAACATTACTTCGGCAGTTATTAAGGTATTTAAGTCGAACCCCTCTTCTCTGGTCTTCCCCTTTCCTTCGACCGATTTCGCGAAAAGTTAATAGATGCCATCTTTATGGGGTTTTGAATTTAAATAAGAAATTTCATGTTGATTCTTTCATTACATCGGCAGTTGTTGAGATTTTTGCGTACCTCAATGATTCCCCTCCACGTCGACTGAATTCGTTGAAAATTAACTGCTGTCGTCCTCAAATTCACATAAGAAATTTCTGGTCAATAAATTCAGTTAAATTCCTTATATGATTAAAAATTTTAATTGGTTACATTCTTGCCAATATGTCAAAGATATTATATATTATATTTTTATCAAAGAGAAAAGATCAGACATCAGAAAATATAATTTATTTTGTATGCAAAATAATTTGATAAACCCATTCCTTTTATTGAAACTTTCATTACATTAAATAATGTTAAATATACGTGAAGAGTAATAGAAAACAAAAAGTACGACTAGCTATAATATTCATGGAGATATTTGTAGGATAAATGCTCAAAAATAACAGTTATTAGAGAAATGTAGGTTCGTAGTTTCGCTCATTTTTTGGTGAATTTGTTCTTGAAAATATAGATTTTTATGTGATTGGAACTTTGTGAGCGCTCTAACTCAGAAACAATTGTAGCTATGAAGTTGAAATTTTATATGAAGATGTCACATGTGCAAACTTAGATCTGATCAGATTTTGGCCGAATTGGGACGAAAAGTGAGACCACTCAAGTACGTTTTACAAGATACCGCCTATTTTTATGACCTAATCAAAAATCTCTACAAATATAAGTTGTAGAAAAAACTGAAAGACGCATTTTATATGAAATACGATTTTTCGTAGTTCGCCCCCGAAAACCATACTAAAATGTCGTTTTGAAACCCATTTGTTTAGAAGTTTGGTTGATTTACGCGAAAACGGTTAGCCCTAGCGAAAAACTGGTTACCAAAAATGTTCCCTATTAAATTTCCAACCATTAGTATGACGTTAGATTTGAGATGGGTCCAACACGACCAAAGTTAGAGCGCCCCAAACAATGGAAAATACATTTACATAGGAAATATCTCTTAATCTTAAACATCTCCTAGGTAAGGCTTGAATTGTAACGCTTAGAAACAAATTTTAAAATATTTTTTTTATTATCGGTAATTATTTATTGTAAAGGATATAAAAATAACGAAAAAATATATATATGTATATGTGATGACCAACCGATTTTGCACAGGTATAAGAAAGTCAGAGTTTAGCCCCTGACATACCTGTATTGTTTACCATATAGGTCCTGCAACAATATAGTGACAGAAAGGAGCAGTAACGATTGACAGAAATTTATTGTGCCACAATTTAGTTCCAAGTCTCGTATTTTTTCTTAACCTTATTACAGTATGGGCGAGTTCGAATATCCAGCATTACGTTCACCGGTTGCACTAAAAGTGGGAAAGTATTATAAAGTGCCAAAAGTTTTTTTAAAATTGGTGGAGCTCTCATTCAAATGTCCCATTCTTCGTGGTTGATAATAATCGGTATTGAGCTACCTCGCAATATGGTCTTATTTATAAAACTATATCCGGGGGCCCAACTTGATACCAGCTTCTCTCTAAATCATCTTTTTAGCAACATACTAACCCCAATGAATTGTGCTTGCATTGAGCTAACAATAATTCGTTTTCGTCTTCCTTCCAATATGGTGTTATTTACAAGAACGTATCCTGGTGACCAACATGAAGTTAACAAACACAATTCATTAGCGTTAAAAGTTTGCGTTTAATTCGACAATACCAATGCTAAACAATCTCTTTGCATTTATTTTTTGCTAAAGAGAGAAATTCGATTTTTAAAAAAAAGATTTAATGTTTATCGGTTATGAGTATTGCTATTTCCGGTTCTAGAAGACCTCAAAAAACAAAAATCCAACAAAAAAACTAGATTTCAACATTTTGCTCGAGTGATTCGCTTCAGTATCCGTTGAGAAAGTAAAAAAAAAACTCGATTTAATTTTTAAGGGTATAAATATCTGAAAAACCTTACATATGGGTGTTCTTTATTAATGTGGTTGTTAGAATTAATATAATGAAACTAAAAATAAATCAAGGAGTGTTATACAAATTTATTTAGTGTAGCTCCAACAATGTGGCTCCATGGGTGGCGGAAAATAACATCGGTAGGTCGCCCGTGATAACATCAGTAAAGTCATAAACCTTGGAGGCTGGACACCTCATCGTGGACAACCTCCAGCCATCCGCCGTTCCAGCCTAACTTCGCATCTTCTCCACGGTAAATCCAAAAGAACGTGAATTACCAGAAATGTACGAACCTACCCAACATTTGTAATGAACCAAGTTTCCGCCCTTCCTCTAAATCTTTCTCTCATTTTCACAGCGGGCAAGTAAAACTGTTGTCAGTTGCAATAATCTCCGATATCCTGCATCCTGCAAGTGGTCTCTTCTCCTTATTTGTCTCACTATCTTGTGGACAGGAATAATTAAGTAAATAAAAGAAGGTTTTTTAAAAGAATAATCTACTTCAAGATGCATAAATATAATTTATAGGTAATGGAACAATTAGGCCTCTGTTTGCAAATGTTCTCTTTATATAATTTTTATTGTTGTTAGGTTTACTGTTTGTTTTTCTTATATTATTATAATATAATAGTATAAGAAAAACAAACAGTAAACCTAACAACAACAAAAATTATATAAAGAGAACATATGCAAACAGAGGCCTAACTTACCCGTAAATTATCTTTATGTATCTTGTAGTAGATTATTCTTTAAAAAAATCTTCTTTTATTTACTTAATTATTCCTAACTGTTTTTGCTATATTAATATTTCTCCAAGGGAGCCATGGTGGCCGTGCGGGCTAGAGCGTAGGGCTTTGAACGCATGGTCCTCACCTTGGTTTGCGGCTTCGAATCCCGTCCGGGAGGGAGTTTTATTTCGTAAGTAGATCCTCCCGGGGCCATGGATGTCGTAAATAACTAGATAATTAGGTAACACCATTATGAGTTATGGCTAATATGCATCGTACCTATAAAAAAAATAAATAAAATAATAAATAAATATTTCTCCATAATATGAACGATACATATTTTCGTAAAATAGCTGAGAGAAACCATAACTGAACATAGAAATGAAATGTAAATTTGCTATTTAATGATAATTTTGACCCATTCTGGAAATAAGTGATTATCGGATGTAAATTATAAATCGATTTTCGGTAAGCCTATTATTAGGTTATCATAAAGTTTTTCTACTGTATTCTGTGAGGACTTAAGGACCAAGCACACTAGGAGCGGGAACTTGATGCTACAGAAGGCCTAGCTCCACTTATCTGGACTTGCCAAGTGGTCGTGGGTTGCTATTTATATCTGTTATTTTTCAACTGTTATTTCGTTTCAACAGTACCAGATTGTTACCCCAATTTAAAACATTTTAATAGCAGAATAACTTTTCACATGTAATAACTTTCAGTTGATATAACCTGTTATTCTTACGTTACCAAGGCCTCCTAAAAATTATTCGGCTATTTGATATATTTACTTTGCTTGGGTGAATATTGAATATTGAGTGAACAAAGTGGTTCCAAAAACCAAACGAATTACTTTGTAAATGTGATTTATTTTTTGTTTCTTCCCTTTCTTCTTTCTCTTCCCTTTGGGTTGATTGCCGTTTTACTAAGTACGCAGTAATATTGGTTCAACGGCTTCACAATTAGTCCTTTATACGTGGACTTTTATATATATATATATATATATATATATATATATATATATATATATATATATATATATTTCAAATATTTTAATTTTTTTATGTATGTATTTATTATATATATATATATATATACATATAAATATATATATATGTATTTTTTAACCTAATTGTTTATGTTTTTATTCTTATTCTTATTATTATATTATTTTATTTTTTTAAATGTTTTTTATTATTATCATTGTACTATTTTCTCATTGTATACACAGTTATTATTTTGTGCATATTCTTCATGACTTCACGGAGACATTTTTATTATTATTTTTTTTTTTATTATTTATTTTTTTTATTTTTTAATTATTATTTATTTTGTTTTATTTTTTTATCTGTTGTATTTAGTTATCATTGTACATAAATTGTTCTATTACCTATTTTCAACAAATTTACTCATGGTCTGTGGTCTGTACCGATTGTTAATATGCATAATAAAAATAAATACCTAGAAATGAACTTTTTTAAAGGTATATCGCAAAAGTAACTGTAGAGGAAATATATGATGTTGGTCGACATTCTTTGTAAATTCTCTTATGATTTCTGAAAAATCACTGCGATGCAATTGTATTGGTTCATTTACATGCCTGTATCACATTCATGCCGAGTGACCTTATATGCCTCCCTTCCATAAAGTATGTAGTATGTATTTATCTACTTTTCACCTCAAGAGCCGCCACTTCAAGATAAATTGTTATCTGTGTTGGATGTGGTATTCTGTGAGGAGAAATAGAAACAGAGCAGGCTATAGGGGATTTGGTATGGGTAACCGGATACTTTCCAAATCATAATGGGGGCCTTTTAAAAATCTATTTAAATGGGAGGTGGGGGGGGGGGGGGGGGGGGGGACAATGGGACGTTCTATACATAATAGACAGACAGACTGATTGAGGGGGGGAACTGCAATTGTTGTTTTTATAGAGAGCGCACTGCACCGTGCGAAGCTACTGTACAGCAAGCTGCTTGTGTAGAGGTTGCCTCACACGGCGCTAGTCTTATTCGCTACTAGCAAGCTTTTTTATTCTTTATTCAAGAGCTATTCGCTACCCTAATGCGAATTTCTGCCTAAAAATGTTTAAAAATTTTCAAAAGAAATTCGCCAGCGTTTTGGGGCTAGCCAGCAGGATCAACACAGCTTTTAAGAGTTAAGAAAGTTACAAACGAGAAAACGATAACAACCTTAAACCTCACTTATATTAATTATCCTAGTAGGTATTTAGTTTTCATCTTGTTTTATTACTTTATTCAATCATATTTAAATTTGTCCATTTAGATTTTTCCAACATTTTTACGATCAGTGTCGATATAGTGGAAAAAACTAATAAAACCAAAGAACTTTGATAACTAAATTTTTTTTAAATTTTAAAAATATTTACAGCTGTGAAAAGTACAAAAGTAGTACGAAATGAGCTGTAGGAAGAATGTCTATGAGTTGATGACATGAGGAGAGAAACCACCCAATGGTGACACTCCCTAGAACACTGAGTAACTCACACATCACTGTCACTGCTGCTACCTAGAAGATCTCTAGGCCACTGGCGCTTAAGGCTTCTTTCAGAATTTTTGATTCGGTCATAAATATAAGCGACATCTTGTAAAATATATGTTCCCAAAATTCGTCCGTTTTCGGCCAAAATCTAATCAGATCTAAGTTAGCACATGTAACTTCTTTATTCCAAATTTCAAGTTCATAGCTACGTACAATCGTTTTTGAGTTAGAGCGTTCACAAAGTTCCAATCACACACACATAAAGATGCAAAAATACGAGTGTTCGTGTCTGACAGACATTCTATCTGAGGATGTAAACACTAGCCCAACCATCTCCAGATAGAATATTTATGTTTTATCTTGTGTTACAGGTATGCTTTTCGTTACATAGAGATTTTGTTTTTTGGGATTTACTCTAGAGCTGTCGAGAAGGAGACATAGCATCAAAAAGGAAGTAATGGAGACAAGCTTGTGCCGACCGCTCTGCTAGAACCCTCCTTCCGCCCTTTTGACTGAAAATCAATATGCATCCGCATCCGTCCTTGTCGGGTTTTGGATGCCAACAATTTTTTTTTTAGATTAATTTTATGGAGAGTTATCGTCGAAACCCGGCCGAGGCTTAAGGTTTTTTATCTGGGATCCCGGCCGTCCTTTGGATGGGACGTTAAGCGAGCCTGTGCGATGTCAGATACTCGTTAAAGATCCCTACCCTAGCCAACTAAATCTGGGTGGGCAAAATTAAGGACTCCCACTGTAGAGCCACCAGGATTTGAGGGCAATGAATTTAAGCCGGAGGGAGGCGGTCCTCACTCCACAGGCAGATAGACAGACATGACTTTTTTTTTTTAATTTCTGAATTTAGGGGGTTGGAAAAATGAAATTCTGGTGAAAACTCGACTGACAGAATCACAAATATCAATTTTTGTTCAGTTTTGATTTGGGAGTTTAATATTCCGAATGATCTCAAAAAGAGCCACTTTTGTATAATAGAGTCAAGAAATGGTGAGCCATTTTCGCAAAAATGGAGCAAACGAGTCAACAAAATATTGGATCCGAGTCTGGCACGAGAAGACAATTTTTAAAATCTCATAAAACAGACTATCCAAAAAAAACTTTATTTAATACAAATTGTGCCATTCAATTTTCTCGTTAACTACAAAATCCTAATAAGCGCTGATAGAATGTATGTAAAGGCACAACTTAGGTTTGTGTACCCAGAAGTGGGTAACTGAATTTCAGTTAAATGAGTCAAAAGGAAGGGAGAGGACTTGACAATAGAGGGCGCTTAATACCAAAACCCTAGTAACTGCGCATGGAATGAATGTTAACAACATTTTACATGTACATTCAAAAACCCCTTTCACAATATAAAAATTATTTTAGGAAAAATGTAATTCACTGCAAATCATAGGGTTTTTCGATACTAAAAAACTATTTGGATATTAAATCATAAACGTTAAAGCAGCAACACTGATGCCATTTAACTCCATCGGAGTGTAATTCGACACCACATGTATAAGCCTATTTTTTTTATTTTTAGCTATCGTTGATCCTTTACTGAATAAAATACATCGTTGAATGTATTTATTTTTTAAAATTTTTAAATCTTTTATTTATTTTTTTGCACAAAGCTTAGATATTCTTTTATTTATTCATTAGCTATTTTCTTTTTTCATCTACAAGGTACATTTTGCACTTATCTATTTCATTTTTTAATGTATGTATTAGTTATATTTTTTGTAGTAGCAAATATTTAAATTATTTCTGTGGTTATCTATCAGTAGCTATCAAGTTTATGTTTCTATCTTATTCCATTACTTGCTGTAAGATATTTAGAAACGATAAAGTTTCATATGATATAGGGTTATTTTTGAAATAGACGTTCGAACAGTCCCCTATCTAGGAAGCCCTTAGTTAGGTACGAATGCAATGGTGAAACAAAATTTAAGTTAAGAGCTCGTTTAAGAGATGATGGTTCAAGTGTCTTTAGTGAAAACGATAACAACCAGTCTCCCAGTTTCCTGGCAATCTGAGCATGGTACCGTGGTCCAGCCTACATAACTACCTCTGTGGGTCTGCCCTTGACTTCTGTGATAAGTAGATGTCTATTGAACGAACCATGTCCTTTGATGACTAAATGCTTCTCATCAGGGGGGCCGGGCAAACCTCAGTAGCTCCAACTAAGGTTTGGAATACTTACGAAACTCTAAAAATTACCAATAATTTTCAGTGTGGGTAAATATTTTGTTTTGGTTCACATCTTCGAATGAAGATAATGCAGCAACATTAATAACAGAATGTTGAAGGGAGAAAAAAAACTCGTTCCATTTTTAGTTGGGAGGTTATATATAGGCAACCGCGTGGAATAGGATAAAAATAGAGTAGGCGGCAATGGGACAAAATATAGGGAATTATAGATAACGATTGCACTTCCTAGCTGCTAACAGACAGACAGACAAGCAAAGTGCCTCTCAGCCTATTTGACATCAATTCAAAAGTATAGTGTAGGCGGCAATGGTAGACAATACCCCGTCGGGAACCAGGCTAGCGTTTTGCAGGGGTTGGCAACCTTTCTGCACTTGCTGGTTACATTCTTAATTTTAAAATGTGTGCCGCATGATTATTACAAAAATACAGAAAAAAATTGTATTCATGTCCGTAATTGGTTTTGTGGTTAGTATAGCTGGTTGAAATCCTCGGCTGTTTAATTGTTAGCATCGCTGGGTATATCGATTGTGTAGTTTTTAGCATTATTGGCTGAATCCTCAATGATCTAGTTCTGTGGTCTTCAAACTTCTAACACCTTTGGATCCTTACATTGGTTTATTATTTATACTAGGCAATATTATAATAACTAGCAGTAATACTTTGACTTTTCTCCCAATATCTCCTATAAGTCTATTCAATTCTTCGACAGTACTTTCATGATGATATAATTTTCAATTATTCATACGGAATAAGGCTTATAGTCCTTCAACTGTAGTAACGCTAGTAACTTTTTAGGACCCCTGGGCACCACAGCTAGTATGCGCCTTTCAACGGCGGAAAACACGGCTAATGAATACTTAGCATCGCTGGAAATCCTAGCCAGTGCGTACTTAAGAACGCTTGTGACCACAGCTAGTACGTAGTTAGGAACGCTGGGCACCACAGCTTGTACGTAGTTAGGAACGCTGGGCATCACAGCTAGTAATTGCCTTGTAACGGCGGACCCCACAGCTAGTGCGAAGTTAGGAACACTGGGCACTACAGGTATTAAATGCCTTGCAACAGCGGACACCACAGCTAGTACGTAGTTAGGAACGCTGGGCACCACATCTAGTAAGTGCCTTACAACTGCGGACCCCACAGATAGTACGTAGTTAGTAACCCTGGGCACCACATCTAGTGTGTGCCTTGCAACAGCGGACACCACAGCTAGTACGTAGTTAGGAACGCTGGGCACCACATCTAGTAAGTGCCTTACAACTGCGGACCCCACAGTTTGTACGTAGTTAGGAACGCTGGGCATCACAGCTAGTAAATGCCTTGTAACGGCGGACCCCATAGCGACATATACACCCTATATTTCTATTTGGCTTTTAAGAATACTACATGTGAAATTTCGTGACAATCTGACCAACCGTTAATGAGCCAGCACTATATTTATACATAGGCCTACCCCCACAAGAGGAGAGTACCAAGCGGGCTTCCGACGTGGAAGAGGCACTTTGGACCAGATATTTGTTCTCAGACAAATTCTGGAAAAGCAATGGGAGATGCAACAGGATACCCATGCACAATTCATAGACTTCCGAGCTGCTTATGATTCAATACATCGGAAAAGTTTGTGGGCTATGATGAGAGAATTTAAATTCCCGGAAAAACTCATAAGAATGGTAAAGGCATGTATCGAAGGAGCAAAAAGCAGAGTTATGGTCCAAGGAGAACTTTCGGAGCCCTTCGATGTTATGAGTGGCCTCAAGCAAGGTGACTGCCTCTCCCCTCTCCTCTTCAACCTGGCCCTTGAGCGAGTGATAAGGCAGGTGATGAGGAACGAGGAAGGCACCCAGATAGCCGGAGAAAACGGAGTCCTGGCGTATGCGGATGACGTGGCCTTCTTAGGAAACAGCCCAGAAGAAGTTAAAAGTAAGGCGGGAAAACTACTTAAGCACAGCTGCAGAGTAGGGCTGGAAGTTAATGTCGACAAGAGCGACTACCTTATAGTCAGTAAGAATATTCATCTGGAGCAGGAATTAAATGTGGGGACCTTCTCCTTCCCAAGAGTTGAGAACTTCAGGTATCTCGGGTCCACGGTAACTAGCATCAACTCGATGTTGGAGGAGGTGGACAGAAGACTTCTGCAGGCCCAAAGAGCGTATTTCTCTGTCATCAAGCTGCTACGGTCCAGAGCCTTGTCAAGGAACCTGAAGTATAGGATCTACAGCTCCATGGTAAAGCCCGTTCTGATCTAAGGGTGTGAAACCTGGACCCTGACCTCACATCTGGAGAAACGTTTCCAGACGTTTGAAAATAAAGTGCTGAGGAAGATAGCAGGTCCGGTCAAGGATAGAGAAACCCAAGAGTGGAGGATCAGAACCAACAGGGAGCTGAGGGACATCTTTTGGCAACACCCGACCGTAGTTGCAGATATGAAATCACGGCGCTTAAGATGGGCTGGACACGTGGTGAGAAGCGGACAACAGACAGCCATAGGACGCATCATGACGCTCAGGTCCAAGGAGCCAGATCACGAGGAAGACCAAGGCTGAGGTGGGCTGACCTGGTGAAGAAGGATGCTGTGGAACACCACGTGGTGAACTGGCGACCGGTGGCGCACGACAGATCGTGGTGGAGAAGGCTAGTGTGGGCGGCTAAGGATCTTCAGGGTTCGTCGCCAACGGAGTAAGAGTAAGTGAGTAAGCTACCCCCACAACCCCCCCTCCCGTTCAAAACTTTCGGTCGCCACACACCTTATATTTCTATTTGGCTTTTAAAAATACTACATGTGAAATTTCGTAACAATCCGACCAACCGTTAAAGAGTTAGCACTATATTTATATTTAGGCCCCCCCACAACCCCCCCTCCTGTTAAAATTTTTGGGACGCCACACAGCTTATTTTTCTGTATTTGGCCTTCAGGAATACTACATACGAAATTTCGTGACAATACGACCAACCGTTAATGAGCTAGCTCTATATTTATACTTAGGCCCCCCCACAACCCCCCCTTCCCCACAAAATTTTGAGCCGTCACACACCCTATTTTTCTATTTGGCCTTTAAAAATACTACATGTGAAATTCCATGACAATCTGATCATCCGTTAATGACCTATCACTATCTTTATATTTAGGCTTCCCCCCACAACCCCCCCTCCCGTTAAAAATTTTGGGACACCATACACAATATTTTTCAATTTGGCCTTTAAGAATACTACATGTGAAATTTCGTGACAATATGACCAACCGTTAATGAGCTAGGACTATATTTATACTTAGGCCCCCCTTACAACCCCCCCTCCCGATCAAAATTTTGAGACGCCACATAGCCTATTATTCAATCGGGCTCAAAAGGATGCTACATGGGAAGTTTCATAAAAATCCATCCAGCCGTTTGGGCGTGATGCTGGAACAAACATACAAACAAACAAACCCCGTTTCAGCTTTATTTATATAGATGACGACTATACACGGTCTTCTGACCAAGAGGTCGTCTTTGGTATAAGGTTTGTGATTTTCGAATTATTTGTATATGTGTATTTTATTTATAAATAAATAAAGACTTAATAATAATAATAAATATTACTATAAATGTTCACAGGCAGAAGATTCAAATGGCATGAAAAATGGTGGCATTCCCCGAGAATGCCGGATAAGCGCCTTCGCGCTTTTGGAACTTATGGATCCGAAAACTTTTGGATGCCGTGTAGCCCATATTGTGTAGGGCCATTCCTGAGAAAATCTGCAACTTTCAGCAGTATAATACATTTTGTTTCCATAGGATCCCGGGACAAGAAACTAAAAGTGTCATTCCCCCTCTCCACGCACAAAAAAAGGAACATATTTATTCATTTTCAAGCTGGCCTCGACGCATCTTTGCAGATGACATGTTGCACATTTCTATAGTAAGAAAAATTAGGTGCCTTCCTTTGCAATAGCGCTCCCTCTCTCCCCCCAACTTGAAATTTTGGGTGCCATATAGGTCTTACAGTTAGTATGGGCTATCCTGGGATTTTCGTGAATATCCGTTCAGCCGTTTTTACGTGAAGTCCGGACATGTGTGTGTTGATATTTCATTATTTAAGATGCTAAGATAGGCCACTAGTTACAAATAATATTCCAACTGGGAAAGTACAATGTTGATTTAAAGGTTGTTGAGGTGTTTATATGGACTCCCTTTGTTGAGTAGCCCAACTATTGGAAATCGGATACTTTGTTCTCATAATAGGAGCTTTTAAAGTAATGTTTAAATAGAGAAGGGCACAATAGGATAAGGGGGCTGGAGCATCCGCCCCCTTGGCCATTATCTAGGGGGAGGCCATTGAGATAACTCGAATTTGAATTTATCTGAAGGACAAGCGGTGTTTATTTCTTCATGGTAACCACTAAATGATCTGGGTTCCAGCAAGCAATGCTAATTAGGGCTATCGAGAACCGACAATTTTCGGTATCTGGTGGACAATATCTTAATTTGGTGGACCCTTACCTTCAGTTTTTGCTTCTATGAGAGTCCTTCTGAATTTGAGGCTACATTCTGAATCACACGTAAGTTTCTCTATCCTTGACCTGCTATTTTTCTCAACACTTTTTATTTTCGAATGTCAGGAAACGCTTCTCCAGATGTGAGGACCAGGTTTCACACCCATAAATCAGGACTGGCTTTATCATGGAGCTGCAGATCCTGTGCGTCAGGTTCCTCGAAAGGGCTCTGAACCGTAGTAGCTTGATGACAGAGAAGTTGTTCAAGGGCCAGAAGGTTGAACAGAAAAGGGGAGACTCAGTCACCTTGCTTCAGATCTGACATCGAAGGGTTCCGAAAGTTCTCCTTGGACCATAACTCTGCTTTTTGCGAGTTTGATATATGGCTTCACATTTCTCATGAGTTTATCTGGGACTTTGAAGTTTCTCACTATAGATCACAAACATTATCGATGTATCATAAGCAGCTCGGAAGTATATAAACAAAGCATGGGTACCCCAATTCATCTCTCACTGCTTTTCCAGAACTTGTCTGAGGACAAATATCAGTAAAGAGCATATCAGGCTCTTGTTCCAAGTCGCGGATCCTTTCTTCTCTCCATATGTTTACAATCAGCCGGCGGAGAACCTCTGCCAGATTTTTCCCTCCATTCTTGAACAATTCTGCTGGCAAATTATCCATCCCTGGAGCCTTCCCATTCTTTATCATGCTAATGGCGAGTTCTACGTCCAGAAGGTCAGGTAACTCAACTTCTACTATAGGAGAAGTTTGGAATTGGGTGACGGGGTTCTTGGCGGTTGAGCAGTTCTTCGAATTACTCTTCCAGATTGACACGATTTCACTTCTTCCAAGAAGAAGTCGGTTCAAGAAATGAAGAGATAAAAGATTTAGGGGAAGAGCGGAAATGTTTATGTCACAGTTTGGGTGTAGCCTCATATTGAGAGGTCGAAGAAACCTCAAAAGAGCAAAAACAGAAGGAAAGGGTCAGAGATTAAAGAATTAGAGGGAGAGGGGAAACTTACGTGTGAGTGCTAAAAAACTTGCACGATTTTTAGCTTATCGAGAAGCTGAAAATCTGGAAACCTGAGACCGGGTCTGGAAACGTGCATGGGCCCGGGTACCCAATAATTCATGTACTCGGTTCGGTAGTCGCCAGGAACCGAACCCTCTACCAGCCCTACTAGGGGGGCCTACAATCGAATCCGGTTTTAGCCTATTCGACATTGTTGTATTAATGTTTTTTTTTTTAGAAAATAAAAGGAATCGATGACACAAAGATCACGTATATTCTATATTTCTTCTTCGGCTATCTTATTAAGGACCAACCAGAATATATTTTTTCTCTATACTTACGGTTGACTATCATGGAATCTGGTTGAAGCCACTCTACTGACATTGCTAACATCCCTGCCTGTTTTGCTTTCAGTGTGGTGTGTTTTTCAGAAAATATAAAAAACGGTGTCACAAGGACCGCATACATTCTTACTTCAGTCGGGTCTGAAACCGAAAACTGGGTACCCGAAAATTCAAATAACCCGTTCCACCCGGAACCGTCTACCAGCCCTAATGCTAACAACTAGACCATTGGGGATTCAGCCAGCGATGCTAACAACTAGACCAATGGAGATCCACTGAGCGATGCTAACAACTAGACCAGTGATATTCGAAACTGGGTTCCGCGGATGCGGGGATGTTGGGGGAGGCGCTTAAATACTAGCTGTATTCCCGGGGAAAGCCTACATTTATGGCAATATGGATGATTGTAAAAGATTGTCGCCGATTGCACATTATTATTGTATCCATTGAGTATGTACAAACATACAAGTACAAGCTAAATTATACATTTTGTTAAAAGAGTTGTAATGAGACTTTTAGCTTTCGAACGAAACCTAGCCTAGACATTCTAACACAAAGTGAAGGTTTCGTAAGCTCTGAACTTCTCCTTTTTGCAAAATCGTATACGTTTCCCGATGCCTTGGCCCTGAGAGCTTTAAAACGAGGGTTCGCTTGCCTTTCTATCTTTATCCAATGGTCAATAACCCATAGTTTTAGTATTATTCAGTTTACACCCGTTTAAAGGGCATTGTTCTACGGTGTTTCGACCAATTGCACCCTAAAAATAATAAATAATGTACCACGAACATTCCAACTCATCTGAACAACCGAAAACTTTCACCTATCCAAGTTCAATTAAATTCGATATTCTTGTTGCACCCATTGACAAACTCACTGGCAATGTAATTCCTCCCCTCAAATTATTTGTAAGAACCTAAACTAAGCTCTATTAATCCCATCCTCTCCTTTGACTGATATGGCTGAAAATAAATGTAATAAATCTTAATCCACATATAAAATTTCGTGTCGATGCATTCATTCGATCAGAAGTTATCGTTTCCACAGACAGAAACACATTAACATACACAGACAGACAATTTGCTTCCTCATTTATACGCGTTATATGGAAATTTATGTAATCGGTTAATCATTCTAACCATTAAACTAGGAGGCTGCAATTGCAGCATGCATTGTTTACTAAATATTATTAGTCAAATTACTCATATTTTTTAAATTTTTTACCGAGTGCTCTTATATTGTCTATGCTGCAACTACAGTTGAGTGAAGCAAGGAAGACACATCCCTTAAACCTATTTTTACCAGTTGGGTTGGCACAACTCCAAAAACCTACAGCCTCTCTCACTTCATCACCTACCAGGTACAATAACCATTTTATTATAAATAATTGCAGCTGGAATTTCACAAGTTTCTTCTGTCCTAGCTTCTCCACTTTTTAAAATTCTTATTAGAGTTATGTCTGTATCCTAGTATATGGAATGTAACTATTTAACTGAAACTTCGGCCGAAAAAGGTAATAAGATATTTATATGTAGGGCTGTGATTTATATGTATTTACATATTTTTTTCCATTAACTTCAGCATCCTGTTTAAACATTATCTTTATGTTTTGGCCAATATGGAATCAATTCAAGCTATTTTTATTTTACGTTTTTTTACATATATCGCTAAAAATACATATTTTTGCATATTTGAACCTTATTCGCATATTTTTATCCATATTTCTGAGTTTTTTCGACAGCTCAAGGATAGATTCTGTAAAGTAGGTACATACCTATTTTAATTTATTTTTTTAATTCATTTTTTTTTTGTAAACTGACGATTAATAAAAATTAATCCCCCTTTTTTCCAAATGTTTCCCACTAAATTTGCTTCCGTTTGGCCAGGCGCCTTTTATTGAGATGAGTGCATTACAGGAACTCCAATGTTTCTCTTGAATTCATTGTGTTCATATTGCGAACATATTATTCTTCCTCGAACATATTATTTTTATATCACTATATCAATAAAGATTTTCTATTACTTCTGTAGTTTATTTTATTCTATAAGTAGGTACTTCTTTCCTTTCGCATATTTTTAGTTTTTAATTGCATAGTTTTGCCCAATATATTTGCATATATATGTGCATATTTCGCTGTTTTTATTGCATACAAATCACAGCCCTATTTATAAGTTTATAATCCCTCAAGATCACTGATTCCAAAAATGAAAAAAACAATTCCTGTCTGTAGGCCTGTGAACACCAAATTATCTATGTGTATTCATAATCCCATAAGGACGACATCTATAGATTTCATACAAATCGACCAAAGAGGAGGGGGAGTTGGGTGAGGGGGGGCTTAACGCAAAAATCCCAATAAATTGGAAGTAATGAATGTATAGATAGGAAATTTCATATGTAAATTCAATACCACGTAGATCCAGGACCGTATAAGGATGACGGATCATAGGAAGGGGTCTCAACTCAAAAATCTTGACAACTGTCCTGTCCATCTTACTAATGTATCAATACGAAATTTTTTATGAACATTCAGAAGTGTTTGAGTATGACACCTATTAATTTTCAACCAAATTGGTCTCACATGGAAAGCGATAACTTTCTTGGTTCATTTGAGCTGAAGAAGTTGTTGCCATTGCATCCACTACTATTACTATAGTAGCACTATGCCCCTTCACACCACATCTGAAACATTCAACTCTGTTAGTACAGCTCTGTACATTCGGTCACTTTGTGCCCCGTTTGTTTGCTATCCATTTGCTACACTGAACAATGGGACCTGACCCACGCAACTGTTTATATTTCAAAGAATATATTTCATTAGCAGACCAAGGTTCTCTGACAACAGACTGCTGCTGCTTCACGTTCTCAGCCTGGCAGATATGCGTAAAAACGTCGACCTCTCATATACAATATTTTTTTTGAAACCCAAATATACCTCAAACCTTTCTTTAACGATCTCATCAAGAAGCCATCTCCTCCTCTCCCAATCCAAAAGAAACCAACAGATCCTCTCCTTCATCCCCGAGACAATAAAGTAACATTCTTCTTAATTTCATTTTTCTTTTCTAACTCGGAAGCGACTCTAAATCGTGCAAATCTTCTAATCCCCCGAGGCCATTCAGAAATAGATCGAAAATTGAATGATTCGGATGGTGTTACCTGGTACGACGGTACCGAAGTCTCTACCAAGTCATTTTTGTCTCCTCCAACCATTTTGGCAATATATTTTTGCATATTTGGAAATAATGTAGAATCTAAACAAACTACATATTAAATGTAACCTGACACCATATAGAGTTAGCATCAAACTGTCATTTATTCATACAACATAACATATTATGTTAAATACAATACATTAAATACCATATGTTATATAAATACAAACACTACAGAAACCATATTTCAGAATTATATATATCTTATTAGTATATGAACGTATTGTTAGGTTAGGTTTTATGACTCATGCCCGGGCTTTAACTACGAGGTCATATCGCCTACTACCAGAGCGCTCTTTCGTCACTCTGGTGGACATAAGCCCGACTCTACTGTGGGAGTCCTAAATTTTGCCTACCCTAAATTTTTATTCACCTAGGGTAGGGGTCTTTAACGAGTACCTGACATCGTACAGGCTCGGGACCATCGCTTAACGTCCCATCCGAAGGACGGCGTGCTTAAGTTTATTTTACCTCCCAGATAAAATAAACTAAGGGCCTCAGTCAGGTTTCGAACCCACGAGCTTGAGCTCAGAAGACAAGCACGCATACCACTGAGCTACCGGCGCCCTGGTATTGTTGCTTTTCGGAACCGTTCAATGTGTGATCTGATCATACTTCTCTGCAACATGTTAAAAATAGGTATATTTAATTTGTAGGATTTACTAACACATTTTTTTTTGACGGGAGATATAATGACAAGCTCAGAGCCAAATGACGTCTTTTGGCATCATTTCCTGTATTAAGTAAATAAATTTACTTATTTATCTTTATTTTTTTGGATTATCTTGTGGATTTTTATTTCAAAAATATTTTATTATATTTTAAAGTATTTTAAATATATAAAAAGACGATGGTGAAACACATTACGAACCCAAGTGATCGTAATTAGTTATAAGCGAACCAACATACATAAAAACACATTCATGCCAAATAATACATTTCTTGAAAAAACTGTTTTCGCTCTCCCTCTGAAACCAATCAACCGATTTCATGAAAAACCAACTGAGGGACTTCTGAATTTTCATACCATATTCCGTATCGAGACATTCAATACCTACATCGAAAGTTATGAGTTTTTTTAGTTGAGCCCCCTTTTCTGATTCCTCTTCGACCGATTTCGCTGAAAATCGTCAGGTGTCGTACTTATTGGATCCTGGATTCACATATAAAATTTGGTATCGATACTTCATTATATAGGCAGTTATTAGGGTTTTGAGTACACCCCCCTCCTCTGGTCCGCCCCTTCCCTCAAGCCGATTCAGCTGAAGATCTATTATAGATGTCGTCCTTATGGCATTATGGATACACGATGTGTTCATTCTACCGGCAATTATCTGTTCACAGGCACACAGACAGGAAATGTTTTTTTTTTTTTCATTAATGAAATAGGGAAATACCGGTAAAAACTAACATCGAATTTCTGCCCGATTACATAACTTTCCTTATACTTCATATATCTGGTGAAGTAAAATACGCCAACCCATGAATGAATGGAAGTTGGTGCAAGCATATTACATAACTTTCCTTATGCTTCATATATCTGGTGAAGTAAAATACGCCAACCTACTAGGAATGAATGGAAGTTGGTGCAAGTATATTACATAACTTTCCTTATACTTCATATATCTGGTGAAGTAAAATACGCCAACCCACTAGGAATGAATGGAAGTTGGTGCAAGCATATTACATAACTTTCCTTATACTTCATATATCTGGTGAAGTAAAATACGCCAACCTACTAGGAATGAATGGAAGTTGGTGCAAGTATATTACATAACTTTCCTTATACTTCATATATCTGGTGAAGTAAGATACGCCAACCCATGAATGAATGGAAGTTGGTGCAAGCATATTACATAACTTTCCTTATACTTCATATATCTGGTGAAGTAAAATACGCCAACCTACTAGGAATGAATGGAAGTTGGTGCAAGTATATTACATAACTTTCCTTATACTTCATATATCTGGTGAAGTAAAATACGCCAACCCACTAGGAATGAATGGAAGTTGGTGCAAGCATATTACATAACTTTCCTTATACTTCATATATCTGGTGAAGTAAAATACGCCAACCCATGAATGAATGGAAGTTGGTGCAAGTATATTACATAACTTTCCTTATACTTCATATATCTGGTGAAGTAAGATACGCCAACCTATGAATGAATGGAAGTTGGTGCAAGTATATTACATAACTTTCCTTATACTTCATATATCTGGTGAAGTAAAATACGCCAACCTACTAGGAATGAATGGAAGTTGGTGCAACTATATTACATAACTTTCCTTATACTTCATATATCTGGTGAAGTAAAATACGCCAACCTACTAGGAATGAATGGAAGTTGGTGCAAGCATATTACATAACTTTCCTTATACTTCATATATCTGGTGAAGTAAAATACGCCAACCCATGAATGAATGGAAGTTGGTGCAAGTATATTACATAACTTTCCTTATACTTCATATATCTGGTGAAGTAAGATACGCCAACCCATGAATGAATGGAAGTTGGTGCAAGCATATTACATAACTTTCCTTATACTTCATATATCTGGTGAAGTAAAATACGCCAACCTACTAGGAATGAATGGAAGTTGGTGCAAGTATATTACATAACTTTCCTTATACTTCATATATCTGGTGAAGTAAAATACGCCAACCCACTAGGAATGAATGGAAGTTGGTGCAAGCATATTACATAACTTTCCTTATACTTCATATATCTGGTGAAGTAAAATACGCCAACCCATGAATGAATGGAAGTTGGTGCAAGTATATTACATAACTTTCCTTATACTTCATATATCTGGTGAAGTAAGATACGCCAACCTATGAATGAATGGAAGTTGGTGCAAGTATATTACATAACTTTCCTTATACTTCATATATCTGGTGAAGTAAAATACGCCAACCTACTAGGAATGAATGGAAGTTGGTGCAACTATATTACATAACTTTCCTTATACTTCATATATCTGGTGAAGTAAAATACGCCAACCTACTAGGAATGAATGGAAGTTGGTGCAAGCATATTACATAACTTTCCTTATACTTCATATATCTGGTGAAGTAAAATACGCCAACCCATGAATGAATGGAAGTTGGTGCAAGTATATTACATAACTTTCCTTATACTTCATATATCTGGTGAAGTAAGATACGCCAACCCATGAATGAATGGAAGTTGGTGCAAGCATATTACATAACTTTCCTTATGCTTCATATATCTGGTGAAGTAAAATACGCCAACCTACTAGGAATGAATGGAAGTTGGTGCAAGTATATTACATAACTTTCCTTATACTTCATATATCTGGTGAAGTAAAATACGCCAACCCACTAGGAATGAATGGAAGTTGGTGCAAGCATATTACATAACTTTCCTTATACTTCATATATCTGGTGAAGTAAAATACGCCAACCTACTAGGAATGAATGGAAGTTGGTGCAAGTATATTACATAACTTTCCTTATACTTCATATATCTGGTGAAGTAAGATACGCCAACCCATGAATGAATGGAAGTTGGTGCAAGCATATTACATAACTTTCCTTATACTTCATATATCTGGTGAAGTAAAATACGCCAACCTACTAGGAATGAATGGAAGTTGGTGCAAGTATATTACATAACTTTCCTTATACTTCATATATCTGGTGAAGTAAAATACGCCAACCCACTAGGAATGAATGGAAGTTGGTGCAAGCATATTACATAACTTTCCTCATACTTCATATATCTGGTGAAGTAAAATACGCCAACCCATGAATGAATGGAAGTTGGTGCAAGTATATTACATAACTTTCCTTATACTTCATATATCTGGTGAAGTAAGATACGCCAACCTATGAATGAATGGAAGTTGGTGCAAGTATATTACATAACTTTCCTTATACTTCATATATCTGGTGAAGTAAAATACGCCAACCTACTAGGAATGAATGGAAGTTGGTGCAACTATATTACATAACTTTCCTTATACTTCATATATCTGGTGAAGTAAAATACGCCAACCTACTAGGAATGAATGGAAGTTGGTGCAAGCATATTACATAACTTTCCTTATACTTCATATATCTGGTGAAGTAAAATACGCCAACCCATGAATGAATGGAAGTTGGTGCAAGTATATTACATAACTTTCCTTATACTTCATATATCTGGTGAAGTAAGATACGCCAACCCATGAATGAATGGAAGTTGGTGCAAGCATATTACATAACTTTCCTTATACTTCATATATCTGGTGAAGTAAAATACGCCAACCTACTAGGAATGAATGGAAGTTGGTGCAAGTATATTACATAACTTTCCTTATACTTCATATATCTGGTGAAGTAAAATACGCCAACCAACTAGGAATGAATGGAAGTTGGTGCAAGTATATTACATAACTTTCCTTATACTTCATATATCTGGTGAAGTAAGATACGCCAACCCATGAATGAATGGAAGTTGGTGCAAGCATATTACATAACTTTCCTTATACTTCATATATCTGGTGAAGTAAAATACGCCAACCCACTAGGAATGAATGGAAGTTGGTGCAAGCATATTACATAACTTTCCTTATACTTCATATATCTGGTGAAGTAAAATACGCCAACCCACTAGGAATGAATGGAAGTTGGTGCAAGCATATTACATAACTTTCCTTATACTTCATATATCTGGTGAAGTAAAATACGCCAACCCACTAGGAATGAATGGAAGTTGGTGCAAGTATATTACATAACTTTCCATATACTTCATATATCTGGTGAAGTAAAATACGCCAACCTACTAGGAATGAATGGAAGTTGGTGCAAGTATATTACATAACTTTCCTTATACTTCATATATCTGGTGAAGTAAAATACGCCAACCTACTAGGAATGAATGGAAGTTGGTGCAAGCATATTACATAACTTTCCTTATACTTCATATATCTGGTGAAGTAAAATACGCCAACCTACTAGGAATGAATGGAAGTTGGTGCAAGTATATTACATAACTTTCCTTATACTTCAAATATCTGGTGAAGTAAAATACGCCAACCTACTAGGAATGAATGGAAGTTGGTGCAAGCATATTACATAACTTTCCTTATACTTCATATATCTGGTGAAGTAAAATACGCCAACCTACTAGGAATGAATGGAAGTTGGTGCAAGTATATTACATAACTTTCCTTATACTTCATATATCTGGTGAAGTAAAATACGCCAACCTACTAGGAATGAATGGAAGTTGGTGCAAGCATATTACATAACTTTCCTTATACTTCATATATCTGGTGAAGTAAAATACGCCAACCTAATAGGAATGAATGGAAGTTGGTGCAAGTATATTACATAAATTTCCTTATACTTCATATATCTGGTGAAGTAAAATACGCCAACCTACTAGGAATGAATGGAAGTTGGTGCAAGTATATTACATAACTTTCCTTATACTTCATATATCTGGTGAAGTAAAATACGCCAACCTACTAGGAATGAATGGAAGTTGGTGCAAGTATATTACATAACTTCCCTTATACTTCATATATCTGGTGAAGTAAAATACGCCAACCCACTAGGAATGAATGGAAGTTGGTGCAAGCATATTACATAACTTTCCTTATACTTCATATATCTGGTGAAGTAAAATACGCCAACCCACTAGGAATGAATGGAAGTTGGTGCAAGTATATTACATAACTTTCCTTATACTTCATATATCTGGTGAAGTAAAATACGCCAACCTACTAGGAATGAATGGAAGTTGGTGCAAGCATATTACATAACTTTCCTTATACTTCATATATCTGGTGAAGTAAAATACGCCAACCTAATAGGAATGAATGGAGGTTGGTGCAAGTATATTACATAAATTTCCTTATACTTCATATATCTGGTGAAGTAAAATACGCCAACCTACTAGGAATGAATGGAAGTTGGTGCAAGTATATTACATAACTTTCCTTATACTTCATATATCTGGTGAAGTAAAATACGCCAACCTACTAGGAATGAATGGAAGTTGGTGCAAGTATATTACATAACTTTCCTTATACTTCATATATCTGGTGAAGTAAAATACGCCAACCCACTAGGAATGAATGGAAGTTGGTGCAAGCATATTACATAACTTTTCCTATCAATGTGTTTCTTAAGCTTCTCTGGGAAGATAGTATGTTGCTTTTTCCGGTATTATTTTCCAGAGGTGTCTTCTCTTTTTTCTTGACAATATTTCGGGACACTTTCACGTCCCTTCTTCTCTGGTCACAATGAACGAAAGAGGAAATTTTCCTATAAAGTCGCTCTTGTATATTTCTTCGCTTCTTTACAACTGCCTGGTAAGACAGTGTAAAGAAATGAAGGAACTAGAAATTCATTCAATTAATATTCAAAACACCGACATTTCGAGAAGCACTCCCATCAGTATCTACAATTATTGTTTATATACACTTAATCAATGACCATCATTATGAATTTCCTCACAAATCTATTTCATTCAATGGAACCATTTATTTTCATTTTGGATAAAGAAATTCTGAATTCACAATAATATATTTGGCAGCAACATTGCGAACGAAGACAAATGGTTTCATATAATGAAATAGAGTAATGATGGTTACTGATTACATACATACAAAACATTTCAGATACGGATGATAGGAGTACTTCCCGAACCATCTGTGGTTTAAGTATGTTTTGAAACAAAAACAATGAATGGATGGAATGAATATTTGACGTTTCAGTATTCCAGAGGAATTTCTGAATGAACTAATATTATTATTAATGGGTTCAGTAGTTAGGATAGATAATACATGAGGTAGGTAGATAGAGAGGGTGGATGGGAGGGAAGGTATGAAGGGAGGTGTGTTGGGGGCTGCGCCCTGGTGGTCCCCGGGCACTAGGCACCGTGGGACAACTGACAAGCCTCGTTTTATTTGGCCTCTCCCCCCTTCCCGGATCGGATGTCGCCCCCTATTGTTTACCGAAGGGAGGACTCCGCAGCCTTCCTCTTCACTCCAGTCCAGGCCACAAAGATAAAATTCGAAAAATACTTCATCAACCTGTTCACCTTTATTCTCGTACTTGTATCTTTAGGTTGCTCTAAGAACGAGTCTCTTCCATTTTTACTTCTCCAGCTACCTACCAACATATGTATCTAGTATTCGGCAAGTTGCTAATATAATCGGTCAACAATTCGTTATTGTGTTTTCACCGGAATCATGTGTTTTCCGGCACCCTGACTTCAAATATGAAAAAAAAGGTCTATTTGTGAGTGTGGGTGTATCTTTGTGTGAGTGATGGGCATGAATTAACTAAGGTTGAGGGGGGAGGGAGTTGTTAATAACATTTTTGCAATACTTCTTGAGTGTATTCTAGAAACCAAAATGAAAAAAAATTCCTATAAATATCAGTGCTTCTTTAATAAGTTATGGCCAAAAAACTCTAAAAGAAAAAAAACAGGTTTTCCTCCCTATCGTTCCGTATATATAGAGCAAAATTAAATCTTCGCATGAGGTCCTCTCTTATTGCAACTGCAGTCGTATAAACTTTTGCTATCAAGGATCCCCATAACCAACATGGCTTAAGCGACGAAATTTTGAATGAAAGTTTAGAGAAGCAATGTAGAAGATGTTAAAAAAGTGAAATCTGTTTGAAAGAGACAGAATTGGTAAAAAAAAGTAATAGTAGGCATTGAAAGTCTCATTGTCATGCACATTTTGTACAGAAGCATGTTTTTTTTTTTTTTTTTACAAAATAAGAAACATTTGATTGTGTTTTTGGTGAGTCTTTTGATCATTACGTTCTAAGGAAGCATTAGCGGCGGACCCACATTTATAGGAACTTTTTTTCTTTATTGCATTTCTTATTGCACAAAATGTTGGCTATACACTGTATATAAACTACTAATTCATTTTTTTTCAGCATCTGACTTGCATTAGTTGTTCAGAGTCGAAAAGACCCTGACTAATGAATAAAGACTGCTGTGCTTATCTTGAAATTATCTGGAAATTTAAGAAGGAACATTTTCTGTGAGAATCAAGTTTTTGATAGGATTCACCGTTTTCGCGTAAATCAAGCAAACGTCTGAATAACCTAAACCCATTTTTATGGCCCGAATTGTCATTTTAAGATGGTTCTCGGCATTATCTCGCATACAGGGAGTGCTTCGAAAATGTTTATATGTGTTAGTAAGATGTTGTGGGATGAGATTTATCATAGAAATAAAAGACGTTGTCTTCCCAGTGTTTTATTTTGGACTAGAACCGGGTTTCAATGCAACAGCATCATCATCAGTGGTACATCCCACCCACACAGCGTAGCAGTTAAGTTCTCCTATAAGCGGTATCTTGTAAAATGTACTTAGACCCCGAAGAAAAAAAAAGTAAAGTGGTTGCGAAAATGGTGAAAGTTCAGGGGACCTTGAAACGGAAACTTCCTTTCACAACTCCAACTCGCACAATTACAATAATTGTAATTACTTTCATATACTAAAGGTAAGTATATTTATTATACCTTTAGTATAAGAAAGTAAAAAAATAAAATCAATTTCCGTTGAGAATCGTGCTAGGGCATTACGTGGGGTTGTGTAAATTTTTACTAGCTGTTGTACCCGGCGTTGTCTATACTCGTATATGTAGGTGTGAGCAGGGAGGTACTAAAATTTCAATAACGCCTGACTGCTCCTAAGATGTTATCTTGGCTTCCAACCAAACTCACTCAAAACAACTCCAACCTTTATTTTTTTATTTGAACTTCTTCGTTTTATTCCTTATTTTCTTTTGTTTTTGTCTTTTTTTTATTCTATTTTATTCAAAAAAATTCGTGGATATAATCTTTTGTGACGGAGAGACTGGGTCAATACCTTCAGAATGTGACGCTTCCCAAATAAGAATTGGGTGAACTTCTAAATATTCAAATATATCTTTTAACGGACAATACTCTTATCGTCCCCGACCTCAGGTATAGCAAAAAAATGTATTTTGGACCTCTCTTGTACGGGAGGACGGACAACAAATCTTGTGTCCTGTTATCCTTCAACGGACGAAATGATAAAATTCAAAGGGAAAAATATAGTGTATAGCCCCTGATAGACCGAAGAACCTTAGCGCCTAAAACTAAGGAAAAATATAGTGTATAGCCCCTGATAGACCGAAGAACCTTAGCGCCTAAAACTAAGGAAAAATATAGTGTATAGCCCCTGATAGACCGAAGAACCTTAGCGCCTAAAACTAAGGAAAAAGTGAATCACCGGCTATGTACTTCCCCAGCAGGAATTATTCAATTAAGTTTTCTGTCTCCCTCCAAAGCCAATGGACCGTTAGGGCTAAAATTCAATATTTGACTTACATAGTGGCTTTTGAATCCTCTTACTAAATTTTGCGTGGATACAGATCGGTAGATATTAGGATCATTAAGTAAGTCGAGCCCCTCTTCTCTGATCCTCCCTGTCCTTCGAGCGATTTCCCAAAAAACAAATTGGTACCATCCGCCCTGATCACCGCTTCCCTTTCGATTGATTTCCTGAAAATTAATAGGTGTCGTCCTTATAAGGCTTTAAATTTACATATGGAATTTCGTGTCGATGTAATATTCATTACAACGGCAGTAATTAGTTTTTCTGTTAAGCCTCCCCTCAATTCCCCCCCTTCACTTTGGCCGATTAGATGGATACACATATAAAATTTCGTGTCGATGTAATATTCATTACAACGGCAGTAATTAGTTTTTCTGTTAAGCCTCCCCTCAATTCCCCCCCTTCACTTTGGCCGATTAGATGGGTACACCTATAAAATTTTGTGTCGATGTAATATTCATTACAACGGCAGTAATTAGTTTTTCTGTTAAGCCTCCCCTCAATTCCCCCCCTTCACTTTGGCCGATTAGATGGGTACACATATAAAATTTCGTGTCGATGTAATATTCATTACAACGGCAGTAATTAGTTTTTCTGTTAAGCCTCCCCTCAATTCCCCCCTTCACTTTGGCCGATTAGATGGGTACACATATAAAATTTCGTGTCGATGTAATATTCATTACAACGGCAGTAATTAGTTTTTCTGTTAAGCCTCCCCTCAATTCCCCCCCCTTCACTTTGGCCGATTAGATGGATACACATATAAAATTTCGTGTCGATGTAATATTCATTACAACGGCAGTAATTAGTTTTTCTGTTAAGCCTCCCCTCAATTCCCCCCCTTCACTTTGGCCGATTAGATGGGACACCTATAAAATTTTGTGTCCATGTAATATTCATTACAACGGCAGTAATTAGTTTTTCTGTTAAGCCTCCCCTCAATTCCCCCCCTTCACTTTGGCCGATTAGATGGGTACACATATAAAATTTCGTGTCGATGTAATATTCATTACAACGGCAGTAATTAGTTTTTCGGTTAAGCCTCCCCTCAATTCCCCCCCTTCACTTTGGCCGATTTGATATAAAATTTCGTGTCGATGCATTCATTCTGTCGGGAGTTATCTTGTTCACAGAAACACATCAAGACACACAGACAATTTTGTTTTCATTTTTGAAATCAGGAGGTCGGAAAACGAAATTCCGTTGAAAACTCAGCACTGTAGCTGTTAGGTTAGGTTAGGTTTTATGACTCATGCCCGGGCTTTAACTACGAGGTCATATCGCCTACTACCAGAGCGCTCTTCCGTCACTCTGGTGGACATGATCCCGACTCTACTGTGGGAGTCCTAAATTTTGCCTACCCTAAATTTTTTTATTCATCTAGGGTAGGGGTCTTTAATGAGTACCTGACATCGTACAGGCTCGGGACCATCGCTTAACGTCCCATCCGAAGGACGGCGTGCTTAAGTTTATTTTACCTCCCAGATAAAATAAACTAAGGGCCTCGGTCGGGTTTCGAACCCACGACCTTGAGCTCAGAAGTCAAGCACGCATACCACTGAGCTACCGGCGCCCTCACTGTAGCTGTTGTTACTACTGTTTTACGCATTTATGGATGGTAGGTTGAATCTTATACTATTATTATTCTTAGCTATTAATGCGTTTGGTATCTTAGCAATTTTATCGATTGAAAATCTATAAATTTATTTTTTTTAAAGTGTTAAAAGTCACTAAGTTACAAATTTTTACTTGTACTTCAAGCCTAGTGTTTTTCTAAGAACTCGAATAAAATGTTTCATACATGGAAAGTGATATTTCTGAAACAGGAGACGTTCCTTCGGCTGAATCGCAAAACAGAAGCAGAAAACGAACTCGAAATGAAGAAAACTGGTCTCGAAATGTCAGAAAAAAGAACCGAAATATGGGGATAGAGTATACTGGGATTAAAAAAGTTATAGATGGAACAACGCAAACGCTTGTAGCAGAAAAGGTTACGGTTAGGGCAAAATATCATGAGCTCATTCATGAATGCTGTAAAGATTTTTGTCACCAAAAATTTAATGAAGGCGAACAAAAAAAAAAAATTTACTATGTATTATGAAATTGGGAATTTCGATCTACAAACTTCTTATCTATGCGATCTTATAAGTGTTAACGATAAACAAACATGATATACCAAAAAGGTGGGCGACTCTCGAAGGAGCAAAACTAGAACGTATCACATTCCCAATTCATCGGGTAAATATTTTGAAGTTTGTAAACAATATTTCAAGAACATCTTCCGATGGCCGAATTTCCAGAGCCCTAAAAAATAAACCCAAAGGAGAATCTCCTCCACAGGATAAGCGAGGTCGTGAAACCCCGGTTAATAAGACTCCTGCTCATAAAATTGAATCTGTAAAACACTTCATTGATAAGTTCCACAAATATGAAAGCCATTATGCACGAAATAAAGGTCTGAACCGGCAGTACCTTTCCCCAGACTTAAGTGTAGGAAAAATGTTTAAACGTTTCCAGACTGAGAATAATGAAAACGATCACGTTTCGATCGGAGTATTTCGGGACATTTTCAACCGGAATTTCAATTTGAGGATTCACCCGTCGGTAATTGATTCATGCAGGCGGTGCGATGAATTCAAAATAAAATTAATGGCTTGCAGTGACGAGGCGAAGAAACAGGAACTTATTACACAGAAGGAATTGCATCTGCGAAAAGCAGAAAGTGCTAGAGAAGGAATGAAGAGGGACGCTGAGTTTGCAAAAAATAATAGTTCAGAGATCACAGCAATTGCTTTCGACCTCATGAAAACAAATAAAAAATAATATTTCTCGTTGTACTCTAATATTATATTGATAATTTTATTTTTATTATTAATTCTTTTTCTGGTTTGTAAGGGGGGTCCAACCAGTTATTCTTCCCTAAATCTTGCCAACTAGTCAAAAGCAAAGCGGCCTAACCTACACTGAACAGTCAACTAGTTGAAATCAAGAAATTGCAAAAGTGGCCTATCCCACATTTTTTCCTCTTAAAGACAAAATATGGAGTCAATTAACATTTAAAATAGTAATTAGTTTCATTTTGTAATACTGACTAAAAATTGAAAAGAATTGCGACAAAATTGCATGCGCAGTAAACATTTGAAAAATAGCCTAAAGAAAAAGTCCATTTATCTCAATTGAACAGGCAGGTGGGTTAGGCCACTTTTGCACTGATAGCCTCATATGTTTTTATTATTATAGTTTTTTATTGAAGATTAAAACAATGGGATAAAAAATGTGATGTGGCCATAAGAGGACTTGCTTACACCATACCAACCACATTCTTACAGATCACACTCCTCCCCCCAGACTTGCTTACACCATACCAACCACATTCTTACAGATCACACTCCTCCCCCCAGACTTGCTTACACCATACCAACCACATTCTTACAGATCACACTCCTCCCCCCAGACTTGCTATCAAATTCAGTTCAAACTGGCATTACAGGAATATAAGAGGTCACTCTCAGAATTACGAGTGCGCTATACAATGAAACAAAGAAAAGCGCTGATGCCAACACACTAGTTTCTTATAACCGTATAAGCAGTAATGTCTGAAATGATTTTGAGAGGGGGAGAGTGACCTGTAAAAATGTGGTTGTTATAGGAAAGTCCTGTTACAGCCACATCACATATTTTTAATATGTATGAACATACATATAAACAAGTTCTATATGTGTTTTTTATTCCCATTGCATTAAGGGGAGAGATTAGATTTTCCAAAATCCTGAATCTGTGAAGTTTGGCAGTGAATTATAGCAAGGAATCTGCGAGACCGAGAGCCTGCTTGTTTCAATTTACTAAGCAAAAGATTTAAAAATCGTGCCTCTTATTTTCAACCATTTCTTGTGTAGCACACCCTCGGTTTTGGCAGAAAGTTTCATCGCCATTTTTCAAAAAATCTTGCCTGGACATGGGAGCTTTTCTGGTTTGGGCTCAAATATGTCTTGTTTGCCGTCGGGAGAAAAAATATGGTGAATGGTGAGTTAGATTTGTGCAGAAGTGGACAGCCTGTGTGGGCATTCTTATTGACTTTAGCTGTCCTCTTCCAGTCCTTTCAAATTGTTGCAATGACACAACAGGCAATACTCTACGTCTTAGCGAATTTTCATACATGGGACATTCCATGTCAAATCAACCAATGTCTGAACCTCGACTTCCCGGATCTCTATTTTCTGTACATAGTTAAAGTGAATGAAAAAATGAAAATTACAGATTTGCACTTTTTTTTAAGAATTCTTTTCAAAGATACACACATTTAGGACGCTAAAACGTAGAGCATTGCTTCTTGTATCATTGCAACAATTTGTAAGGAAGCGTATATAGGGACTGGAACAGGACAGCTAAAGTCAATAGGAATGCCCAGCCTGTGTGGGAGATAGAGGAAATGCTGTGTCCTAAATGTGTATATCTCTCAAAAGAATGCTTAAAAAGAAGTGAAAATGTTTACGTACACAACTCTACCTCTAAGGTATTAAATCTTATAAATTATTGACCACATAAATTTGGTGAACTTTCACGCCATTGTCTATCCGTTTTATTATTTATTATTTGACTTCTTTTATTATTATCATTTATATTTATCATTATTATTTACTTCTTTATTACCAAATCATATTTAAATTATAAATGTCGAGTTATTAAATTTAGAACAACCCCCCCGCTCCCAACAACCATCGACTGCAGCCGAAGTCTCCTTGTCAACAACGATCAGCTGACAGACCCAGTTTGGAACCTTCCCTCCGGCAACCTTCAGCTTCTTCAGGTAGAGGTCATGACGCTCGCTTCTGCAGTTCTCCCAGAAGGCAGCAACAAGTACAAGGTGTAGAGAATAATTGAGGTGGTGAAATAGTTCATCATAAATATGTTACCGAGTCTAAAGTCGAAAATCCACCATGTTATGTTTTGTTAATGTTCCCAGGTTCCTCCAATGATGAAGACACTGACGATGGACGGAAGGCGGTAGTCTTTGAGACAGCGGCACTGCATTTGACGATCGGTATGACCAGGTTGTTTATGTTTCTTACCTCTGTGTATTCGAACGGTACTCGACTGTCAGTCACGGGCGCCCCGGTCCAAGTATTAGGAGAAATTACATTTAGTAAAGTAGTTGTGAACGGAAAATGTTCTGATTTAAAAGCAATAGTAGGTAGTTAAGGACCAAGTTGAAAAATCATTGATGGCAGAGATTGGCTCCAGGCTTTTAATAAAGATAGGGAGAATTTGATTTTCCAAAGGGTCTAGTCATTTTAATTATTATAATGGCCTGATCATGAAAGTTTAAGTTTTTAGAGTTAAAGAAAATGTGAAACCGAATTCTCAAAGTAAACTGTAGCAATATAAACAAAACATCACCATAGCAACCAATGAACACGCAACATTTTTTCATTATGAGCTTACTTTACAATAAAGAAGGAACCCAAAACACCCCAGGAAGGAATTTTAAGTAACATAAAAAGAAAATAGAATTCACAAATAAAGAGTAAAAACACAACAAGAACCAAATTTAGAAAAGGAATCCATCAAAAAACAACGTTATAACCTAAAAGGCCTATTTGTTGATAACGTCTTGACATCAAGAATAAACTTAAAACTGAAGAAAGAAAATAAAAGAAGTCATCAAAAATAAAGAAAATTTAATAAGCTAAAAGATGGGAAGCAACCGAAACACTAAGTTTATTAGTTAAATAGAAAATGTTTACAAAGCAAATGAAGAAAGTACGAGTCAACAGAAGATGGGCATTTTTCATAATTAATTTCTTAACAAGAACCAAACAAAACCAAATTTATAGAAAAGATAGAACAAACATTCAAGAAGAAAACAAAACTATGAAAAGACGAATTAATAAAGGAAAAGAAGATGAATAAAAAGAAATAAGGAAAATTCTGAAGAAGAAAATCTGGGATCTTTTAAAAATTTTCAAATAAGAAGAAAGAAGAAAAAGAAGAGAAGAAAGAATACGTTTAAAAAAATTAAAGATTAACAAAATATCAAGGAAGAAAAGACAATGGACACTCGAAAAACGGAACTCCCAGATGCCCCAGAAGGGAAAATTCAGTCTCTGGCCTGCCTTCATCCAGGACAAACCTACGTGGGACATGTCTTAAGTTTTTTTGGAATCTACTGATGTGAAAGTTAGTAAACAGTGAAATCTTTATGTGAAGTGACCGTGGAAAGGGTCGAGGTGAGGGAGAAAGAATTCTGGTTCATTTTTTATTTATTATTGAAGGATATTTAAGTTGTAAGAAATTCAAGCGTGACGTCACGAAGGTAGGATTTATATATATTTTTTCAAGATGGCCACTTATTTTTTTTTTATTAAATTTGTAAATTTTCTCAACATGTTTTAATTTCTTTCTTATTTCCCTCATATCTCTTTAAAAGCAAATCTCGAATTCTCGAAACTTATGGACCCTACGGACGAGCGCCTTATGGTGAGTACCGATTTCGGGACCTAAAGAATATTTTTAATTTACAACAATCAAGTCGGAGGATATTTTGATGTTTTTTTAATTGGTACTAGTAAAGTAATTTGAACATTTTTCCCAGAGTTATTTATAACATTTTTTTATTATTAAGAGCTTCACTCAATTATTTATTTGATTTTTTATTTCAATTAATGATTACATTTTTTTTAGTGAAGATAATTAGAACTTAAGTTCAATTCATTTTATTATTTAATTAATTTATAATCATTAACAAATATATTAACATTAAAAACCTAACACTGGTGTTGGACACTCCCCCTGTAGAGGACCGCCATTATTCATCAATCGCACAAGCCGCAACTTTTGTTAAATTCTCCCGCCTGACAAGTTATGGACTAGTGGTCTATGGATTAATCGATATTACTATCGACATTCTGAAACATGAATTTCTAACAAGAAAAGCATTCGCCGCTGCCGGGAAAAGAGTTCGGTTTCCGCACGGTTGTCTATTCTGTCAGTTACCAAGAAAAGAGGTTTCATCCTAATCAGTATTTTCAGTTTCTCTAACCTATTTTGTTTACTAAGTGGATTTTATTTTGTATTATTCTTAGTTCGATTTTGCTTCGTTTTTTAAAAATTTTATTACTAGTGTGAGACATGAGCGGTGTGAAATGGAAAAACCATTCGGATGTGTCGGAGCATTTCGAAAGAGAAGTTGGGCCTAAGACGTTGCGCGATGTAAAGAATGCAAAAAGGAATACCGAACTTCAGGTAACACGTCGAACTCAAGCATCACCTCAAACGAAAACATCCGGTAATTTATTTTAATACTAAGACGACGCAAACGAGCCAATCAAACATTTAGATTAATCACGACAATGCCAAGGTTCTAATAATATTAAACTTCACTTGAGTTCTATCAATGTTTACGAAAATTCAGTAAACTTAGTACAAACAATCGATATTAAATATAAGTTATGGTGATTGGTTTTGAAGAAAGTGCAAAACCTAATTGAATAATAGGTGCTGGAGAAGTGCATTGCTCCAGCTCGAATTAAACAACTAAGTGTTCCTAATAACTAGGGCTCGGATGTTTATGCAATTAAAATTTCAAAATGCATAAAATATGCATTTATTTTTGAGAAATATGCAGGTAAAACAAAAAAAATATGACTTCTAAGTTGAGGAACGCGGACATATTGTGGAATTTGTAATAAATAAATAAGCTTGTTTTATTTATTTTATAAAAATATGCACAATCAAATAAATTATTTATTATAATAAAACACAAAACTAACTAAAAAAGGTTATAAGAAAAAGTTATTCGTTTTTAAAATTGTTGGCAACAACATACATCCCCAAATTTTCAAAAGTAAAACTTTGCCGATCGGACCTAAACATTTTTTTATATCTACTAAATGATCTTTCAACGTCCACTGAAGTCACCGGAGCACGTTTAAACGTCGCTAATTCAGAATGGCTGAACGGCATATCTTCTTCCTCGATGGTTCCCCTTAAGAATGTTATTAATCGTTAGTAAATTTTCAAGTCCCGGATTTTTTCTTAAAACATCCTCTACTTTTTGATGTATTTTTGAACTCTATGGTCCTTGGATATTTTTTAGTTTTCTTACAGCATCCTCTACCAATGCTAAGCTTTCTGACAGCAATAAATTTTGTGTTTCCAGGGTTTTTATGGTTTCGACAGTTAAATCCACAAATCCACTGATCACTTAAAAAAAATATTTTATTTTATAAGATTACAAGTTACATAGGTTCACATTAGCCAACTAGATAACTAGACTACAAGATAACAACTACTACTGCTGCCCACATCTGTGGTCAGCTATTTATATGGTAGTGTGAAGTTCTGCTGAGGATGGCATAACTCCAGGGCTTAACTCCTCCCTCCTGAAGACGA
This sequence comes from Aradus depressus, assembly GCA_963662175.1. Lineage (NCBI taxonomy): Eukaryota > Metazoa > Arthropoda > Insecta > Hemiptera > Aradidae > Aradus > Aradus depressus. Next base: position 53,839,850 of record OY759218.1, on the reverse strand, counting down.
GACTCCGTCGAGCTGCGTTGTTTTGAGGGGAAGAGTCCAGGGATCCGCGCAGGGTGGTGTTGAAGTTTCGTTGTGCGTGGACTGACCTGTATGTCTATGCTTATAGTGGAAGTAAATGTAAGAAATATTACAACATAATAGATAGGATACAAAGATGACAATAATATATAATAACAAATCATGATTATTTATAGGTGTTTCTATATATTCTAATTCTTCCATGGTTACGTCGGGATTAGAGAAGGATTTTAGGTAATGAAAAGAAATATTCAAAGGGTGTACATTAAAGGGTGACCCTAGGGCGAGTAAGGGTTTACTATCTATTACATTTACAAAGTGGTGGGTTGAATTAAAAATGGTTTCATTATCTTTGAGTTTTACAAGAGTGGATAACCTTAGAAATTCTACGCTATCATGAAGAGAATGGATAACAATATTTGAATAGTTGAATACCAGGTATTGATTAATTTCTGCGATATATTTTACAAAGGGTGCAGTATGCACGGTTATAGTTTTACAATGGGATATAGGAGAATTATTGATTATTTCATTACTGCAAGTATCGTCTATACTAGTTTGATTTTTGCAGTATAATTTGTTTTGTATATTTGTGCAATTTCCTATATATAGCGTAGAGTTTCGCTTATGAACTAAATTATTATTATTTACAGTGGTTACAAGAGTTCCATTATGCATTACAGGGACACTTACTAGGAAGTAGGCGTCACATACAGTATCTTCTAATGGTAGAGCTACAAAATAATAAATAGTATTAGTACAAATGGAACAATGTACTCTGCTGGTTTGCCAGAGTGTTTCTAAATCCCTAGATACTAAATTAATATTATTTTTAATAAGTTCGTTAATGTTATTTACAGACAATATACTAGAGTGCAGTATACCTAGTTTACAAAATTCTAATGACAATTCAATATCTGTTATTCTGTTATGCAGATATAATAAGGTGTTATACAGTTGCATTAGATTTATATTGCTCGCTTCATTATTTAAAGAATTCATTAATTTATGTGCTTGTTCGTTATTATACTTAATGATTCCGACATCTTCGTTTAAGTCAGAAATGAGGGCTTTATTAATTTGGATTTGATTATCGATGTTATGTTCTAAATGGTAGGAATTGCTTTCCATATGATTAATGATTTTGTCATATCTTTCTTTATCCGTGGCATCCATGTTGCCTGTGATCCAACTAATGGCTGTCCCTAATCCATTGATCAGTCCTCGTTTCGTCCTTTTTGGTAAATTTCCTTGTCGAGTTGAGTCTCTTTGTAACAAATAAGAAAGCTTGTTTTTTGTGAGTTCGTACTGTTTAATAGTCAGTTTGTAGTAGGCTGTTAACGTACTATCATTTTTATATCTTTCGATTAGTTTTCCGGTTTTTTGGAGTTCGTTTGAGGGGTTGTCAAATTTAATGCAATGTACCGAGGTATAATAGTTGGTTAAAAAATATGAAGAGCCAATATGTACGGGAATAATTCCGGGGCTCGATGATACGTCAGTGATCTCATAACTATTAGTTTGTGTCCATATTATTGTCAGAGTCAGGTATGTCAGGTAGGGCCGCATCTGTAACAGATGAGACATGACTTTTAGATTTAAATTTGTGGGTATACTCTTTGGAAGGTCTTTTGATTCTGTCGGGGTGTACTCTGATTTGGTCCTTTCCCGTTTTTACTATAATTCCGGGTTTATATTGGTTATCGGTTTTTCTGTGGGTCGATTTCTTAATCATTATTTCTTCCGGAAATTTGGGTTCCTCACGATTTTGGTTTAGTTTCGTGGTACGTTCTTGTTTTTCTTTGTCAATTTTGTTTTTTATGGCCGAATGTATTGTTTGCAGTTTTTCGTGGTATGTATTTATTTGAGTTTCCAGAATAAATTCAGGATGGGTTTTGTTGTTATAATTTCCATAGGTGATTTCATTTGGGGTCAATTTTAGATTTTGATTTAGGGAATTATTGTAAGCAATGACGGCTAGTCTTAGGTTCTCCCCTAACGCTTTCGTTGGGTGTGCGTCTCCTAAAGCTCTTAATAATTCGATAATAGTAGAGTGAGCTCGATTTAAGGGGCCTAAAGAATTCGAGTGCACGGGTGTCGCATAGTAAGGTTCGATATCATTGTATTTTAGGAAATTTTCTACTAGATTATTTTTATACTCGCGACCGTTATCCATTTTAATTCTAACGGGTGTGGGGTAGTATTCTATGTAAAGTTCTAATATTTTCACTATTTCGGTGGCATTTCCTGATTTAGCTATTTTTGCGAAAATTCTTTTAGAAAAGGTGTCCAGTAAAGTTACAATATGTTTTCTGTTCCAATGAGGGGTGTCTACCATCAATTCTTCGAACGGTCTATCCGGGGTAGGGGTTTGTTGGAATTTGCTTTTGATGGGTTTGCGATCGTATTTGTTTTTTTTTACAATTCTCGCATTTATTTATAAAATCTGTAATTTTGTCCTTCATGTTGGGCCAGTAATATCGTCTCCGTAATTGGTTGTATGTTTCTAGACTACCTCTGTGACATGTTTTTCCGACATGATAGTTTTGTGTTAGCTCTAATTGATCGTCTTCTTTTTCTACATCTATGAGCTTTATTTTGTATTTCTTAACCCTGACTGTTTTGTATTCAGATTGAATTATTTGAGATATTTTATTAAATATTTGGTCGTAAGTTTCGGTGTCAATGTCTACTTTCACTGGGGATTCGCAATAGATGCCGTAAGTCGTTTTGGGTCTCAAAATTTCACTCAGTTGGTCTATAATGTCCTCAGTCCAGGGGTAGGCTGTATCTAAAACGTATCTGTGTTTATTGCCAAAAGGTCTAGTGTGAATTATTTTACTTGATCCACGAGTTACAAATATTTGGTGTTTCTCTACGTTTATTGGTTTGTCAGTATCTACAGTCCAAATTTGTTGGTTTGATGACTCCTGGGAATGGACTGTTACCATACTATCTGTTTCCATTCGCTCTTGTTGTTGATTGCTGGGACTTTCTATAATCTCTATTCCTTGCTCGTCTAATAGTTCCTGCATTTCCGTACTGGTGGGCTCATTATAGGGTAATTCGTTAAACCTTTCGCGATTTTCAAATATTTCGTTTGTTATTTCTGGTGTTGGTCTATTTAGTACTAGGAAGTCGTTTAATTCTTCCTCTAAGGTATTTACTTCCTGCTCGACTGGGTTTCTACTAAGGGCGTCCGCTACAAAATTAATTTTACCAGCTATGTGCTTGATCTCGAATTCAAAGTCGCTAAGTTGGAATATCCACCTCATTAGCCTGGCATTGGTATTTTTCATAGTAAATAGCCATTGTAGTGGCTTGTGGTCAGTGTGTAGTTCAAATTTTTTTCCATATAGATACGGTTTAAAGAATTGACATGCCCAAGTGATGGCAAGGCATTCTTTTTCAATAGTGGAATAATTTAATTCATTTTTTCCTAGAGTTCGTGATGCGAATGAAATGGGGTGGTCCCTTCCTCCTGAAGATTGGGAAAGGACTGCTCCGAGTGCATAATTACTAGCATCAGTTGTTAAAATAAAATTTTGTGTGAAATCGGGAAGTTGAACTATAGGAGCATTTATCAACATAGATTTAAGAGTTTCAAATGCTTCGGTGTAATGCAATGGGTTGATGTCAACATCCTTATGAAGTGCGTGAGTTAAGGGTTTGGCTATTTGTGCGTAATTGTTAATGAATTTTCTATAATATCCCGTAAGTCCCAAAAATTGTTTGATTTGTTGTTTCGTTTTTGGTAGTGGGAATGCTTCTACTGCCTTGAGTTTCTGAGGATTAGGTTTAATACCTTTTGTTGATATAATGTGGCCTAGAAATAGAAGTTCTGGTTTCATGAACTCGGTTTTATCTAATTGGATTTTTAGGTTGTGCTCAGCTAATTTTTCAAAGACTGCTTGAAGATGTTGGTAGTGTTCATCTACTGAGTTTGAAAATATGATTAGGTCATCCATGTATACTAGTGTATTCTGGGTATTTTGAAATATCGTATTCATTGCACGCTGAAAGGTGGGTGGAGCATTGCAAAGTCCGAATGGCATTCTCAAGAATTCGAAATGGCCGAAATCTGTTGAAAATGCAGTTTTTGCAATAGAGTCTTCGTCCATCTCTATTTGATGAAAGCCGGAGGCTAGATCAATAGAGGAGTAGATTTTTGATTTTCCTATTTTAGCAAACAAGTCTTCAATATTAGGCAACGGATGTTTATCGGGTATTGTACTTTGATTTAGTTTTCTATAGTCTATAACCAATCGTACCTTTCTTTTGCCGCTTGCGTCTGTTTTCTTAGGGACTATCCATACAGGCGAATTATAGGGCGAGTTGCTGGGGCGAATTATGTTTTGTTGCAAAAGTTTGTTCACTTCGTTCTCGATGTCTTGCTTGAATTGATGCGGATATCGATAATTTCGTGTGTAAATTGGTCTGTCAGTCTGTAACTTAATTGAGTGTTTTAACAAGTGTGTGGACGTTAGTAAATCGTTTTCTTCTTTTATAATATTAGAATATTTGGTAATTAATGTACATAATCTTTCTGAATTTTCGTTATTTAAATGTTTATGTCTTATTACATTTTTTAAATCTTTAGGTTTGATTGCTTCAAAATTACAGTTAAAGGATTCAGGAGTTTCTTTTTCTGAAGTTATTATTTCAATTTCGCCATTATTTAAAATAATTTTTTTCTTAGAGCATTTTATCTCACAATTCAAATTTTTCATGGTTTCAAAACCTAATAATATATTATAAGTATTACTAAAAGGAAATATATAAAATTTTTCTAGTTTGTCTACTCCTAAATAGGGTTTAAGGTTTAGGGTGACCATCTGGTCTCCTTTTTGTTTCCCAATTGGAGTTTTTACAATAAAGTCTTCCGATTTAATTTTAATTCCTTCGGGTAGGGAATTTGGGTTTATATAGTTTTTAGAGGATCCGGTATCAATGAGCCACTTTAATTTTTCTTTACATTTGAAGTGAGGCAACGTTTCCGTTAAATTCAGGCTATATTCGGGGCAGGTGCGGGCCTGTCTTGATCTAAAAAAGAATTTCGCAATTGTAATTCTTCTAATTTATTTTCCAGTTCCCTTATCTTTTCGTCCTTGTCTATTTCCAAATGGTTCATTTGGTGATTTTGTCTTACCGTGCGCATTGATACGGTATTCTGAGAGGACGGGTTAAAAGGTCCCGTGGGAAAGTTAGATTGCTGTCTTGGTCTATTAAAATAATTAGGCGCGTCATTGCGATTGTATGAATAATTATGTTCAAATGGTTTCTGATGGGGTCTTACTTCCCGTTCATGATATTGGGATGGTTGATGGTACCTATTTTGACGATAATTCCCCGGAGGTTGAACCTTTCTATTATTGTAACCTGATCTGGGTGTGTCCTTGTAAGTTCTCGACTGCCACTGTTGTCCGTGCAGTCGGTCTAATATAAACGTACATTCATTATGCAGCGCATTTTTTACACTTTCTAAATTGGTTAGCTTTATATGATGCAAAAAATCGCAGAGTTGTGGAGGTAAGCAGGACAGAACGTGATATACTATCTCTTAGTCCTGATAATTCATTAGGGTTGCCTGATTTTGTGGATTATCTAACTTAATTCTAGTGAATATTAATGCCCTAATTTTATCAATTCTACATACAAAGTCTAAAGGGTGTTCTTTGAAATGCATTTTAGTATTAAATATTTCTACTTTTAGTTGCTCAATAGTTCTGGAGTCCTTAAAAGAGTTTTTTAGATATTCTATCAATTCGTCTATGCTTTGAAAGTCATTAGTTAAGAGACAATGCCTCGCGTCGTCAGTTAGTCTAGATATAACTTTACATAGAAGTCTGGCATGGTTTCTACCAGCTTCAGTATTGTTAACAGAGCAAACTGTCGAAAAGACTTTAGTCACTGCCTGTGCAAAATAAATTAAATTCTCTGGCGAACCATCATAATATGGTATATGATCGTAATCCTCCTTAGTCATAGTGTAAGTTATGTTAGCCATGTTTGTGTATTCTGTTTTTAATTGTTCGGTAAGTTGAGAGCTTACCTTTATCTTTAAATTATTAGGCTTAGGCATACATGAATTGTTATGACTAATCTCACCTTAAAGTGTTCTTTAACTTAGAGTTGAAGATCCAACAAGTTGGTAGGTTCCAGGTCTCTGAATGAAGGATTGAGATCCAACCGAAGTGATGTCGCTGGCCAAAGTCTCGTGTTCACCAAGGTATGCTTGGAACACTGGAGATAAGTTCAAATGCCTGTTGATGTATTTCGTCGGTATTCCTCAACTACTTCTTTTCTTCACTGTTAATATTTCCTCGTGAATACTCGAAGCACTTGACACTTGATCACTTGTTTTCAGAGTCCCTCTTCGGGCGCCAGTTAAATCCACAAATCCACTGATCACTTAAAAAAAATATTTTATTTTATAAGATTACAAGTTACATAGGTTCACATTAGCCAACTAGATAACTAGACTACAAGATAACAACTACTACTGCTGCCCACATCTGTGGTCAGCTATTTATATGGTAGTGTGAAGTTCTGCTGAGGATGGCATAACTCCAGGGCTTAACTGACGAAAAACCCAACGTTTGTCGAAATGAAGCATAAATTATTTTTCAAAGAAGTTTTATGGAGTAATTTTTTGGCTTTTTGTATTGACACCGCTGCTGCATCATCCAGTTTAGAAACCAAATTTTTAATTTTGTCAAAATTTATTGAGTAGTAATGAGCTGCTTCTAGCCATGTTCCCCATCTTGTGATAATAGGTTTAGGAGGTAAATTTAATTCTGGGTAGGTCTCTTTTAATAGTTTTACTAGACTCGGCGCTTTCAGGAAGATTTTTTTCACATTGGAAATGAGTGCATCAACATCTTCAAATTCATTTCTGACAGTTTCTACAACTCTGTGAAGAGCATGTGCTAGGCAGGTTACGTGAATCAAATTAGGGTAGAATGTATTCAACGATTTGGCAGCCTTGACCATATATGGAGCAGCGTCAGTAAGAAAAGAAATACCTTGTTGTGTAAAATTCCGTTTGGCCAAATCAAGGACAGCGAATCATTAAAGAATCGGGCAATCGTCTCGTGGTTGCATTTATCTAGGAGTTGTAAATTTAGAAGATAGGGTTGAGATGGTTCTTCAGAGAGCTTTCCGATAATAATGTTAGCTACATACCTCCCTAGAGCGTCAGTAGTTTCGTCCACCGACACCCAAATTGGACCGTCTTTGATATGGCCGCGGATTTTCACCGTTGTCTCCTCGTAAACATCGGGAAGATAATTTTTCCGAATGGTACTCTCGTCGGGCATTTGGAAGCCAATGTTCGTTTCCTAAAAGTATTTTAACTCGCGGTTGTTAATTTTATAAAATGGAATATCCACACTTACAAATGTGCGACATAAGTCCTGAAAAACTGGTGATTTTTTAGTGGATGACGTTGAAGGAGTAAGGAACGGTTGAGTTGCCTTTTGTTTCACTTTTAAGTTTTCTTTATGTTCGGTCGTCCCAATGTGCTGTCACTTGAGACTTCCGAGCCGTTGAAACCACTACATTGCAACTTGTGCAATATAGAATCCCGGAATCGGTTCGAAAAGTTTCATTAGGGAAATCGCGTAAATACTTGTTCACTAACTCACTCGTTTTACTCTTTTGTTTGGGCATCTTTCCTGATGCTATGAACGATGTAGACTGAACTGAAATAATTGCGTTTGTTTACTTTGTTTGGGAATTAAAGGAAGGGGCTATATGGGATCTAATAAATTAGGACCCAACCAAAAAAAAAAGAAAAAAAAAAAAAAGGAGAGGAGGAGATTTTCAGAATTTGAACATCCATCAAACTTCCTAGAAAATTAAAACCGCGGCTTTTCTTGGTGTTCTAAGCGTCTCACTCAGCATTAATTATTTTTCGGCTCTAAACTTTTTCTTTTTTTTTTTCAAAAAATGAAAAAAATTGGCGCAACATAATATGCAGTTAAAATATGCAAAAACCACTGAAATATGCATTTATATATGCAGACATATGCAAAATAAAAGCTGCTTTAATTGAACCGTTTTGGTCCAAAACATGTTTTAAAAGTCATAAGAGTGATGTACGAAGCAGAGATAAAAATATGCAAATGCATTAACATCCGAGCCCTAAATATAACTATCGATAATATTAGATGGTTAAATCCTACCGATTAATCGTTAGTGTGGTCTCTGCCGTTCCTTTGAGCCACAATAGCAAGTATTAGCAAACAACTCCAATAGAGATTACATAAGGTGGCTTCCAGCTACAATAGCAAGTATTAGCAAACAACTCCAATAGAGATTACGTAAGGTGGATTCCAGCTACAATAGCAAGTATTAGCAAACAACTCCAATAGAGATTACGTAAGGTGGCTTCCAGCTACAATAGCAAGTATTAGCAAACAACTCCAATAGAGATTACGTAAGGTGGCTTCCAGCTACAATAGCAAGTATTAGCAAACAACTCCAATAGAGATTACGTAAGGTGGCTTCCAGCTACAATAATTAAGAGAGTCAGTCCGTTTATTTATATTGTAAAGTTGGTGGCCCGTCCAACTCGTTACGTCCACATAAACCAGAAGACGAAAAGTAGGGTACCTGAAAGATATGAGGACTGACCGACCTGACGCACCTCCTTCCTCTTCCTGGTCCCATGCGGTAGGCCCTGATTCACAGAGGGAGATGCAGCCAGCCTGTCAACCGATGATCCATGAACTAGTGCTGAGGAGGAAATCCCAATAGCATTTAGGAGAGAGCCATAAAGAGGCACTATTCGGACTGAGCTTATTTATATGTTCTATAAATTATATGTATATTATAGCTAGGGCTGTGATTTGTATGCAATAAAAACGATGTCACGTCGGGCCTCTCTGCCCTTAGTGCGCCTCACTTTGCCGGGGAAATTGTACAGGGCATCGGGAAGAAATTGAAGAAGTCCACTCACTCCCAGTGCATAACATTTATTGTATGTACATTAGCATCAGGACGACACCCAACACGTTCAGCCCACTACCCCTCGTGGCAGACTCTGCTGCCAGACCCTGTCTCTCCCTCGTCCAGACTGTAACTCTCTCTCGTCCTGACTGTAACTGCCTCTCGTCCAGACTGTCACTGCCTGTCGTCCAGACTGTCACTGCCTGTCGTCCAGCCTGTTACTATCCCCACCTCCCCACTCCCTCTCTAGGGTGTGAGTAGTGATGGGGAGGTAGGCAGGAGCTGACGGTGGCCGATCGCCCAAGTCCCGGGTCCTCCGTTACAATATGCACATATATATGCAAATATATTTGGCAAAATATGCAATTAAAAACTAAAAATATGCGAAAGGCTGCAAAGGAAAAAAGTACCTACAGAATAAAATAAACTACAGAAAATCTTTATAGACATAAAATTTATTAAATAAAAAATAAATAAGCAAAAAAATAAAGTAAAAAATATAGTATCGTCTAAAAAACAATTACATACAATAACTTTTTTAAATTTTCAAAGAAAAAGGATCGCCTATCTGGCCTCAAAATTGATTTGTATCGGCTGAATGGGCGCTCCACATCAATTGAAGTAACTAGCGCATAATTGAAAACCCCAATATCCATTGGGCTCAATTCAACCCCTGTCTCTTCTCTCACCACCTCCACTGCTTTTCACCCAAACGTTTAAAACTGAACTGATCGACTTAGAAAAAAATACGAAAGAAGGGGGGAAATGGGCATAAAAAACAGTTCTGAGAATAAATTATTAAAGTAAACAAACAGTCAGAATAAAAAGTTCGCAATATGAACACAATGAATTCAAGAGAAACATTGGAGTTCCTGTAATGCACTCATCTCAATAAAAGGCGCATAGACCTGGCCAAACGGAAGCAAATTTAGTGGGAAACATTTGGGAAAAAGGGGGATTAATTTTTATTAATCGTCAGTTTACAAAAAAATAAAAATTACTTAAAAAAAAATAGGTATGTACCTACTTTACAGAATCTATCCTTGAGCTGCCGAAAAAACTCAAAAATATGAATAAACATATTCAATAAGATTCATCGGATATGCAAAAATATGTATTTTTAGCGATATATGCAAAAATATGTATTTTTAGCGATATATGCAAAAATATGTATTTTTAGCGATATATGCAAAAATATGCGAAATAAAAGTAGCTTAAATTGATTCTTTATGGGCCGAAACGTAAAGATAATCTTTACACAGGACGCTGAAGTTAATATAAAAAAATATGTAAATGCATATAATTCACAGCCCTAACGATAGCCATAGCCGAAACTTGTTTGTATTTTATACTTTATATTTCATGTTCCGTTCTAATTAGTTTTATTTTATTTAACATGAAATACCGTTAAAACCTTGTAAAATATATATGGTGGGCTTACTGCAACAACCCATTAAGTCATTTTTACTTATTTGTATTGTGCAGCCTACAATTTGCAAGATATTGTCTTAATAGGTTTTGTTTCTCCTGTTTACTACAACAGCTGTACAAGCAGCGACTTAGTTGGTTCTTTCATTGGTACGAGCGCATTTTTTTCTATAAGAAACAACCAGTAACTCAAATCAGCAAAAAAATGACTTAATGGGTTGTTGCAGTAAGCCCACGTATGTAATATTTCTGTTTTTTTATAAAGAGGGAGAGGGTGTGACCATCCTTGCACGTACCGGGTGCACCCTACCTCAAGACTACCCCTACCCCATCCCTGAGGCTCCGTCCTAGCCAGACTGCTCTTATATTTTACCTGCACTACTTTTGTGTTCCTACCTTGATATTGTTCTTGCCTTCAATTAAATGTATGGTAATTAAATAAAGTAAATATGAAAAGTTTTTATTCACTTAATATATATAGTAATTTACTTATAACATAGTCCAGTCTTCAAATAATAAACATCAAATTAATCTGGTAATTATAGAAAACTCTCTCCCACTTATAAATGAGCCTCTGCGCTCACCCGGTTGGTGAGAAGTTCGGAAACTATGAAACATCAATAATGCCCCCTAAACACAATTTGAAGGTTCTATCAAATAGATACTTATTTTGTATTCATATGTATTATTCTCTTCTTATAAATAAAACTGAATGCCTGTCTGTTTGCCCGGGCATCTCGCGGAAACGGTTTAGGACTAAGGAGACATAGATTTTAGGCTATGTGGCATTTCAAAATGTTGGCCGGGAGGAGGAGGAGTTATGACCGAGCGTTCACTCCTTACCAGTTGACTGGATTTTCATGAAATATCATATTTCACTAGCATCCTTATAATTCATGAAGCATTTCAAAATGTTGGCAGGGCGGAAGAGCTATATGTATGTCAGTATTACGCGTCCTTTGAACGTAGTCAATGAATAAATGACAGTGTTGGTCCTTATTACCGTGCAGCCATCAGTACGATTGGCGGTCATTCTTCGATATTTAGCTTCATGTGATTCGTTCATGAAAACTTTTTCTTTTCCATGAGAAACTTCATCATATTATATCCAAACCATATACACAGTCTCTTCCAGGATTGTTCCAGCTCCACTTGTACTTTTTTCCTCAATTTTCTTCCTTTCTCGACTAAATTGTATTTTTAAGGATTTAATTTTTTCTTGCTATTTCATCTACATTTGTTTGAAGGTGCATAGCCATTTTAGACAGTTCATCAAACTTAAGATTCCTGTCTTTGTATTTTTATGTTGCAACGTCCCACAATGTGGGCACACCTTGTACCATTTCAATCAGTTCTACAACTTTTCTTTTTGCCCATGAATATTTACTTTCTTCATTTTTCGCCATCACTTTTTGGAAAATGTAAATAAAAAACTTTTAAGAAATAAACTATTACAGGAAGAAATAAATAAATTAAATTCTTATTCACTTTTAAAGAAATAAACACAATCATATGTTGACAACAACGTCCACATTGAGCGATGTGTCCCGTCTGAAATGGGAAACACGGATACAAGCATCCGGCAACAAATTCCTTTGAAGTCATGCCGCCCAATGTTGACAAATATCCATCAACTTGTTGCTTGTTGACGGGTCACTTGACAGCAACATCACCGTCAACATGTTGCCAACAATTTTGTTGCCTGGTGTGTATGAGGCCAAATACTGAGGCCTGAGGAACAGCGGATTCAACTTCTGAGCCTTGTGAACAGCAAAATATCGGATTAATAGCTATGAACGGATAAGGCGAATTAAATACTCAGGAAGTTTTAAAGATATAAGTTTCAAAAGCCTTTAGTCAATTAGTAACATATCGGAGTGTTTCTTCTTGTTAATAAATATAGAAAGGTTATCAACTAGGTAACCTAGCTAAATTCAAATTGTTCTTCAGTCATTATGTTGCTTGCTCTAAACAAATCTTTGGTTGTGAATATGTGTATGTTTTTGCAGATGTAACTTGAGCTAGGGAGGAGAGTGATGGACCTGTAACTTTATTGTTTAGCAAATATCAATGTGACCTACTGTAATATACCTACTGTAATCATGGTTTTAAGTAATGTACGAAAAATGTTAACTCAATGACATAGACCAGGAATTTAATGTCCACAGCACCATTTTGATACATTGCAGAACAAATATAACGCATAGAAATTGAATCCCTGGAATCATCTTTTTAAAGACCTTGTTAGTCTTAATGATTAATAGAGTCGATAGTATCTTATCAATGTAGAAGGAATTCGAGGTTCTGTCATGTGAAAGAAAATTCAAAATTTGGCCAACGTTTCGAAAACTATTTATTTTCTTCTTCAGGGCCTTATAATGACTTGAGTGGATGTGTGTGGTGACGGTGTTGTGAGTGAAGGTGTTTGACTACACTGGACACAAACTCACAACACCTTCACCAAACACATCCACTCAATTCATTATGAGGCCCTGAAGAAGAAAATAAATAGTTTTCGAAACGTTGGCTAAATTTTTAATTTTCTTTTACACGACAGAACCGCGGAATTCCTTCTACATTGTTCGTCTTGTTGAATTGAAAGAGCTGATCATGGCCAAAAAAAAATATCAACATTGAAGCTCATGGGTAATGCCCTTTAAAAATTAATAACTACACCAAACATGCCAGTTAATAATTCGCTCTTTATGAGTAAATTAATAAAGAAACTATATTCTCCTAAAAGTCACTCTCTTGAGAATTCAACTTTTTCATGGCGTCATTCAAAGTTGAATTCTCAAGAGAGTGACTTGCAGAATATAGTTTCTTTACTAATTTTCCCTTAAAGAGCGGATTATTAACTAGCATGTTTGGTGTAGTTATTAATTTTTAAATGGCAATACCCATGAACTTCAATGTTGATATTTTTTTTTTTTTTACAAGAATTGTTAAAGAATATAAAATTTTTTCTCCAGAACGTTAAACCGAAATGTTCATAATATACCCTTTTAAATGTCCAAATTTTTCGATACAAAAAATATGAAACAGTCGAATAAAATGAAAATGACCCATTTAATATACACCCAATAATTCAGTGTGGAAAGTGGCGGTGAGCCATGGCACTGAACCCGTGGACCAGTTTTTTTTTTTGTTTTGAACGAACGTATTTCTTAGGAGACAAGTTTTAGAAGAAAGAGATGGTAATCGTTAAGAGACACAAAAAAAAACATGGTGGTATGTGACTGTGTGTGAGTTGAGGTGATCTGTTGAAGACGGGACACGTCTACAGCTAGCTGGCTAGCTAGACCCTCCTCATACCTCTAAAGTCATCTAATCCCCAATGTACTTCCCCAGCCTCAATTTGGTGGTATGTGACTGTGTGTGAGTTGAGGTGATCTGTTGCAGACGGGACACGTCTACAGCTAGCTGGCTAGCTAGACCCTTCTCATACCTCTAAAGTCATCTAATCCCCAATGTACTTCCCCAGCCTCAACTTGGTGGTATGTGACTGTGTGTGAGTTGAGGTGATCTGTTGAAGACGGGACACGTCTACAGCTAGCTGGCTAGCTAGACCCTTCTCATACCTCTAAAGTCATCTAATCTCCAATGTACTTCCCCAGCCTCAACTTGGTGGTATGTGACTGTGTGTGAGTTGAGGTGATCTGTTGAAGACGGGACACGTCTACAGCTAGCTGGCTAGCTAGACCCTTCTCATACCTCTAAAGTCATCTAATCCCCAATGTACTTCCCCAGCCTCAACTTGGTGGTATGTGACTGTGTGTGAGTTGAGGTGATCTGTTGAAGACGGGACATGTCTACAGCTAGCTGGCTAGCTAGACCCTTCTCATACCTCTAAAGTCATCTAATCCCCAATGTACTTCCCCAGCCTCAACTCGGTGATATGTGACTGTGTGTGAGTTGAGGTGATCTGTTGAAGACGAGACAAGTCTACAGCTAGCTGGCTAGCTAGACCCTCCTCATACCTATAAAGTCATCTAATCCCCAATGTACTTCCCCAGCCTCAACTTGGTGGTATGTGACTGTGTGTGAGTTGAGGTGATCTGTTGAAGACGGGACACGTCTACAGCTAGCTGGCTAGCTAGACCCTTCTCATACCTCTAAAGTCATCTAATACCCATTGTACTTCCCCAGCCTCAACTTGGTGGTATGTGACTGTGTGCGAGTTGAGGTGATCTGTTGAAGACGGGACACGTCTACAACTAGCTGGCTAGCTAGACCCTTCTCACACCTCTAAAGTCATCTAATCCCCAATGTACTTCCCCAGCCTCAACTTGGTGGTATGTGACTGTGTGCGAGTTGAGGTGATCTGTTGAAGACGGGACACGTCTACAGCTAGCTGGCTAGCTAGACCCTTCTCATACCTCCAGCTAGCTGGCTAGCTAGACCCTTCTCATACCTCTAAAGTCATCTAATCCCCAATGTACTTCCCCAGCCTCAATTTGCTGGTATGTTACTGTGTGTGAGTTGAGGTGATCTGTTGAAGACGGGACACGTCTACAGCTAGCTGGCTAGCTAGACCCTTCTCATACCTCTAAAGTCATCTAATCCCCAATGTACTTCCCCAGCCTCAACTTGGTGGTATATGACTGTGTGTGAGTTGAGGTGATCTGTTGAAGACGGGACACGTCTACAGCTAGCTGGCTAGCTAGACCCTCCTCATACCTCTAAAGTCATTTAATCCCCAATGTACTTCCCCAGCCTCAACTTGGTGGTATGTGACTGTGTGTGAGTTGAGGTGATGTGTTGAAGACGGGACACGTTTACAGCTAGTTGGCTAGCTAGACCCTTCTCATACCTCTAAAGGCATCTAATCCCCAATGTACTTCCCCAGCCTGAATTTGGTGGTATATGACTGTGTGTGAGTTGAGGTGATCTGTTGAATACGGGACACGTCTACAGCTAGCTGGCTAGCTAGACCCTCCTCATACCTCTAAAGTCATCTAATCCCCAATGTACTTCCCCAGCCTCAATTTGGTGGTATGTGACTGTGTGTGAGTTGAGGTGATCTGTTGAAGACGGGACACGTCTACAGCTAGCTGGCTAGCTAGACCCTTCTCATACCTCTAAAGTCATCTAATCCCCAATGTACTTCCCCAGCCTCAACTTGGTGGTATATGACTGTGTGTGAGTTGAGGTGATCTGTTGAAGACGGGACACGTCTACAGCTAGCTGGCTAGCTAGACCCTCCTCATACCTCTAAAGTCATTTAATCCCCAATGTACTTCCCCAGCCTCAACTTGGTGGTATGTGACTGTGTGTGAGTTGAGGTGATGTGTTGAAGACGGGACACGTTTACAGCTAGTTGGCTAGCTAGACCCTTCTCATACCTCTAAAGTCATCTAATCCCCAATGTACTTCCCCAGCCTCAACTTGGTGGTATATGACTGTGTGTGAGTTGAGGTGATCTGTTGAAGACGGGACACGTCTACAGCTAGCTGGCTAGCTAGACCCTTCTCATACCTCTAAAGTCATCTAATCTCCAATGTACTTCCCCAGCCTCAACTTGGTGGTATGTGACTGTGTGTGAGTTGAGGTGATCTGTTGAAGACGGGACACGTCTACAGCTAGCTGGCTAGCTAGACCCTTCTCATACCTCTAAAGTCATCTAATCCCCAATGTACTTCCCCAGCCTCAACTTGGTGGTATGTGACTGTGTGTGAGTTGAGGTGATCTGTTGAAGACGGGACATGTCTACAGCTAGCTGGCTAGCTAGACCCTTCTCATACCTCTAAAGTCATCTAATCCCCAATGTACTTCCCCAGCCTCAACTCGGTGATATGTGACTGTGTGTGAGTTGAGGTGATCTGTTGAAGACGAGACAAGTCTACAGCTAGCTGGCTAGCTAGACCCTCCTCATACCTATAAAGTCATCTAATCCCCAATGTACTTCCCCAGCCTCAACTTGGTGGTATGTGACTGTGTGTGAGTTGAGGTGATCTGTTGAAGACGGGACACGTCTACAGCTAGCTGGCTAGCTAGACCCTTCTCATACCTCTAAAGTCATCTAATACCCATTGTACTTCCCCAGCCTCAACTTGGTGGTATGTGACTGTGTGCGAGTTGAGGTGATCTGTTGAAGACGGGACACGTCTACAACTAGCTGGCTAGCTAGACCCTTCTCACACCTCTAAAGTCATCTAATCCCCAATGTACTTCCCCAGCCTCAACTTGGTGGTATGTGACTGTGTGCGAGTTGAGGTGATCTGTTGAAGACGGGACACGTCTACAGCTAGCTGGCTAGCTAGACCCTTCTCATACCTCCAGCTAGCTGGCTAGCTAGACCCTTCTCATACCTCTAAAGTCATCTAATCCCCAATGTACTTCCCCAGCCTCAATTTGCTGGTATGTTACTGTGTGTGAGTTGAGGTGATCTGTTGAAGACGGGACACGTCTACAGCTAGCTGGCTAGCTAGACCCTTCTCATACCTCTAAAGTCATCTAATCCCCAATGTACTTCCCCAGCCTCAACTTGGTGGTATATGACTGTGTGTGAGTTGAGGTGATCTGTTGAAGACGGGACACGTCTACAGCTAGCTGGCTAGCTAGACCCTCCTCATACCTCTAAAGTCATTTAATCCCCAATGTACTTCCCCAGCCTCAACTTGGTGGTATGTGACTGTGTGTGAGTTGAGGTGATGTGTTGAAGACGGGACACGTTTACAGCTAGTTGGCTAGCTAGACCCTTCTCATACCTCTAAAGGCATCTAATCCCCAATGTACTTCCCCAGCCTGAATTTGGTGGTATATGACTGTGTGTGAGTTGAGGTGATCTGTTGAATACGGGACACGTCTACAGCTAGCTGGCTAGCTAGACCCTCCTCATACCTCTAAAGTCATCTAATCCCCAATGTACTTCCCCAGCCTCAATTTGGTGGTATGTGACTGTGTGTGAGTTGAGGTGATCTGTTGAAGACGGGACACGTCTACAGCTAGCTGGCTAGCTAGACCCTTCTCATACCTCTAAAGTCATCTAATCCCCAATGTACTTCCCCAGCCTCAACTTGGTGGTATATGACTGTGTGTGAGTTGAGGTGATCTGTTGAAGACGGGACACGTCTACAGCTAGCTGGCTAGCTAGACCCTCCTCATACCTCTAAAGTCATTTAATCCCCAATGTACTTCCCCAGCCTCAACTTGGTGGTATGTGACTGTGTGTGAGTTGAGGTGATGTGTTGAAGACGGGACACGTTTACAGCTAGTTGGCTAGCTAGACCCTTCTCATACCTCTAAAGTCATCTAATCCCCAATGTACTTCCCCAGCCTGAATTTGGTGGTATATGACTGTGTGTGAGTTGAGGTGATCTGTTGAAGACGGGACACGTCTACAGCTAGCTGGCTAGCTAGACCCTCCTCATACCTCTAAAGTCATCTAATCCCCAATGTACTTCCCCAGCCTCAATTTGGTGGTATGTGACTGTGTGTGAGTTGAGGTGATCTGTTGAAGACGGGACACGTCTACAGCTAGCTGGCTAGCTAGACCCTCCTCATACCTCTAAAGTCATTTAATCCCCAATGTACTTCCCCAGCCTCAACTTGGTGGTATGTGACTGTGTGTGAGTTTAGGTGATCTGTTGAAGACGGGACACGTCTACAGCTAGCTGGCTAGCTAGACCCTTCTCATACCTCTAAAGTCATCTAATCCCCAATGTACTTCCCCAGCCTCAACTTGGTGGTATATGACTGTGTGTGAGTTGAGGTGATCTGTTGAAGACGGGACACGTCTACAGCTAGCTGGCTAGCTAGACCCTCCTCATACCTCTAAAGTCATTTAATCCCCAATGTACTTCCCCAGCCTCAACTTGATGGTATGTGACTGTGTGTGAGTTGAGGTGATGTGTTGAAGACGGGACACGTTTACAGCTAGTTGGCTAGCTAGACCCTTCTCATACCTCTAAAGTCATCTAATCCCCAATGTACTTCCCCAGCCTGAATTTGGTGGTATATGACTGTGTGTGAGTTGAGGTGATCTGTTGAAGACGGGACACGTCTACAGCTAGCTGGCTAGCTAGACCCTCCTCATACCTCTAAAGTCATTTAATCCCCAATGTACTTCCCCAGCCTCAACTTGGTGGTATGTGACTGTGTGTGAGTTGAGGTGATCTGTTGAAGACGGGACACGTCTACAGCTAGCTGGCTAGCTAGACCCTTCTCATACCTCTAAAGTCATCTAATCCCCAATGTACTTCCCCAGTCTCAACTTGGTGGTATGTGACTGTGTGTGAGTTGAGGTGATCTGTTGAAGACGGGACACGTCTACAGCTAGCTGGCTAGCTAGACCCTCCTCATACCTCTAAAGTCATTTAATCCCCAATGTACTTCCCCAGCCTCAACTTGGTGGTATATGACTGTGTGTGAGTTGAGGTGATCTGTTGAAGACGGGACACGTCTACAGCTAGCTGGCTAGCTAGACCCTCCTCATACCTCTAAAGTCATTTAATCCCCAATGTACTTCCCCAGCCTCAACTTGGTGGTATGTGACTGTGTGTGAGTTGAGGTGATGTGTTGAAGACGGGACACGTCTACAGCTAGCTGGCTAGCTAGACCCTCCTCATACCTCTAAAGTCATTTAATCCCCAATGTACTTCCCCAGCCTCAACTTGGTGGTATGTGACTGTGTGTGAGTTGAGGTGATGTGTTGAAGACGGGACACGTCTACAGCTAGCTGGCTAGCTAGACCCTTCTCATACCTCTAAAGTCATCTAATCCCCAATGTACTTCCCCAGTCTCAACTTGGTGGTATGTGACTGTGTGTGAGTTGAGGTGATCTGTTGAAGACGGGACACGTCTACAGCTAGCTGGCTAGCTAGACCCTCCTCATACCTCTAAAGTCATTTAATCCCCAATGTACTTCCCCAGCCTCAACTTGGTGGTATGTGACTGTGTGTGAGTTGAGGTGATGTGTTGAAGACGGGACACGTTTACAGCTAGTTGGCTAGCTAGACCCTTCTCATACCTCTAAAGTCATCTAATCCCCAATGTACTTCCCCAGCCTGAATTTGGTGGTATATGACTGTGTGTGAGTTGAGGTGATCTGTTGAAGACGGGACACGTCTACAGCTAGCTGGCTAGCTAGACCCTCCTCATACCTCTAAAGTCATTTAATCCCCAATGTACTTCCCCAGCCTCAACTTGGTGGTATGTGACTGTGTGTGAGTTGAGGTGATGTGTTGAAGACGGGACACGTTTACAGCTAGTTGGCTAGCTAGACCCTTCTCATACCTCTAAAGTCATCTAATCCCCAATGTACTTCCCCAGCCTGAATTTGGTGGTATATGACTGTGTGTGAGTTGAGGTGATCTGTTGAAGACGGGACACGTCTACAGCTAGCTGGCTAGCTAAACCCTCCTCATACCTCTAAAGTCATCTAATCCCCAATGTACTTCCCCAGCCTCAATTTGGTGGTATGTGACTGTGTGTGAGTTGAGGTGATCTGTTGAAGACGGGACACGTCTACAGCTAGCTGGCTAGCTAGACCCTCCTCATACCTCTGAAATCATCTAATCCCCAATGTACTTCCCCAGACTCAATTTGGTGGTATGTGACTGTGTGTGAGTTGAGGTGATCTGTTGAAGACGGGACACGTTTACAGCTAGTTGGCTAGCTAGACCCTTCTCATACCTCTAAAGTCATCTAATCCCCAATGTACTTCCCCAGCCTCAACTTGGTGGTATGTGACTGTGTGTGAGTTGAGGTGATCTGTTGAAGACGGGACACGTCTACAGCTAGCTGGCTAGCTAGACCCTTCTCATACCTCTAAAGTCATCTAATCCCCAATGTACTTCCCCAGCCTGAATTTGGTGGTATATGACTGTGTGTGAGTTGAGGTGATCTGTTGAAGACGGGACACGTCTACAGCTAGCTGGCTAGCTAGACCCTTCTCATTCCTCTAAAGTCATCTAATCCCCAATGTACTTCCCCAGCCTCAATTTGGTGGTATGTGACTGTGTGTGAGTTGAGGTGATCTGTTGAAGACGGGACACGTCTACAGCTAGCTGGCTAGCTAGACCCTCCTCATACCTCTAAAGTCATCTAATCCCCAATGTACTTCCCCAGCCTCAACTTGGTGGTATGTGACTGTGTGTGAGTTGAGGTGATCTGTTGAAGACGGGACACGTCTACAGCTAGCTGGCTAGCTAGACCCTCCTCATACCTCTAAAGTCATCCAATTCCCAATGTACTTCCCCAGCCTCAATTAGGTTTCCGTTCTCCCCCTAAACCTTTCTCCTCTTCTGCCAATTTGGCTGAAAATAAGTATGTGTCATACTCTTTTCTTTTTACCTTCGGTATGGAAACGTAATTACTAAGGGAAATAGCTGTCCTGTAAGAGATGTATTGTAAAAGTTTTTAGGCTGATTTTTATTATGTGTATTTTATTTTATTATTTGTCAAGTCTGTGATAATATTTAAAAAAAATTGTATTTATTTATTTTTATTTTATTTTATTTATTATATTTTATGACAACAAAAAATTCCTTTGGCTGTATGGTGAATTTTTTTATATTATGTTACTATTATGCAAAGACTTGTTTTAGTTATTGTATATATTAGAATGAATGGTTTTGTATGTAGAGAGAGTGAGTGAACCTAGCTATCCCCACCCCTTAGAGCTATGCCAGTTGTCCTTTAACCGCTGTGCTGTGTGGGTGGCGTAAGTTTATAATTTTATCTTGTTACTCTGTACTCTGATGATTTAAATGTTATTTATACTTTTCATTATATGTATATTTTATTATTCTATCATAGATGAACCACTGATGATGACGCTGTTGCGTCGAAAACCGGTTCTGGTCTAAAATAAAATAGTGGGAAGACAACGTCTTTTATTTCTATGAGAAACATAATTACATACAATCAACGAGCAGTTATAGCCAAGGGGGCCGTTACCTCCACTAAATTTTGAAAGGAAAACATTGAATTATAAAAATCATGTCATCCTTTTGGTCGATTTGGCTGAAATTCTTTTAGGTGTTGTCCTTATGGGCTTCTGGATATACATATCACATGTTACGCCAACATATTGAATCTATAGGAAGTTAAAGTGTCCACAGACATACACAATTTGTTTTTTTAATTTTTGGATTCAGGGGTTCGGAAAAAGTGAAATTTATATGAAAACTTAACATCGAGTTTCAGACCGATTATAAAATTGCCCCCATATTACAAAGAGCTGGGAAAGAAAAACCAATGGTACCAATTAATGACCATCATCCTAGCTAACCTCTTGGTTATTAGAGTTTTTGAGTTTAGGATCCTAATATAAAGTTTCGCTTCGATATATTCATTCTATCAAGAGATAGATTGTGTTCAAAGACATGATTATCTTATTTCATTTCGGATTCAGAAGGCCCGAAAGAGTGTTCGCCATCCCGGAATCACAATTCCAGGAATCCCGTTCGAAAGTCGCACAGTGGTTCAATGATCTTAAAACCTGGCCAAAATACGAAAAATTCAAATCCAGATACCGAGTATGAATTAACACAGGTCTGTTTTTATGCACCTGAACTAACAGGAATCCAATATTTTCTGCCGCGAACCTTGTTTATTTATGGGTTCAATGTTCAATCAAGATTAGACCAGGAACCAAGTGCCTTTTATCGTTGTCCGTTTATTTTCACTTAGGTCCTTCAAATTTCAATTGTAGTGTGTACCATTGATATAAATAAATAAAACAAACTTATTTTTGAAATATTGTCTATTCCACTAAAGATATATACATATATAACTACCGGTTTCGGCTTTATACCATCGTCAGGTCTAGTTATGAACTAAGTCAGTTTGCAGAGAGCGACCCTTCAAATACAATCTGCAAACTGACTTAGTTCATAACTAGACCTGACGATGGTATAAAGCCGAAACCGGTAGTTATATATGTATATATCTTTAGTGGAATAGACAATATTTCAAAAATAAGTTTGTTTTATTTATTTATTACAAGTTTCCACAATATGTCCGCGTTTCTCAACTTAGAAGTTACCATTGATATCTGTGACCTCTACTAGTTACTTACATTACTATGGACGCCTCCCTAAGGGCGTAAGGTAAGTGTAATAAAATACAACAACTTTTCTCATTTTCTTTTTAGACAAAAAACCTCTTTTCTTTTGACTCCCACGTATTCCATTGCCCTTTATTTCACTATTAGAGAAAGTACTTTTCATAGTATCACAATGGAAAAAAAAAAAGTTGCACAAACTTGCACCTTTTGCGAAAATCGTATTTCACGGTCTAATGTCGTGATCACAGTTTCCCGACTTCTCAACATCCGGCGGGATTTACGTGAAAGGATTTTGGGTTCAAATTCTTCTACTTTGGAAGGCAAATGTAACGAGGTTAAGGAATATGTTTTCAATCGTCTTGGTTCACCGATAGATAAGAAAAGCCAGTTCGATATACTACGTTTCATTTGTCAATTTAAGTCGAGGTGGTCTACAAGTTATCAGATGAAATCCCGGTTTCTAATGAGGAATAAAAGATGGCTAGACGCTACACTATATTTTGGTTTTCACAGATCATCGGGAAAACCTGCTGGTCGCAGTCAGTTGCTTTTCTCGTCATGTTCTGAGCGATCAAAACGAAGGAAAACAGAAGCTTTAAGACACTCGCATGCACCTGAAGAATTAGCGTAAACTGCGCAAATGAGTTTGCGGTCATCAGGCAGTGTAAGGCGCAGTAAGCTCCTAAAAAAAATGTTAAAAAATTTACGCCGGAAGTTCTCGAAATGCTAGAGGAGCAACCAAATATTTCACCTCAAGCTGAAAGTGATTCTTCCACTAGTTCGGACGTTGAAAATTAGTTTCTTTTTTTGTTTTTTTTAATTTAATATAATAATAATAATACAATCAAAATAATGTTATCCACTCAGTTTGAATAGTTTTTTTTTTTTTTTTTCTCAACTAACCATATTATTATATTCCATTATAGGAACAAAAACAGATTTTTGGCTATAAGATTCAAACAATTCTACGAAATTTGGAAATAACTGCTTAAGTTGTGTTTGTAGAATTTTTTAAATATTTGTTTCGAATTCAGCACCCCACAAAACATAAGAATGGTAAGTTTCAGAATTTTGGCCAGGAATTTTCATTTTGGCCCCACTGTGCGTTGGTCCCAAAAACACTAGAATTAGGAAAGAAGAAACCCGGGGTTTTGGGATTCTTAATTTTTTAGTGAAAAATAATTATTATTGAATAACATGACAATAATTCGGTGGTCGAAAACGATCATTGGAACCAAATTAAATTAATTAACTAAAAATATTCGTTGCAATAATGTAAAAAACTAGGTTGCCAGAAAAATTTTTAACTTCGGTGGACGTCTGCGAAATGTATTCAGACTTTCTATTTTAGATAAAAGTATTTTTCCAATTATTGTTTTATTATTTTAATTTCTATGATACATTTACATAATCCTAAAAATTTGGACCAAGAGAAGGGAGAAATGGATAACGAGCTTTAAGAAAAAGTTGTCATTTTCAGTAAGAAAATAGATCATATACAATATGTTTTCTTCAATTTGAGTTATAAAAGGATGGTCTACGTTCATTAGAAGGCGAGATATATCGTTCAGAATAGTAGCGTCCTGCCCCTAAACCAATAGCTTCTGTTACAAGGGTGTCTGACTACCTTCGAGAAGTTGGTACAGCCACTATGGATTGGCCTTCGAGGACTACTTGATTATAGGTAAAAACTAACGATATGATTTTTCTCCAAAATCTAAAGAGAATTATTTCAAGAGACATTTCAGCTGCGATTAACGAACAGGTGCAGTAGCACTTAACAGAAACGTTAAGAACTAAAATTTAATAAATCGTCAAAAAATAAATTTTCAATGTTGTATAATGTTCGTCTACATGATTGCTAAAGCTTTGCAAAGTGTCATCCCTGTGACTTCAAAATTGAAGTATAACATCTTGCGTAATTTACGAACCGCTTGTGCGTTTTACTTGACAATTTCTGGCTCAATAAGGGTTCACATGGTAGCCCGAAGGTAATCGATCCATTAGTTTCGCAGATATGTGGAAGGACACATCGGGTACGTACAGATACATATTTTCCAGAAATGGGCTTAATTTGATTCTGAGGTCCTAAATATTAAAAAAAAAAAAAAACAATGTCAATTTTTTGTCATGATAACATAACTTTCCATACAGTAAAGTAAAAATTTGGGGAATTTATGGGAAAAATAAGCAGCGAAAAAAGTATTGGATAAGATTTTGGCAGGAATCGTTGGGCCATGGCTCAATTTAATGCGTTTCAGGCGCCAGATATCCGATCATCCAATAATGAAACTCACTTTTTCCATTAATATTAAATATTTACATTGATAAATTAAAAAAAAAAAAATTAAATTTTAGTTCTAATTCCTCTCAAAGTAGGTACTCAATTAACTGTGAAATTATATATACATATAAATAAAAAAAATAAAACAGTTTAAAATTCAAATGATAGTATATTGTTTGTTTGTAAAGAAATAAAATAAAATAATAATAGTAGATGTATGGATCAGTTACCTCGAGCCTACTAGGGGCGTAAAACTTGCTATTTTCATCAAAGAAATAGATATTAGAGCTAAAACGCGATAGCAACTTGTACAAAGCTCGCCTTTCTGTCCAAGTTAGGTTTACACTAAATTAAAATTTAAAATATGAGTAGGTCGGGGGTGCACGGAATTTTCCCATAGGGATGTCAATAGGCTTTGGATAGTTTGAACAGGGCTCCATATTTTAGTACAGTAAAACATTAGTTGACTAGAGAAAAGTTTTTTTATGAATTAGTAGAAACATCAGTTGGTCTAGTTAGTTGCCATGGCAACAATTTTTTCAGAGTATTTTATTTTTTTAGGTAAATATATATATATATATTTTTTTTGTAAGACTATGGCAAAATATCATCCCTGACCCTTCAAAATTGAAATGTTCACAGCATAAAATGTTGAGTTATTTCCGCTAAAGCTATTTTCTTGCAAATTGCAAGCCCCTATTATAGGCCTATAATAGAGGTTCACACCTTGGTATAGTATACCAAATTTGGTGAATCTTTATTTTCGTAGACGTGAGGAACGACGGGCAAACACATACATACAAACACATATATAGAAATGATGCTGAGGTCCTTAGACATGAATAAAACCGCAAAGATCTCCAAGTTTTTAGATGATTATATAACTTCTCCTATGGGAAAGTGCAAAACAAACATACCCATCTTTGTGCTCTGCAGCGCGGTCCCGCTGTCTTCGGTTCTTGAACCAGTTGGAAACCTGCGTAGTGGTGAGGCCAGTCGCTTCTGCCAATTCGCGTTTCTCTCGTGGACTTGGATAGGGATTGTGCGCGTACCAATCGCGCAACACAGAACGCGATTTCTCCTTAAAACAGTATGAAGTTTCCTCCCCATCCCAAATCGTCCTCGGCAACGGAAATTTACGTCGCACTCTATACTTTCCCACTGCACCCAACGGCCGTCCCCTTAACTTTTCTGCTTCAACATAATGCGCTTTGAGCCAAAGCGCTTGCAGCTTCGCGTGATTGTGTACTGAGAATTGATGTCCTTCCAGTATCCGGTAGAGTTCTTTGAAATTTCCCCGGTGGAAAGCGACCATGGCTTTGGCTTTTAAGACGCTTTCGTTGCTGTGTAATTTTTCACAAGCGGGTAACGACCAGAGGAATCTTCCAAGACGATCCATGTTGCCGGCTTGTTGTAGCACTTCGCAAACACATGCTACCTGTTCTTGTGTGAACCCGAAGCTGGGAAGGAGCTGGGAGGTCCCAGTCGGCGAGTGTGTGGAACCCAACATTTAAAGTTGCATCCTCACCTCACCAAGGTAGCGGGAACACTAAGCTGCGCTTTGGCCCCCCGTCTTCTGATTGGTTATTTCACTGCCCACGCCCCTTCCCCCACTCCTCCTCTTTTCTGCCAATCAGGATCTTTCTTCAGTCCCCCATCTACCATCTCTCCATCATCCTATCTCCTTCTATATTTACTGATTCTATACACGGCACATAAATACGCCAGTTATCATCCATTCATTCTTTCATTAATACATATCCGACTTTACCCATCGTTGCAGTAATAGTATTTCAAAATCATTTGATTCAAAAGAAAAAAAATAATGATCAGAAAACCAGTTTTTCAATAGTTTATACACTTTTATTATGCGCTCAAAAGCAAAAAATCCGTCCAGGAAGTATAGGGGAGTTATATAAGCGAACAGAAATTCGATGTTGAATTATCACTGAAATTTCATATTTGTCCGACCCCCACAATTCCTATAATGAAAAAAGTTACTGCTTGTGTGGGTGTGAATGTGTGTCTCTGTGAACAAGATAAATTCCAGAGAATGAATACATGGACACGAAATTTTATACGTGTATCCAGAACCCCATTAGTACGACACCTACTGATTTTCAGAGAAATCGGCCTTAGGGACCCTAAGGGTTTTGTGTTAAGCCCCCTGCTTAACACAAAAGCCCCAATAACTGACGAAGTAACACAGATTCACAAGTCCCTGAGTAAGACACCTATTGATTTTCAACTAAATCGGTAGATTGGTTTCAGAGAGAGAGCAAAAAATAATCGGTCAGTAATTCGATGCTGAGTCTTAACTGGAACATCATGTTTTCCGCCCCCCTGATTCCAAAAATGAAATTCCTGACTGTGTGCCTAGAAACACTACCGATAGAATGAACATATCGACACGACATTTTATATATGTATCGTGATTAAGGATCCACAACCCAACTAAGGACGACATCTATGGATTTTCATATAAATTGGCCAAAGGAAAGGGGGGTTGGGTGTGAGGGAGGCTTAACGCAAAACCCCCAATAACTGTTGAAGTAATAATAATAATAATTTTTATTTCCGTTAAAACAATATATAGTACCTAATAGGATACGTCAACAGAATTTATACATTAAGATGGCTTATAAAGTAGATTTATAACTATTTGAGTCTATCACAAGTATGATTAGTAGTAATACGAAACTATTTAAAAAAAAGTAAAGTGAAATGAATAAAAACTGAATAACCAATCTTGCGCCTCAGGTGGTATGGTAGTTACCCCTCCCCAGTTGAAAACACAACCTTAATCACCTTTAACCATTGAAACCCAGCCCTAACCCCACTGCTAACCATCCTGAGGTCTCCACTTCAACCCTATGATGTCATCTCCAACTAGATTTTTCATATAAATTTTTGTTCTTTGAATCATTACCAATGTACTTCTCCACTTAGAATGATTCAGCTCTCCCTTCATGGTCACCAGCACTGCTAACCACTCAGCCAGAGGTGTTTCAATTTCTCCCTATCTCAACTAATTTTCCTCATGTTTTTATGAAATTTGATATCGGTATGATTCTAGCAATGTCTCCTTCCCGATCCCTCTGACTCCGCATAGAAGAAATGCATACAGCCCCTCACACGGCTCGGCTATACAGCCCCCATCTCTTGCCAAAAGTCAGTAAGTAGAAGCCTCGACTATATTATGTACAGACCCTCACACCGGCTATATTATATACAGACCCCCAAACCCGGCTGTAGTAGTTACTCCGTTTAGAGACCCCAACCCGGCTTTGCAGCCCTCATCTCTCGTCAGAGTCAGTCAGTAGATGTTACAAATTTACTTCAAGTTCTATGAAACTCCTTAGAAAATGTAGATGCGAGGAGAGTTTAAACTGTATACGCCCGAGCACACTGTCCCTCAGAGAGCAGTCTTCTGCCGGCTGTGCTGATGTATCATCATTATCCAGTTTATAATGTCAAATTTGTCTCATTACCACGTTTTTTTTTTGACTGAGTTATGTAAAAATACCACATTTTTCAATAATTATACACTTTTTGGTCCGATTTATGTATAATTCCACATTTTTATATAAATATTGGATTTTTATCTAGGAAGAGATGCATACAGCCATATAGCCCCTCACACGGCTCGGCTACACAGCCCCCATCTCTTGCTAAATGTCAGTAAGTATAAGCCTCGACTATTTTATGTACAGACCCTCACACGAGCTACATTATATACAGACCCCCAAACCCGGCTGTAGTGGTTACTCCGTTTAGAGACCCCAACCCGGCTTTGCAGACCACATCTCTCACAATCGTCAGTCAGTAGATGTTACAAAATTTACTTCAAGTTCTATGAAACTCCTCAGAAAATGTAGATGTGAGGAGAGTTTAAACTATATACGTCCGAGCACACTGTATCTCGGAGAGGTCTTCTGCCGGCTGTGTTGATGTAACAACATTATCCAGTTTATAATGTCAAATTTGTCTCATTACCACGTTTTTTGACTGAGTTATGTAAAAACACCACATTTTTCAATAATTATACACTTTTTGGTCCGATTTATGTATAATTCCACATTTTTATATAAATATTGGATTTTTATCTAGTTTAACTTGGTATACGTTGTTAACAGGTGTCCTCCGGTCGTTTGACTCGTCTATCATCGGGGTGTGTTCGACTATAAGCGGCTCACTTCAGGCGTGATCTGTGTCGAGGGTGGTGAGAAGCACCCGAAGTGACATAAAGTAAATGCCGGAGTTCGCGTTAAGGATTAGGTGGTCTATGCTAGAGTTATGATGCATGATGGACTAGGATGTAGGTTGGTTTGGGGTAAAAAGTGGGTAGATGTCAAAGAAATTTTAAGTGTCTGACCTCTAGAAAGGAGGGATGGGAGGTTCGATACAAGGGCTCCTATTGGGGTTAAGACTCTCCGGAAATATTCTCTGTTTCGACATGTAGGATTGGAATAAGTGGGGCAGTTGGTGTGAGAAATTATAAGGTTCCTGAGAGAGCAGACAATTGCTGTTGGTAGGTAAGACTGATCAGAACCAGAAAAATTATTTGAGGGGCTAAAAAGTCTATTTTCAGTATGATACAGGTCTGAGGGGACTCCTGGTGTAAAGCTCTGATGTTGGTGAGCAGCATCCTAAGTGATATAAAGGAAATGAATGTATGAAATAAGTAAAATATATTAAGAATATTAGTTGATGTACTTAAATTATGTTTAAAGAATTGTTTCACAGGTATGTGGGCGATAAAAAGTCACATATATGAAAAATGACTTAAAAAAGGATACGAATCGAAATATGACGCATGCCAAAGAGATGGACGGAGCTACTTGTGATAGAGTTCGCTGTAAGGTGTGGATGGTGTTTGGTGCAGGCCTATAAGACTATAATAGGTGTCACATGTGAACAACAAAGTCAGTGGGTTTGTAGCGCTTTTGACACAGTTTGAGAATAACACAGGGGCTGATGGTTATAATTTTATAGGGTATGAATTAAAATTGAAGTGTATGTAAATGTATGTAAGTATGTGTGTTGTATGAGTAAGGCCGGTGTGAACTATAACCTACCGACTGTGCGTACGTGCTTAGATGAAAAAAGTAGTTAGGTAGTGAAGTAGTTTTAATCAATAAAAATGAAGAAAACGTATGTTTTTAAAAAATATTGTCTATTTCACAAATAATATATAATATGGGAGTACTTTCGGTATTGCTACCATCTTCAGCCACGACTTAACAAATACTAAATTGAAGTTCAACTAGGTAGTTTACAATCCAAGCGGTAGGTAGGTATCCTTTTTCAGCCCCTACGGGGTTTTCCTATCCTTTCTGTACAGTTAATATTTGAAATATGGAAAACATAAAAAATGACATTTCGTCCCAAATTGGGATCTTAAAAATAAAAAATTTGAAATACTATGTGTTGATTAAATGCATATATGAAGTGAATTAATGATAACAATTGTTAATATATGAATAAAAATAAAATAAAAAGTTTTATAAAATAAAATATACAGTTTTTTGAGAGAGTAAGTACGTATACACAGAGACTGGAGGATTATATTATTGGCGATAAAAGGGGTGAGTATTTGAGATTGGTCTGATCATTCATACAATTTCCTTTTTGTAGCGCTCTGTTTATTTCTAGTTGTTCCAGTGAGTTGAGTAATGTACCTTTGTCACAAAAATGTAGGTATTGTATGCCTGTATTTATGTCGAAATGGTGTTTGTTTTCGTTGATGTGTTGTGCGAATGTTGATTTTACTGAGTTATATGATGCGTCGGTGTTTAGCCCTATTTCTGATATGTGTTCTTTTACCCTATTTTTAAATTGTCTCCCGGTTTGACCTATATAAACAAAATTACATGAACTACATTTTAGTTGGTAAACCCCGCTTTTTTCTTCTGTTTTTATTTTGTCCTTCGTGTTGTTGAGATGTTTGTATATAGTATTATTAGTTCTAAAACCTACCCAAAAGTCCTCTTTTTTAAGTATATTTCCTATCTGTTCTGAAATTTTTCCAAAATACGGTAATCCCACCCATTTTTTAGTCCCTGTATTATTTGTTGTGTCTAATTTTGAAATGTCTTTTAAATGTATTCTGTTTATGACTTTACGTCATATCTTATCAATAATGTGACTATTGTATCCGTTTTCTTTTGCTATATTATTAATGATGCCTAACTCTGTGTTTCTGTTGTCTTCGTTTAATGGTATTGTGTAGGCTCTGTGAAGTAGTGAATATAATGCTGCATGTTTGTGTGTTGTGGGAGCGTTTGATGTATTGTGTATGATGGAGTCTGTGATTGTTGGTTTTCTGTAAATGTTGTATTCTAGTTTATTGTTTATTATTTTTAAATTTAGGTCTAAAAAGTTTAAGGTATTCCCCCCCATTTCTATAGTAAACTTTATTTTTTCATGTATACTGTTTACGAAATCATATAGCTGTTTTATTTGCCGATTTGAGCCGTTAAACAGTATACATATGTCATCGACGAAACGATACCAAAATAATATTTTAGTTTTACTTGGAGTTTTATCAAGAATATATTTTTCTAGCTGGTCCATAAATAAATCCGCTAGTAGGGGGGATAAGCAAGAACCCATTGCTAATCCGTCTCTCTGTTCATAAATTTGATCATTAAAAGTAAAATAATTTTGGCTAGTACATAACTTTAACATGTCATATATTTCAATTTTTTCATAAAATGAATGTCTAGTTCTTATAATTAATTTATTAACAATATCAAGACATTCTTCGAGAGGGATATTGGTAAATAAATTAGTTACGTCTAATGACAACAATTTAGCCCCTGATGGTATGTTTAGTGTTTTAGTTTTTTCCACAAAGTCTAACGAGTTTATGACCGTATGTGAGGGTTGAAATTCTATGAACGATCTGAGTTTTTTATTGAGAAATTTGGATAATTTGTAGGTAGGGGAATTAATAAATGATACAACAGGTCTAATAGGGATGTTGTCTTTGTTGATTTTGGGGAGACCTGTTAGTTTGGGAATTGTGGGATTCATTACTATGAGTCTCGGTTTATACGTACCTTTTGTAATATAAGTAGTTTTTGAAACTGTTTCCCGAACATTCTTCTGTATTGAAACGGTGGGGTTCTTTTTTTGTGAGAGAAACCGTTCTCTTCAAGAAAATTGAGCACTTTATTAACATAAACACTTTTCTGCAACAAAACTAAAGCATTTCCTTTGTCTGCTTTCACTGTTATTATGTCTCCGGAACCGGTTACCTCCAAACAAGCAGAGGCATTATCTGCCACCGTGGACTCAATATTATCTGATAAAGGTAATATTGAGTCCAAGACTATATGTGCACAGAAAATAAGAAAAAGCCTAAGATCACATCGGGACACTCAACACACAAACAGAGAACACAACAAATTCCAAAAACTAAAGAAGAAACTGAAGAACAAAGACATAATAACAGTGAAAGCAGACAAAGGAAATGCTTATATTACAAAAGGTACGTATAAACAGAGACTCATAGTAATGAATCCCACAATTCCCAAACTAACAGGTCTCCCCAAAATCCACAAAGACAACATCCCTATTAGACCTGTTGTATCATTTATTAATTCCCCTACCTACAAATTATCCAAATTTCTCAATAAAAAACTCAGATCGTTCATAGAATTTCAACCCTCACATACGGTCATAAACTCGTTAGACTTTGTGGAAAAAACTAAAACACTAAACATACCATCAGGGGCTAAATTGTTGTCATTAGACGTAACTAATTTATTTACCAATATCCCTCTCGAAGAATGTCTTGATATTGTTAATAAATTAATTATAAGAACTAGACATTCATTTTATGAAAAAATTGAAATATATGACATGTTAAAGTTATGTACTAGCCAAAATTATTTTACTTTTAATGATCAAATTTATGAACAGAAAGACGGATTAGCAATGGGTTCTTGCTTATCCCCCCTACTAGCGGATTTATTTATGGACCAGCTAGAAAAATATATTCTTGATAAAACTCCAAGTAAGACTAAAATATTATTTTGGTGTCGTTTCGTCGATGACATATGTATACTGTTTAACGGCTCAAATCGGCAAATAAAACAGCTATTTGATTTCGTAAACAGTATACATGAAAAAATAAAGTTTACTATAGAAATGGGGGGGAATACCTTAAACTTTTTAGACCTAAATTTAAAAATAATAAACAATAAACTAGAATACAACATTTACAGAAAACCAACAACCACAGACTCCATCATACACAATACATCAAACGCTCCCACAACACACAAACATGCAGCATTATATTCACTACTTCACAGAGCCTACACAATGCCATTAAACGAAGACAACAGAAACACAGAGTTAGGCATCATTAATAATATAGCTAAAGAAAACGGATACAATAGTCACATTATTGATAAGATATGACGTAAAGTCATAAACAGAATACATTTAAAAGACATTTCAAAATTAGACACAACAAATAATACAGGGACTAAAAAATGGGTGGGATTACCTTATTTTGGAAAAATTTCAGAACAGATAGGAAATATACTTAAAAAAGAGGACTTTTGGGTAGGTTTTAGAACTAATAATACTATATACAAACATCTCAACAACACGAAGGACAAAATAAAAACAGATGAAAAAAGCGGGGTTTACCAACTAAAATGTAGTTCTTGCAATTTTGTTTATATAGGTCAAACCGGGAGACAATTTAAAAATAGGGTAAAAGAACATATATCAGAAATAGGGCTAAACACCGACGCATCATATAACTCAGAAAAATCAACATTCGCACAACACATCAACGAAAACAAACACCATTTCGACATAAATACAGGCATACAATACCTACATTTTTGTGACAAAGGTACATTACTCAACTCACTGGAACAACTAGAAATAAACAGAGCGCTACAAAAAGGAAATTGTATGAACGATCAGACCAATCTCAAATACTCACCCCTTTTATCGCCAATAAAATAATCCTCCAGTCTCTGTGTATACGTACTTACTCTCTCAAAAAACTGTATATTTTATTTTATAAAACTTTTTATTTTATTTTTATTCATATATTAACAATTGTTATCATTAATTCACTTCATATATGCATTTAATCAACACATAGTATTTCAAATTTTTTATTTTTAAGATCCCAATTTGGGACGAAATGTCATTTTTTATGTTTTCCATATTTCAAATATTAACTGTACAGAAAGGATAGGAAAACCCCGTAGGGGCTGAAAAAGGATACCTACCTACCGCTTGGATTGTAAACTACCTAGTTGAACTTCAATTTAGTATTTGTTAAGTCGTGGCTGAAGATGGTAGCAATACCGAAAGTACTCCCATATTATATATTATTTGTGAAATAGACAATATTTTTTAAAAAACATACGTTTTCTTCATTTTTATCAAGTGTTTCACAATATCTCTGCAAAAATGTTAAGTATCGTTTTAATGAATGATTTTATGAGTATAGGGTTCAATAATGATGGGGTCTGTGATGTATATGAAAAATGCGTATGATATGGATTGTACTAAAAAAATGTATAGTTTTAGTGCGATGAGTATCAATGTGTTTGAAGTTTTGAACCGGTGGTTTGGAAGTAATAAGGTTGTATACCTCTGTAATGTGTTGTTTGTGCAAACAAATTAAAGTGACGTACGGTGGTAGGTTACCTTCTCGAATGACGTACGGTGGTAGGTTACCTTCTCGAATGACGTACGGTGGTAGGTTACCTTCTCGAATGACGTACGGTGGTAGGTTACCTTCTCGAATGACGTACGGTGGTAGGTTACCTTCTCGAATGATGTACGGTGGTAGGTTACCTTCTCGAATGACGTACGGTGGTAGGTTACCTTCTCGAATGATGTACGGTGGTAGGTTACCTTCTCGAATGATGTACGGTGGTAGGTTACCTTCTCGAATGACGTACGGTGGTAGGTTACCTTCTCGAATGATGTACGGTGGTAGGTTACCTTCTCGAATGATGTACGGTGATAGGTTACCTTCTCGAATGATGTACGGTGGTAGGTTACCTTCTCGAATGACGTACGGTGGTAGGTTACCTTCTCGAATGATGTACGGTGGTAGGTTACCTTCTCGAATGACGTACGGTGGTAGGTTACCTTCTCGAATGATGTACGGTGGTAGGTTACCTTCTCGAATGATGTACGGTGGTAGGTTACCTTCTCGAATGACGTACGGTGGTAGGTTACCTTCTCGAATGATGTACGGTGGTAGGTTACCTTCTCGAATGATGTACGGTGGTAGGTTACCTTCTCGAATGATGTACCGTGGTAGGTTACCTTCTCGAATGACGTACGGTGGTAGGTTACCTTCTCGAATGATGTACGGTGGTAGGTTACCTTCTCGAATGATGTACGGTGGTAGGTTACCTTCTCGAATGATGTTGTAAAGTATGTAAAATATATATTTTATCCTAGCCTTAGTTGGATGTTGTAATGGTTCCTACTTTAGTTATCGGGGTCTGTGCTACTTTATTATAAATGTAAAGGTCTGATGTGTTTTGGGGCCTACAAGGCCTAGATATTACCATTTAAAAAATAATTATCCGGCTAAGTGGGTAAATTGTTCAATGACTTCTTCGCATAGGATGGTTTTGTTGGTTAATTTTTAAAGGAATAAAACAATTTTGCAGCTGTGTGACTGGAATGAATACCTACGTCAGGGTGTTATTATAAGAGTTTCTATTGTCGAAAAATGGGTGACCTACTAGGATACTAATCGAAATATGCTATATGTCTAATAAAACATTGGATACTTTATGAAAAGAGGTATATTGGGTACAGCTGATGATAAAGTATGTAATTTAAAACAAAAGATGGATTTTGTGTTAAACACTTTAAAACTTGAGAAATGCCCGTTCCACAGTCCCATGAGCACACAAATACTGTGTCTAAGTTACATTCTGTGAAACTTGAAGTTATGTTAAGCCAAGGATTGATAGGAATGGTATTTAGGTATCCCCATTGAGTTGTACATCATACAAGGAGTGGATTTGTTTTCAGTTTATTCATGATAATACTGTGAATACACATCCTATAAGGTTGAACTTCGAATGGATATGGTCCGGTCTTCTTGAAAGTTCTGGTAAGAAATTCATATGTTGGGGGAATGTTGATGGTTATGAAAATGTAGTTTGTCAGATGTATGAAGACGTATTAATATACTCTTATAAGACTTCCAGCATGAAATCAGGTCCGAGTGTACCAAGTATTGGGGAGTTTGTGTAGGACTGCTTCAGAGGCGGTAAGGTACATACATGAATTTATTGTATTAAATACACAAGGAAAAACTAATAGTACACAGACTGTTTTGAAGCTTCTTGTGACATCGAATTGGGGTCAAATAACTCTGAGAACTCTAAAAAATACCGGGGATTTACGATTATGAATCTAATCTTGTAAAATATATGTTAGTAATTGTGTTGAAAATGGATATATATGATTTATGTTAAGATAGTACAAGTCTTCGGAAAACTATGATGGGGGGAGCAGTACACATTACAAAAATATCGGAGAGGTTGTGGTGCTAGGAGTTGAGTGAAGTGTGAAGCAGGGGTTTTAGGGTATGGATGGTGCTAAACAAAAGAATAGATCATAGGTGTTAGGTATGAAGATGATAAATGGAAGCTGTTGGAATTATGGGTATTGTATACAAGAGTATTAGAAAATGCAAAAGGGCATATGAGGGTGTGAGGTCGGTCTGAATTACTCGGCTGTGCTGTACGTGTTTAATTGAAAGAATCCATAGGTAGTGGAGTAGTAGGGAGGGTTCAATAATGATTGTGGTCTGTGATATATATGAAAATGTGAAATGTAAAACCTAATGAAACATTTACAATGGTATTGTTGCAGACTAGGGCGATGTCAAAGGATGGTAGGGAATAAGCTAATTAATTAAATAAATTAGTATAGGCTGACAAAGTTTTTAGTATATATAATGTTGTATGTGTGTAATAGGTTGTAGAGGAAAGAGTATGAAGTCCTAGATGAGATGTCCGTAATACAATAGGTGAGGTCTATTGGTGGTAGGAAGTTGGTGATGAAGTATGAATTAAAGCTACCGATGTATTGGAAAATGTAGGTATGTATACCTCAATTGTGTATGAATTTTTTCGGTATGTTAAAATCGGAGACTGCAAAAATGTGTTGAAAAATATAAATCCTGATGTATGGGTGTGTTGCATTTCTCCTGAAAAATATGATGCAGAAATTCTGACTCTTTCAATGTACAAGAACAATTCCGTACTTTTGTGAACTGTTGTGTCTTAAAAATATATTGCCTCTCTCGGAAGGACGCTATTGTAGGAAGTAAGTATAGCATGAATTGTAAAAAGTACATCGCAGCTAATCCCTGATACTGAAATGTATTCTAGCATCATTTGGATGGTTCCTACTTTTGGTTTACCTTCAGACCAATTTTTATACAGTAGTAAAAAAATTAAATATACTAGAATATTAAATTTCTCCCCGCTTTGGTAGTTATGAATATGGGTTTTGACAGTTACCTATTTGAGTGAACGTTGAATCATAGGGTCCTAGGTTAGG
Organism: Aradus depressus; assembly: GCA_963662175.1. Taxonomy (NCBI): domain Eukaryota; kingdom Metazoa; phylum Arthropoda; class Insecta; order Hemiptera; family Aradidae; genus Aradus; species Aradus depressus. Next base: position 53,802,570 of record OY759218.1, on the reverse strand, counting down.
GTTCTATTGGTGTTCAGATGTATATATGTTCTGGAATGGGTTCTGAATATATCCGGAGTAGTGTGGTGATTTAAGTTCTGGGTTCTAGGTTTTAGTCGTAAAATATAGTTTGGCTAAAGTAATATTGGAAATGCTAGTCTAAATATCGACGAGAACTGTGGATGTTATCATTGCGGATTAGGTATGGGAAAATATTTAAATAAATATACAACAGGGGCGTAAATGAAGACCTAGGGTGCTAGGATCTTAGAATCTGAAGTAAGAATATCGGAGAGGTTGAAGGAGTTGGTTGAAGAAAAGTGTGAATCACGGGTTTTTTGGGACATGCTAAAGAATAGGCTAAGAGTGCCGGTTAGGTTATGATGAATTCTGAAGAAAATCCCTTGTGTGATGTTGTATGCAAGTGCGTATGTATGTCTGAGTGAAAGTTTTATTGGAATAGAAGTGGTTTGAATCAAATGTTGACGGGGGAGTAGTCTATACTTGTAGAAGCCTGACTCGGTATGATGTATGGGAAGTAGAATTGAAGAGCAGAAAATTGGGATGGATTGGCTGTTGTTAGAATGGTGCTAGGCCTATAAGGCTAGGAGAGAAATTACAGTAGCCTGTTGGTGGGAGGAAAAAAAAAAAGTGTTTGACCACTAAAACCGAGGATTGACAGAGATGTAGCCCTCATAAAGTATGTTTCAGTATGAGGTGAATGTAGAGATGTTGGCGAGAAGCAGCCTCAGTGATGGCTTGAGATGAAAAGCAGCTCAAGTGAAATTAAGGTACCTATACAAAAAGCAGTATGTAAAATAATTTAAGTTAAATATACCACATGTTGACCGAAGAATGTTTCCGTGAGACCCCTGGAAAGGTACCTCTAGTCCTAAAGAGTATTATAGAGCTAGGGAGAGGTGGGTTGTAGATTCAAGTATCGTAATGGGTATGATGAAAATGTCGTATGTACGGGAATGTGTTCTACATCCAGAGTAGTGATTTAAGTTCTGGGTTGTAGGTTCTTAGTCCAAAAATAAAGTGATGCTAAATTAATATTGGCAATACGTAGGGTGATGATTCCTCAAAATATCTAAATGACAAATTGGTATTTAAGTACTTGAAGAAAAAAGAGATGGTGCTGATCTTAATTTGGGCACTGTTGAATGTTAGTTGTAGAAAAATGTTTTGTGACATGACTTACCATGCTAAATACAATATGTATAAGGCGATATACACTGTGTTAGGGTCGGGATGGTTCACTGTAGAGCTTAAGGTATACTATACAGGAGATGGACCGAGAATTTAGCTGTGAGGGAATATTTACTGTGTTTTTGGGTTGATAGTTTATATTGAGTAGGGTCAAAGGAGGATACCGCCCTGGCATTAATTCTAAAATAACCTTTTAATGTGTACTAAGAAATTGCTATGTAGAGTAATGATGCTAAAGATTGGTGACTAGAATTAAGGGATAAAAAAGTCTAAGTTGAATGGGTCTGTAGGAGTTGGACGAAGAAAAAGTGTGAAGCGGGGATTTTGTGTATGTATGGTACTAAAAGTAAAAGTAATTGTATGTTAGAATTTTGGATATGAATTACAATTGAAGTGTATGACTACTTGATGTAGAGATGCTGGTGGAGAAGCCAGTTAAGTGTTGGAGATGAGAAGCAGTCTAAGAAGAAAATAAATGTAAGTTAAATATACCGCCTAAGATATTGAGACCTCTGGATCTAGACCTATCCCTAGAGAGAGTGAGAGGTGTAGGTGTATGTATGAGTAGACCGAAAAAAAAAAATGTTAGACGATCTAGAGGAGAAGTTGAAAGGCGAAGCATGATGGTGCTAAGGCTAGGAGTAGGGGACTATGATGAATCCTCGGGTGATGATGTAGACGAGTAGAGAAAAAAGTAAGCAATTGATGTGGGGAAGAATAAGTGAGAAAATTGAGATGGATTGACTATGCCGCTGTACTGAGGGTTGAAGGAGAATTAGTATAAGGAAGTAAAAGTGAATGTATGCCGGTCTTGAAAAAATATTTTGGATGGAGTGTAAGGGTTCCTATTGAGGTTGTTCAGGTTTAGAAGGAGAAATAAAATTGATCTAGGGAAGTAGGATTTACGAATTATGATTTTAGTTAGAATGATTGATGTGTGGAAGTAGGACTGTAATGAAAAATATCGTGTGAGATGGGTCGGTATGAGTAAATGAGAAAAATAATCTTTAGTCGGATTACAATGCCTCTTGAGATATCTGTTGACTTGTATACCTAGATTTTCGCCTGCTTCAACAGAGGGTAGGTCTCGGGGTTAGCTGCTTGTCTCCCATGCCAAAGGTGCCGGGACCGCGTTCAATCCCCGTTAGGGCAAGTTATTTTTTTCCTTAAGTCGCATCTAGCAATTTATAAATTCTAGAAGCTTGGGAGCTCTAGTGGGCAAAGTAAGAAAATAGTGGCGTGGTTGGTGAGAGCTGGGGAAGTGATTCAAGCGAGAGATGACTTATAGGGGTTGAGCTGGGGAGGTACATTGGGTGAAGAGTTGATGTGGGGTGGTACATTGATTGTGATTCAAAGTTAACAACTCTAGTATAGGAAGACATCATAGTGACTGCTGTAATGTGATGAGGATCTGGGAGATGAAAATGTTTTGGGATGGGGCGATTGGCTACGCCAACTTGAGAAAAAAAGGTTTAAAGGACATCATTGATGTGGTGTGTAAGACTAGATAGAAATAAAAAATTAGAAGAAATGAGGATCTGTTCATAAGGAGTGCATGACCTTGAGTTGGGAGAGCGGAAACTTACATATTTGGGGAAGTGGGGGCTCTCTGGTTAGGTCTCCTTCAACCCAGTTGAACGCCCTCAAGGATTTATTTTGGGAAGGGGGCATATTACAATACTTTGTCTATGCATAGGATGTAGCTGGGGAGGTACATTGTTATACTTACTCCATACCTCAGAGGAACCACTATGTTATACTTACTCCATACCTCAGAGGAACCACATTGCTATACGATCTCCATACCTCAGAGAAACCGCATTGCTATACGACCTCCATACCTCAGTGGAACCACATTGCTATAGGATCGCGGAAAATTAGGAGAGGGTAATGTGAATTAAAAAAATATATAGTAAGGATGACTTGAAAGAAATTTGGGGTGAGGGGTGATCAAAATATGTGAAAAGGCTAGAAACCGCTGAACCTTGGTGCTGCTAATACTCCCGGAGATTTATATACCTAGATTATCACCACCTTCAGCAACCATGTCACAATGGTCGCGGGGTTAGCAAGTAGGCCTCTCAAGTCAAAGTAGATGGGTTCGATACCGTAAGTACAAGTTATTTTTTTTATTAAGAAGCCGCACCTAGCTACTTATATAAATATTAATTTACATTCTAGACGCTTGGGAGCGCTAGTGTGCTAATTATAATTTACTAATATTTAAATTTAAAAAAATCAAAGGATTGTGTGGGTCCGAAGATGCGGGTGCTCAGAGGTTGAGTTGGGGAAGTACCTCTTAGGAAAAGCAGGTCTGGACATACACTTTGTAGAAAAAAAATGGGTGGGTCCGAAGGTGGGGGTGCTCAGGGGTTGAGCTGGGGAAGTACATCTGAGGGAGCTGCGCGAGCCATGGGAATAGATGTTGTGCGGTGGGAGCCTCAGACGGGTGCCACATGTGGCTGCGCCAGCTCTCCCATATATTCTCTACTTTTGTCATCAACTATGTTTTAGCTCTCCCTGTAAGCCTCTCTCCTCTTCGGCCAATTTGGCTTAAAACCCAGAGGTGTCTTGCTCAGGTACTTCTCAATCGTCATACACAATGTCGGTCTGATACATTCATTAGATCGGCCTCTATTAGGGTTCTATATTTACACTCCTCCTCTCATTAGAACTCCATCCCCTTCTGCCCATTTGGTTGAAAATCAATAAATTATGGATTGATACATTCATTCTATCGGGAATTTTCGTGTTCATAGACACATGAATTTTTTTTTTGATTCAGGAGGACAGAAAATATTAAATTCCCGTGAAAACTCAGCATGGGATTTTCGACCGATTACATACTCCTATAGGTACTACGTATGTCTTGTCCCACACACAACCACGAAATAAATAGCTAGATAGGAGTCAGGAAATGCAAAACTCAGTGTTTACTAATTAACAGAGGCTGTTTGTTTAGGAGTAAGGCGCTACTGCTTCTCTGAACGGCATATCTCGGCCTCTTAACTGCTAAGAGCTAAATTTTGACAGCTAAGATCTGGGTTATGTGGTCCTGAGCTGAGTTACTTCTGAGAGCTAAGAGCAGAATTCTGAGAGCTGAACTGAGTTTTGAGAGCTAAAAGCTAACAGGGTGGAGCTTGGTCACCTGTGCATACAGAAGCACTAAAACAACCGAGGGGGCCATAATTAGGCCCACCCCTCCCTCCCCTCCATGTCTGTCTGCACGTCTACCACACAATAACAATTTGTAAGTTTCAAAAAAAGAAGCCACATGGTTAATATAATAATTTTTATAATCTGATCAGATCAAATTAATTTATTTATATCAGGTTGGGTGTGTCTGATAGTGAACTGTGAGTTCACAATCGGTATAATAAGAAAATATGATGTCAAAGTATACAAACGCAATAACGAAATATAAATAATAAATAGACTATGTACAAAATAATAAATAAAATAGGTACTAAAGTTTGGAAAAATAAAAAATAAATAAATAAAATGAATAAAAAGGATAACAATAAAATAATAACAATAATAATCCAATAACATGAAGAATACAATTAAAGTGAAAAATAAATTTAAAGAATAAAAAAAATAAAATATGTAATAAATTTGGAAAATAAATACATAAGAAAATGCCTATGCTTTCAGCACGACACTCCTCGAAACACGACCGGCTCCAACACCACTCCTTCAACTCAATATAGGCAGGGGAAGCCGCGGGTGCCCAAGTGATCTCCCCGCTATTCTGCTCCACCTGTACACTGCACAGCAGTGGAGGCAGACCAAGAAGTAGAGGAGAGCTGAAAGTCGTGGTATATGAGGAGAGAAGCTCTCATCACCATCTCAAACCAATCTACAGATTTGGTTGAAAATCAATAGGTGTTTTACTCTGGAACTTCTGAATCCTTATAAATAATTTGATATCCATACATCCATTACATGACCATTTGTTGGAATTTTTAAATTGAGCCCACCCCTTCTCTCATCCCTCATCCGGATCGGCCGCTTCGGCTGAGAATTGGTAGTCATCATCCTTACAGAGTTTTGTTTTACTTATAACCTTTCGTATCGATATATTCATTCGATCGGGAGTTATAATGTTCTCAGACACATGGACAAATACATATATACACGCATACATATTTTATTGATTGGATGTAAAATAATTCCTAATATCCTGCTAAACAAATTTCGATGCACATTCTTCCTGAAAGTATTCTATGTAAAAAAAAAATTCAGTAGAAAAGAAATATTAAATATTAAACTGCCTAAAGAAGTATTCTACGTCAAAAATACAGTGTTCTCAGGTTATGGGATGTAGCTATGTTGGTAATAATAATATTTATTAATAAGTTGGTAATAGGATACGTCATAAGAATGTATACATTAAGATTATAAATTAATATATATATATATATATAAATTACTTAAAACTTATAAATTAGATACATAAACTGGATATTAACACTGGGATATTAACTCTGAGTCTGACACACATGGATTAGAAATAACAATACTATTAAAAAATAAAATGAAATGAATTAATAAATATGCCAAAATATGAGTACAAAAAAAAAACAATATATTATACAGTAGATAAATAATTTTGATCATTTTTCCGAAAGTGTCTTTTTCACGACGAAATTTCGGAACGTTCTTACCTCCCTTCTTCAGTGCGAAATATAGAAAAGAGAAAAATAAATGAAAAAAGTAAATAGAAATAAATGAAGTCCTAATAAAAGACAAAAAAGAAAAAAATATGAAAAATAAATTAATATATAAGTAATAAAAAATAATTAATAAAACGTAGATTCGACAGACCTAAAAATGAAAGCTATGCATTAAATAATGTTTTTGAATATGAAACACAATTTTTTTATTATGGTTATTTTATTGTTTTTAAACAATTAGAAAAAAATTCCGTTTCCGAATACAGTTTCCTAAAACATAAATATTTTATTACATAATTATTAATTATTTTTTCAGTTGAAGTTTAAATTTCTTATTGTTTCTATTGTTTTCAAGAAGTGAGGGAGGGGATTAAAGAATTTATTAACTTTATGAGTTTTACTTTTTTCAAAAAGAGAGGAGCAATGTTTAGTTATTCGAAAATCTTCTTTCTTCCCGGTATCCTAATCGTGACTAGAATTGTTGAGAGGGGAAATTTTTTTATTTTTCCTAATAACCATTAATGTTTCAAATATAAACAGCGCAAACAAAGGCAGGATTTTAAGTTGTTTAAATATTTCTCTGCAGCTTGTTCTTTGAGTAATTTTATTTATTATTCTTAGTTTACTTTAGGTAGGTACTTATATAGTTTAGGATTTTCAAGAGGTTCCCTAAAGACTTGAACTAAATAAGTGACTAAACCTGACGTTACTGGCGGGCAACCTGCTATTGTCTGTATACAAATGTGAAGAGGTTGTGGCATGCGAGGGTCACAGCCCTTCCTGATATCATTATCAAATTCCCTTGGTTGGACCGGGAGGCGAAGCGGCAGACGGTGGACCACTCTGACACCGGATCTACTTGCTCCTGCTGCGGTCTCATCTCTATTGGATTTGCAGCACCCCACAGCACCCATCATCCTGACTATTTACAGATGACATCAGCTAACTCTATCAACACTCCCTTCCCTTCCCTTCCTCATGACCAGCCCACCCCTGGAGGTGGCCTGTCTCCCTAAAGAGATTTCTGGAGACGTGAGAAGAGTGTGGTCCTACTGGCTGCAGGAGCTTTTCGCTTCGGAGAAGGGCTCAGATTAAGCCATGCGGGAAAGGATTTCGGTTGAGGACAACCATGGTGTTACCGGTAGTCTTTCACAGAGTAGGCCTGTCTCAAACCTCCAAGTGTAATAATAATTAATTTCCGTTAAACCAAGAACATAGTAATAGGATACGTCATAGGAATGTATACATTAAGATAGCTTATAAATCTATATAATAAAAATGACTGGCTAATTTTGCTAAGCGCAAAACTCGAGAACGGCTGGACCAATTCGGCTAATTTTTTTTTTTCAAATATTCCTTGAGGTCCGAGGAAGGTTCTTATGAAGAGTTCTTAGCTGTTAATTATAGGGATGGCGATCTGAGATAGATTAATCGAAGAATCGATGTTTTGGGGTCGTAAAGATCGAAGTGAACAATGAATCGATCAAGTGAATCGATCTCAGACACCCTAAAATCATTTACTTACCGTTTTGTTTTATTCAGTTTTTAGTGTATGTTATTTTCTTGGTTGTTTTTAAATCTTCGCTTCTGGCAAGTTCCTCGATTTATCTTTGGTTGTTTGGTTGTCATCTTTGACATCTACTTACTGTTTCGTTTTATTCATTTTTTACATATCTATATCTATATAATAAAAATGAATGGCTAAATTTTGCACGGGAGGGAGGGTTGTGGGGATAGGCCTTAGTATAAAGATACCGGTAACCCATTAACTAATAGTCGGATTGTCATGGAATTTCACATGTAGTATTCTAAAAAGCCAAATTTAAAAATGGGATGTGTGAAGTCTCAAAACTTGAAAGGGAAAGAGGGGGGGGGGGGGGGGGGGGGGGCTAGGCCTAATATAAAGATAGTGATAGATCTTTAACGGATGATCGGATTGTCATGGAATTTCACATGTAGTATTCTTAAAGGCCAAATTGAAAAATACGGTACGTGACATTGCTGTGGTTCCAAGTAAAAAAAATTAAAAATAAAAAAAAATCCAGTCCAATAGCTTTTGACAGAACGACGTCTGTCGGGTCAGCTAGTCTATATAATAAAAATGAATGGCTAATTTTGCTAAGCGCAAAACTCGAGAACGGCTGGACCAATTCTGCTAATTTTTTTGTTCAAATATTTGTTGAAGTCCGAGGAAGGTTCTTATGAAGAGTTCTTAGTTGGTTATTCTAGGGATGGCGATCTGAGATAGATTAATCGAAGAATCGATGTTTTGGGGCCGTAAAGATCGATGTGAACAATGAATCGATCAAGAGAATCGATCTCAGACACCCTAAAATCATCTACTTACCGTTTCGTTTTATTCAGTTTTTAGTGCGTGTTATCAGTTTTTAGTGTGTGTTAAAGGGAAGGGGGGTTGTGGGGAAAGGCCTGAATATAATGATAGTCCTAAGTCATTAACGAATGATCGGATTGTCATGGAATTTCACATGTAGTATTTTTAAAGGTGAAATAGAAAAATACACTATGTCACATCTTAAAATTTTGAACGGGTGGGGGGGTGGGGGGGGGGGGGGGGGGGGGGGGCTAAGCATAAAAATAATACTGGCTCATTAAAGGTAAGCGGATTCTCATGAAATTTCACATTTAGTAGTAGTAACTACGTACTAGCTGTGGGGTCCGCCGCTGCTAGGTACATACTGGCTGTGGTCACAAGCGTTCTTAAGTACGCACTGGCTAGGACGTCCAGTGACGCTAAGTATTCACTAGCTGTGGTTTCCGCCGTTGAATGGCGCGTACTAGCTATGGTGCCCAGGGGTCCTAAAAATTTACTAGCTGGGATGTCTGCCGTTGAAGGACTATAAGCCTTATTCCGTATGAATAATTGAAAATTATAACATCATGAATTTACTGTTGAAGAATTAAATAGGATTCGAAGGAGAGATATTAGGAGAAAAGTCAAAGTTCCCCGGGCAACGCCGGGTATTACTGCTAGTTAGATATATAAACAGCTATTATCTCTTAGAGCCTGACACACACATGATTATCGATAATAATAATATTTAAAAAAAATTAAATTAATAAAAAATTAAAAATAAATACTTGAAAATACATATATGAAAACAAAAAAAATAATACTAATAAATACAGTAGATACATTTTTTAAAATTTAATTAAAATTAAGATAAATATTTTAAATAACTCTTCCGGATGTCTGTTTTTTACAACGACATTTCGGGACGTTTTTGCATCCCTTCATCAGGTCCCGAAATATAGTATATAACAAATATAAATAAAATAAAAAATAACAATAACAAATATAATGGGGCTGGCTGGCTGGCTGGGTGTACTATGGTGGGGCGCCGGGGGCGACCACCGAGAGAACTCCATATAAATGGCTCAGATATGGATTCATTTAAAGAGGATGGATTTTGGTCTTCATAAAAATGTTAGATCATGAGCAAAAAGGATTTCTTATGGCTAGGTAAATCATTAATGTATGAGAGGAACAGCAAAGGCCCTAAGATTGATCCTTGAGGATCATCGCATGGAATTTCTTTCCATTTTCAACTACAAAAGAGATCAAGCGCTATACCTCTAATACCGAGTGGCTCATTTTTCTAAAGAAGAATATCGTGATTTACTAGATCGAAGGTTTAAGTTAAATCAGCGATTAGAGCAGACACTTTTTCTTTTTTTGGATAGGGGCCTTGTGGGCTAGAGCGTAAATAACCCCGGTAATGTAGCCTGCCCCCCTGGTGCTAAAATAAAAATGGGCTACTCATCCCCACCCTCTAACAGCCCAATGAAAATATCCATAAAGGTGGGTTTTGTAAAAAGAAAAATGTTCCTTTTTGTCTAGAATTAAAATTATTTGTTTAATAAATTCAAATGTGGCATTTGAAGTTTATTTTTTTTTTTCTAAAACCGAATCGTTAGTTATTATGTCTCATGTCCGGGCTTTAACTACGAGGTCATATCCCCTACTACCAGAGAGCTCTTTTGTCATTCTGGAGACATGAGCCCGACTCTACAGTGGAAGTAATAAATTTTGCCTACCCTAAATTTTTATTCACCTAGGGCAGGGGTCTTTAATGAGTACCTGACATCGTACAGGCTCGGGACCATTGCTTAACGTCCCATCCGAAGGACGGCGTGCTTAAGTATATTTTACCTCCCAGATAAAATAAACTAAGGAATATATATGTATAATATAGTATATATACATTGTATATATATAGTATATACCTTTTTTTATTGTCATGAAACCTCAATAAAGAGTGGCGCCCGTTTTGAAAATAAGTAACGTTTCAAACCCACGACCTTGAGCTCAGTAAGCAAGCACGCATACCACTGAGCTACTGGCGCCCTCAGCAGTCTTCCCTCTGTTTTATTTTCAACCAGAACCGGGTTTCAACGCAACAGCGTCATTAATTCTGGCTAATTTCAGTGAGTTAGGAAACCAACTGATTCAAAACAATGATTGATTACGTTAGTCAGAGGCTCTGCGATATTTTCAGAAGGTTTTTGATTATTTTGTTCGATAAATAATACGTGTGGTATGATGCTTTACTTTTTATATCACGGATTGTATTAATAACTTCTTCACTCGTTGCTTGATAGAGAAACATTAGATTTACTAACTGTATTAAGAATTTTAATTTATTTAGACGTATCTTTATTGGAATTATTAGGCATTAGTCGATCTTTAATTGTTACGAAGTACCTATTTATTTATTTCATCAATTACTTCTTTTTCTATCAGAACTGTTTTACTGTCACTTATTTGTAACTTTTTTATCGTATCATATTTTCTTTGTATTTCTGTATTTATTAGACTCCATGCTGTTTTAATTTTATTATCTGACTGTTCGACCGTCTTTTTGAAATGTAACTGTTTAGCCGCCCTGAGCGTTTTGTAGGTAGATATTGTGATGAGGTTACAGCCCATTATTATGAGTTGTCCCAGATAAGAACCAGCAAGGTTTATTATGTTGCCTCCTGTGGGGATCATTGTATCTATCCCAGCCCCCAGCCGTTTTGTTGTACCATATATTAGCTTTGAAGAACAGTGACATCTATTATTAACCCCACTGGCCGGATGCGCCATGGTGTAGTCCTCATCATTGCTTGCTGGAATCCCAAAATATGTAAGTATACACTTCGAAAATGTTCAAGTGCAAACGCCCACATGACTCCTAATACGTTTTGTATTGCTAATCAAAAAAAAAAAAAAAAAGACAGGTGTTTACCGTTGTAAGAGTAGACCCGGCGACAGAAAGCGGAGTTAAGTGTTTGTGTTGAAAGAAGCACAATGCTGATTCGATCTAGAAACTATTATCTAGGATCTAGGGACTTGAGTAGATAGAGTACTTAGGTACATTTACTGTCCCTAGACAATATGCCCTAATGGTCCTTAGGTCCGTCTTAAGTAGTAGCCAAAATTCCTTTCTACCGGACCGACATGTCACGACACTCCAGTCTGAAAATGCTTGTCTATTAAAATAACAGAAAAAAAAGTCGTATGTGAATTACTGGCAATGTACTTCCCCAGATCGAAATATTTGTAACCAACTAAGTTTTCACTCTCCATCTAAACTCTTTTCCTCTTCGGGTAATTTGGCTGAAAATGATTAGGTGTCTTATACTCCGGGACTTCTCAGTTCTAAAATTAAGACAAAACGAAATGTTTTTCTGTGTGGCTGTGAACACGAGAATGAATTATGACAAGACATGTTATATGGGAATCCATGAAGAGGACAGATAATGATTTCCAGTCTAATCAGCCTAAGGGTGGGGACGTACATTGCTGGCGATTCAACGAGGACTTTTTTCGACGATGATATTTTCGGGTCAAGGATGATATTGGGAAAGCTTTGAAGAGGAAAGTCAGCAGCTGAACATTAGTTAGTGTGATAGCGATAGACGTTAGTGTTATTGTTGGTGATGTTAGTTTGTTATTGTGTTAGTGCTATGTGCCACTAACGAGGTTATTGACAGAACCAAGTGCTCCGGAACCGAGCAAAAGTAACATATAACTGCTGGTTCCTGACAGAAAGCATTGTACTCAAGGGAGCCCCTGCTGTGCCCATCCTTTTTCAACAAAAACCCTCACTCTCATAAAATATTGGAGCATTGGAGCATGCAGAAGCCACGAAGTTAGCGGATTGCCATAATGTTTACTCTTTTTTTTTTCGCTCAAGGCTACTCAGACGTATCAGATACTCAGTATTTAACATTTTCTGCAAAGATATTGTGAAACGCTTAATAAAGAATAATTAAAAACATATGATAATAGCAGTTGATCATCTAAGGCAGGGATAGGCAAACTTTTTTAGGTGCGGGCCAGATAGGATAATTCCAATTGTAAGCGGGCCAAACAAGTTTAATAAAAAATAACATTGAACATTTTTGTCGGATCACAAAAAATATTGAATATTCTCATAAACAAATTTAACGATCATCAAGCACATATTTCATGTTTATGGCTGACTAGAACAATCTGGGAACACAACATTGTTATTTGGATAAAGTGGATATCATTTTTAGTAAAGGATTGATAAAACGCAGCTTTTTACGACTTAACACTTTTAATAATTTTTTGAAAAATCACGCTCAAAAAAATTGTTTGAATGATATTTTGAAAGGATAATCGAAGTTAGGTTAGGTTAGGTTTTATGACTCATGCCCGGGCATTAACTACAAGGTCATATCGCCTACTACCAGAGCGCTCTTTCGTCACTCTCGTGGACATGAGCCCGACTCTACTGTGAGAGTCCTAAATGTTGCATACTCTAAATTTTTATTCACCTAGGGTAGGGGTCTTTAACGAGTACCTAACATCGTACAGGCTCGGGACCATCGCTTAACGTCCCATCCGAAGGACGGCGTGCTTAAGTTTATTTTACCTCCCAGATAAAATAAACTAAGGGCCTCGGTCGGGTTACGAACCCACGTTCTTGAGCTCAGAAGTCAAGCACGCATACCACTGAGCTACTTGCGCCCTCTGATAATCGAAGTGATCTCAAAAATATTTTTTTTTTCAAATTAGGGCCATTCAAAAAACTATTCAAAAATTCGAAAGGTTTAGGAATTTTTTCAAAATTTTATAGTTTCGTGTGAGAATGTTCAAGACCATGAATTCTCACGAAATTTTGAATAACAAAATGACATGAAAGAAAAAAAAAAAGAGAAAAATGGCGGTTTTCGCTGAGATGACCTAATAATAAAGATCGAGGACTGAAATTTAATACGAGGACATGTTTTATGAATTCTTAACTGCTGGTAGAGCCCGCAGTCAGTTTTAGGACAGAGCATCTTTAATTTTCTTATTTGGATAGAACCTTAATGCTATACGTACACGGTTAATGGCTGATTTTCATTCTCATTAAAACTAACTAATTCGAAGAGGAAAGCAAGCAGTTTCGAATCCTTAGCTTGGCTGCCATAGTTTGCCCATCCCTGCTTTAGAAATAAGACGCTACCATTCCGATGGTCATATTTCAGTTTATAATGTCCGTAGACAAACGTTTTATGGCTCAAATTAGTGTATATATATATATATATCTCTCTCTATACTTACATATATCAGTGTCTATTTTCCGAGTTCTAAACATTTTAAAGTATATATTACACAGATAGATGAACTCTGCCCACGTTCACATCACTGTTTGGTCACTATCTACAACATTACGTGATGCAAGGATACATACACACTATATCGTACCTGGGTTAGGTACCAGTTGTGTATGTCTCTTTACATTAACCAATATGACAGATAGTGTCAAAAAAAAAAAATTGTGATTATTTATTGATATTTTTTCTCAAAATATTAAAAATGTTTAAAATTCAATAAAAAAATTTTTTTGACCCATGCTTATTGGCACTTTTTTTTTTGTCTTGATCAAAGGAATTCAATCAAGGCGGGTTCTCGACCTTAACTGAATCACCCTGTGTATAAATATATAAGAAATCGAACGAACCTTAAATCGTGTTCAGGGGAGCATGTTTGATGACAATATGGCGATAGTTTCCGCAGGGCATATCAATCGGGTGAAAGCGTACGCTAAGTTGATTAGAAAATCGTCAATGGTAATACAGAAGCGCCCTGGAGCTGTCTGGTCGAGTCGACAGCGACCCAGGTCGTTCGACCCCAGTCGACACGGCCATCTGTCATTAAATACCCATTATTTTGTAGGAACCTTCTGAATATAACATTTAAAAAAAAACCTATCAACTATCCGCTTCATCATGTCCGCTTCTAGTAACTCACTTACCCATGAAAGATTTCAGCTAAATTTTATTGAGAACTAGCAGAATTGCCATGCGTTGCCCCTGGAACTTCGACTTCTCACATAACTATCATAGGTAACTACACATTTTCCTTCAACTAACCTCCAACAACTTTGGGTCTACTTAGACAGCAGACTAACATGGAACTCCCTTTTATGTCACCAACTAAGTCCTACACAAAGATCTCAACATTCCTTAGGTCCAAGACCTAATCCAACTACGCTTCAAGAAATTTCATAAAATGCTGAATACGTATCCCAATCCTGTCGCTCAGCGCTTGTTCTCTCAGTACCATCCCGTCGCTGGCCTTGTGATCTTCTGTGAATAATGAGACCATCTAAGGGGGTGTCACCACTGGATGGCTTCTTCCATCAAGAACATGTGTTCGACTCTAGGAGTCTTTAACGAATACTTGACATAGTATAAGCTCGGGACCATCTCTTAACGTCCCATCCGAAGGACGGCATGCTCAAGTTTTTTTTACCTCCCAGATAAAGTAAACTAAGGAATATATATGTATATATATAGTATATACTTTTTTTATTGTCATGAAACCTCAATAAAGAGCCCGTTTTGAAAATAAGTAAAACCACCTAATCGATGTTGGCGGTGTGTTCGAAATTTGACAAAATAAAAATGCAAAATTGCATAAATTAAAAAAAAAATTGAAACGCCCGTTTTTTTAAATAAATACGGTAAGTCCTGTGTCAGCCACATCAGATATATATATATATATATATATATATATATATATATATATATATATATATAGGTATATTTTATTTTTTATTTTTTTTTTTGTGTAATCTTATAATCAAATGCATCAGTGTAAGTATTATTTACTTACCAGATCGACTTCTCTGATGGAAAATAGACCACAGAACTTGTTTATGTTTCATTTTATTTTGTATTTTAAAATTTTTTTTTATGTATATAAAGAAAAAATAAATACTCAAAAGATTTTCACCCAAATCGGGCAAAGGATAAGAAGGGTTTATAGGGAGAGAGGAAACTTATTTTATTACAAATAATCCTAGTTTGGGAACTACGTCAACTTCTTTTTTGGACTTGGGAGTTCGGAAAACATGAAATTTTGGTGTAAACTCAACATAGAATTTTTTCTTTACGTAAAGTAACGGAAGTAAAAATTTACCTTCTAAAAGAGAAATATGAGCCATGAGATATGTTGACATGTTATTCCAGCCTGTTAAGTGATGATGTTATTTTGGCTAACCACTTATGACAGGATGGGCTACGTAATTGAGTGGTTAGAGTCCCCAGTGGTAGGGTGGCTACCATATGGCCGCTGATCACATTGAAACAGCTTGTCACTACTCACCCTAGTATAGATGTCTATACAATAACACAAGCATATGATCAGGAGCGGTGTCAACTCGGTGAATCCCACAGATCAAAACAGCGCTGTGCACCGGCAAACACCAATCAAGAGAAAAATTGATCGGCGTAATTTGTGAGTTTTTGAGCACAATACAGCCGATTAGCGGTGAATTTAAAATTGTGTTCTCGCAGAAGGACAAAAAGAAATAAAAATGAATGAAGAAATATATACATAATATAGCTATACCAAGTATAGGGAAAGTTATGTAATCGGGCAGAAATTCGTCATTTTTTATTTTCCTTGATTTCAAAGGTGAAAAAAAAAAATCCTGAGTGTCTTTAACACGATAACTCCCGATAGAATGAATATATCGATATGAAATTTTCATTAGTTATTGTGACTCTTGCCCGGGCTTTAACTACAAGGTCATATCGCCTACTACCAGAGCCTTCTTTAGTCACTCTGGTGGACATCCTAAATTTTGCGTACTCTAAATTTTTATTCACCTAGGGCAGGGGTCTTTAACGAGTACCTGACATCGTACAGGCTCGGGACCATCGCTTAACGTCCCATCCGAAGGACGGCGTGCTTGAGTTTATTTTACCTCCCGGATAAAAGAAACTAAGGGCCTCGGCCGGGTTTCGAACTCACGAGCTTGAGCTCAGAGGGCAAGCACGCATACCACTGAGCTACCGGCACCCTTGAAATTGTATATATAAATTATGGTTATGAACCAACGGTGTGGGTTTTTAAAAAACTTTATTTCACAAGACTCACAAGAACTTATATACGCTAAGTATGGAGAAGAGGAGATACTCACACCGGAGCCAGGGATGGACTGAGGAGCACTAGAGGCAGAGCTATAGAGGAAGGATAAGAGGATAATAGGATCTTTCGGAAAGTATAAGAATGGAAGTGACTGTGAGCTGATAGAGCTGAGAAGTAAGATAGCGGTACTTTGAAGAAGAAGAAGAAAGGAGATAGTAAGGCAAAGACAAAGCCGGGATTATGATTAGGGTGGCAAAAATAGGTACTATAACTTGTATATGTATCCAAAACCTCATGTGGGAGGGCAACGGACCTTAGATAGGTCTTATTATTTATCAAAGACCAGCGGCTGGGATGATGCCACCTCGGCGTTGACATTGAGATCATTTGCTTTAACGCCGGACGGAGTGAGGCCCAGGGAAGCCACGCACGAGGTGGGAGGGCAACGAACGTACAGACAGACCTCAGACAAGAAGGAGCGCCAAACTTAGTTGATCTATTCGAGATGGGAAAATTTTTCAACGAGGGACGTTTTTCCCTGAACATGGATCTGAAAGTGTTCGAGATGCCTAGAGTTCGGCCAGCTAATTCAATTGGGTGGGTGGTGGGCACGCGAGACCCGACACTCCGGATATTAGTTTTACGCCCGGTTTGCCTCCTATATTAACCCTAATAAAAACAATAGACCCCATGTTTTTTTTTGAACCCTCCTTACCTTCACAGGTATTTTATGCCCTGTTAGACGCAACTGTTTACAGCCCTTAAACGAAAGTCAATCTACAGACAAGATGAGTTACATCATTTTATTTTGGAATGTTTTAAGACATTTTTATTTATAAAAGTCGTGGGTGAATCACCGGCAGTATTCTTCCTCAGATCAGATATCAAAGAAGTTTCCACGCTCCCAACTAACACTTCCCTTGACTTACTGAGGGACTTCTCAATT
Source organism: Aradus depressus (assembly GCA_963662175.1). Taxonomy (NCBI): domain Eukaryota; kingdom Metazoa; phylum Arthropoda; class Insecta; order Hemiptera; family Aradidae; genus Aradus; species Aradus depressus. Next base: position 53,785,361 of record OY759218.1, on the reverse strand, counting down.
CACAAAATTTAGTGAATTTACACAAAAACAATTCAAACCATCGACAGTTATTAGGGTTTCGGAGTTAAGCTCCACTCTTTAATACTCCCGTCCTTAGGCCAATTTAAATACAAATATATCGACAGGTACCAGCCAGCTACTTCAGCTCCAATTCGGATTAACGATGGTTCGGATTATCTGGACTCCACTGTACTTAACTCGAGGTTGAAAATTCTCACTTTTCTGGCCATGAAATGGTTGTCTATCTTCTTGGGGGAAGGAGGGGGGAGAGAGGGATGCTCCTTGGCTACGCCACACTCCAAATGTAGTAAAGGATGTCTAAGGGGTGAGAGGAGGGGGTGGTTTAAGGACTGTGGTTGGCGACTGGTTGTCATGGAAACGGCTCATCGATTTGATGATAGGGGCAGGTGTGCAAGACGAACCACAGCGGCCCTGTCTGGGGGTGGGCTGTTCGAGCCCTGGTCCAGCCCTCACATCATCCAGCCCTCAGATCAGCCAAAACTACAGCATAAACAATCGTACTTCCCTAACTCAAATTTTTTGCAATCAATTAAATTTCCGTTCTTGTAGAAAAAATTAGGCACATTTAAAATTAAATACATTTTTACTTTCTTATGCCTTTAGTATAAGAAATTATTGTAATGGTGCGAGATGATAGGATAGATGGAGTTTTGAAGGTAATTTCAATTTCACGTTTCAAGGTGCCCTGACCATTTTTGCGACGATGTCTGTGAATATGATTGGAACTTTGTGAGCGCTCTAACTCAGAATCGATTATAGTAATGAACTTAAATTTGAAATGTACATATCACATGTGCTAACTTAGATGTGATTATATTTTGACCGAAATTGGAAGAAAATTAAGACAACTTTACTTTGTGGCCTAAGTACATTTTTCAAGACAACGCTTATGTGTTTGTCCTAATCAGAACTAGTTAATTTTTCTAATTTTAACGTTTAATTACTATTAGCGATTATACTGTCCTAGCTGACTGCTCCCCTCCCACTCAGACTTTGTCTTCTGGAGGTAGCACACTGATATAATCATTTATTATACTGTCCTAGCTGACTGCTCCCCTCCCACTCAGACTTTGTCTTCTGGAGGTAGCACACTGATATAATCATTTATTATACTGTCCTAGCTGACTGCTCCCCTCCCACTCAGACTTTGTCTTCTGGAGGTAGCACACTGATATAATCATTTATTATACTGTCCTAGCTGACTGCTCCCCTCCCACTCAGATTTTGTCTTCTGGAGGTAGCACACTGATATAATCATTTATTATACTGTCCTAGCTGACTGCTCCCCTCCCACTCAGACTTTGTCTTCTGGAGGTAGCACACTGATATAATCATTTATTATACTGTCCTAGCTGACTGCTCCCCTCCCACTCAGACTTTGTCTTCTGGAGGTAGCACACTGATATAATCATTTATTATACTGTCCTAGCTGACTGCTCCCCTCCCACTCAGACTTTGTCTTCTGGAGGTAGCACACTGATATAATCATTTATTATACTGTCCTAGCTGACTGCTCCCCTCCCACTCAGACTTTGTCTTCTGGAGGTAGCACACTGATATAATCATTTATTATACTGTCCTAGCTGACTGCTCCCCTCCCACTCAGACTTTGTCTTCTGGAGGTAGCACACTGATATAATCATTTATTATACTGTCCTAGCTGACTGCTCCCCTCCCACTCAGACTTTGTCTCCTGGAGGTAGCACACTGATATAATCATTTATTATACTGTCCTACCTGACTGCTCCCCTCCCACACTCAGACTTTGTCTTCTGGAGGTAGCACACTGATATAATCATTTATTATACTGTCCTAGCTGACTGCTCCCCTCCCACTCAGACTTTGTCTTCTGGAGGTAGCACACTGATATAATCATTTATTATACTGTCCTAGCTGACTGCTCCCCTCCCACTCAGACTATGTCTTCTGGAGGTAGCACACTGATATAATCATTTATTATACTGTCCTAGCTGACTGCTCCCCTCCCACTCAGACTTTGTCTTCTGGAGGTAGCACACTGATATAATCATTTATTATACTGTCCTAGCTGACTGCTCCCCTCCCACTCAGACTATGTCTTCTGGAGGTAGCACACTGATATAATCATTTATTATACTGTCCTAGCTGACTGCTCCCCTCCCACTCAGACTATGTCTTCTGGAGGTAGCACACTGATATAATCATTTATTATACTGTCCTAGCTGACTGCTCCCCTCCCACTCAGACTTTGTCTTCTGGAGGTAGCACACTGATATAATCATTTATTATACTGTCCTAGCTGACTGCTCCCCTCCCACTCAGACTTTGTCTTCTGGAGGTAGCACACTGATATAATCATTTATTATACTGTCCTAGCTGACTGCTCCCCTCCCACTCAGACTTTGTCTCCTGGAGGTAGCACACTGATATAATCATTTATTATACTGTCCTAGCTGACTGCTCCCCTCCCACTCAGACTTTGTCTTCTGGAGGTAGCACACTGATATAATCATTTATTATACTGTCCTAGCTGACTGCTCCCCTCCCACTCAGACTTTGTCTTCTGGAGGTAGCACACTGATATAATCATTTATTATACTGTCCTAGCTGACTGCTCCCCTCCCACTCAGACTTTGTCTTCTGGAGGTAGCACACTGATATAATCATTTATTATACTGTCCTAGCTGACTGCTCCCCTCCCACTCAGACTTTGTCTTCTGGAGGTAGCACACTGATATAATCATTTATTATACTGTCCTAGCTGACTGCTCCCCTCCCACTCAGACTTTGTCTTCTGGAGGTAGCACACTGATATAATCATTTATTATACTGTCCTAGCTGACTGCTCCCCTCCCACTCAGACTTTGTCTTCTGGAGGTAGCACACTGATATAATCATTTATTATACTGTCCTAGCTGACTGCTCCCCTCCCACTCAGACTTTGTCTTCTGGAGGTAGCACACTGATATAATCATTTATTATACTGTCCTAGCTGACTGCTCCCCTCCCACTCAGACTTTGTCTTCTGGAGGTAGCACACTGATATAATCATTTATTATACTGTCCTAGCTGACTGCTCCCCTCCCACTCAGACTTTGTCTTCTGGAGGTAGCACACTGATATAATCATTTATTATACTGTCCTAGCTGACTGCTCCCCTCCCACTCAGACTTTGTCTTCTGGAGGTAGCACACTGATATAATCATTTATTATACTGTCCTAGCTGACTGCTCCCCTCCCACTCAGACTTTGTCTTCTGGAGGTAGCACACTGATATAATCATTTATTATACTGTCCTAGCTGACTGCTCCCCTCCCACTCAGACTTTGTCTTCTGGAGGTAGCACACTGATATAATCATTTATTATACTGTCCTAGCTGACTGCTCCCCTCCCACTCAGACTTTGTCTTCTGGAGGTAGCACACTGATATAATCATTTATTATACTGTCCTAGCTGACTGCTCCCCTCCCACTCAGACTTTGTCTTCTGGAGGTAGCACACTGATATAATCATTTATTATACTGTCCTAGCTGACTGCTCCCCTCCCACTCAGACTTTGTCTTCTGGAGGTAGCACACTGATATAATCATTTATTATACTGTCCTAGCTGACTGCTCCCCTCCCACTCAGACTTTGTCTTCTGGAGGTAGCACACTGATATAATCATTTATTATACTGTCCTAGCTGACTGCTCCCCTCCCACTCAGACTTTGTCTTCTGGAGGTAGCACACTGATATAATCATTTATTATACTGTCCTAGCTGACTGCTCCCCTCCCACTCAGACTTTGTCTTCTGGAGGTAGCACACTGATATAATCATTTATTATACTGTCCTAGCTGACTGCTCCCCTCCCACTCAGACTTTGTCTTCTGGAGGTAGCACACTGATATAATCATTTATTATACTGTCCTAGCTGACTGCTCCCCTCCCACTCAGACTTTGTCTTCTGGAGGTAGCACACTGATATAATCATTTATTATACTGTCCTAGCTGACTGCTCCCCTCCCACTCAGACTTTGTCTTCTGGAGGTAGCACACTGATATAATCATTTATTATACTGTCCTAGCTGACTGCTCCCCTCCCACTCAGACTTTGTCTTCTGGAGGTAGCACACTGATATAATCATTTATTATACTGTCCTAGCTGACTGCTCCCCTCCCACTCAGACTTTGTCTTCTGGAGGTAGCACACTGATATAATCATTTATTATACTGTCCTAGCTGACTGCTCCCCTCCCACTCAGACTTTGTCTTCTGGAGGTAGCACACTGATATAATCATTTATTATACTGTCCTAGCTGACTGCTCCCCTCCCACTCAGACTTTGTCTTCTGGAGGTAGCACACTGATATAATCATTTATTATACTGTCCTAGCTGACTGCTCCCCTCCCACTCAGACTTTGTCTTCTGGAGGTAGCACACTGATATAATCATTTATTATACTGTCCTAGCTGACTGCTCCCCTCCCACTCAGACTTTGTCTTCTGGAGGTAGCACACTGATATAATCATTTATTATACTGTCCTAGCTGACTGCTCCCCTCCCACTCAGACTTTGTCTTCTGGAGGTAGCACACTGATATAATCATTTATTATACTGTCCTAGCTGACTGCTCCCCTCCCACTCAGACTTTGTCTTCTGGAGGTAGCACACTGATATAATCATTTATTATACTGTCCTAGCTGACTGCTCCCCTCCCACTCAGACTTTGTCTTCTGGAGGTAGCACACTGATATAATCATTTATTATACTGTCCTAGCTGACTGCTCCCCTCCCACTCAGACTTTGTCTTCTGGAGGTAGCACACTGATATAATCATTTATTATACTGTCCTAGCTGACTGCTCCCCTCCCACTCAGACTTTGTCTTCTGGAGGTAGCACACTGATATAATCATTTATTATACTGTCCTAGCTGACTGCTCCCCTCCCACTCAGACTTTGTCTTCTGGAGGTAGCACACTGATATAATCATTTATTATACTGTCCTAGCTGACTGCTCCCCTCCCACTCAGACTTTGTCTTCTGGAGGTAGCACACTGATATAATCATTTATTATACTGTCCTAGCTGACTGCTCCCCTCCCACTCAGACTTTGTCTTCTGGAGGTAGCACACTGATATAATCATTTATTATACTGTCCTAGCTGACTGCTCCCCTCCCACTCAGACTTTGTCTTCTGGAGGTAGCACACTGATATAATCATTTATTATACTGTCCTAGCTGACTGCTCCCCTCCCACTCAGACTTTGTCTTCTGGAGGTAGCACACTGATATAATCATTTATTATACTGTCCTAGCTGACTGCTCCCCTCCCACTCAGACTTTGTCTTCTGGAGGTAGCACACTGATATAATCATTTATTATACTGTCCTAGCTGACTGCTCCCCTCCCACTCAGACTTTGTCTTCTGGAGGTAGCACACTGATATAATCATTTATTATACTGTCCTAGCTGACTGCTCCCCTCCCACTCAGACTTTGTCTTCTGGAGGTAGCACACTGATATAATCATTTATTATACTGTCCTAGCTGACTGCTCCCCTCCCACTCAGACTTTGTCTTCTGGAGGTAGCACACTGATATAATCATTTATTATACTGTCCTAGCTGACTGCTCCCCTCCCACTCAGACTTTGTCTTCTGGAGGTAGCACACTGATATAATCATTTATTATACTGTCCTAGCTGACTGCTCCCCTCCCACTCAGACTTTGTCTTCTGGAGGTAGCACACTGATATAATCATTTATTATACTGTCCTAGCTGACTGCTCCCCTCCCACTCAGACTTTGTCTTCTGGAGGTAGCACACTGATATAATCATTTATTATACTGTCCTAGCTGACTGCTCCCCTCCCACTCAGACTTTGTCTTCTGGAGGTAGCACACTGATATAATCATTTATTATACTGTCCTAGCTGACTGCTCCCCTCCCACTCAGACTTTGTCTTCTGGAGGTAGCACACTGATATAATCATTTATTATACTGTCCTAGCTGACTGCTCCCCTCCCACTCAGACTTTGTCTTCTGGAGGTAGCACACTGATATAATCATTTATTATACTGTCCTAGCTGACTGCTCCCCTCCCACTCAGACTTTGTCTTCTGGAGGTAGCACACTGATATAATCATTTATTATACTGTCCTAGCTGACTGCTCCCCTCCCACTCAGACTTTGTCTTCTGGAGGTAGCACACTGATATAATCATTTATTATACTGTCCTAGCTGACTGCTCCCCTCCCACTCAGACTTTGTCTTCTGGAGGTAGCACACTGATATAATCATTTATTATACTGTCCTAGCTGACTGCTCCCCTCCCACTCAGACTTTGTCTTCTGGAGGTAGCACACTGATATAATCATTTATTATACTGTCCTAGCTGACTGCTCCCCTCCCACTCAGACTTTGTCTTCTGGAGGTAGCACACTGATATAATCATTTATTATACTGTCCTAGCTGACTGCTCCCCTCCCACTCAGACTTTGTCTTCTGGAGGTAGCACACTGATATAATCATTTATTATACTGTCCTAGCTGACTGCTCCCCTCCCACTCAGACTTTGTCTTCTGGAGGTAGCACACTGATATAATCATTTATTATACTGTCCTAGCTGACTGCTCCCCTCCCACTCAGACTTTGTCTTCTGGAGGTAGCACACTGATATAATCATTTATTATACTGTCCTAGCTGACTGCTCCCCTCCCACTCAGACTTTGTCTTCTGGAGGTAGCACACTGATATAATCATTTATTATACTGTCCTAGCTGACTGCTCCCCTCCCACTCAGACTTTGTCTTCTGGAGGTAGCACACTGATATAATCATTTATTATACTGTCCTAGCTGACTGCTCCCCTCCCACTCAGACTTTGTCTTCTGGAGGTAGCACACTGATATAATCATTTATTATACTGTCCTAGCTGACTGCTCCCCTCCCACTCAGACTTTGTCTTCTGGAGGTAGCACACTGATATAATCATTTATTATACTGTCCTAGCTGACTGCTCCCCTCCCACTCAGACTTTGTCTTCTGGAGGTAGCACACTGATATAATCATTTATTATACTGTCCTAGCTGACTGCTCCCCTCCCACTCAGACTTTGTCTTCTGGAGGTAGCACACTGATATAATCATTTATTATACTGTCCTAGCTGACT